>OY986956.1:1504830-1627330 GCA_963920595.1 Eimeria praecox
ACAGTGCTACTCATACTTGTTGTTGCGGGACTGACAGCAAGGTGCCCCTACAGGCCCCTTCGGTTGAGGGTTCCTTCGTTGCATGCTATTATGTTGTAGCTTGCTTGCATCCGAGTCTGTGCAAAGGGAGGTAGAAAGGTAATGAAGGATAGATAATGAGCAGCGTCAAGGTTAGAGTGAGACAGGGGGGGTCTCAACAAACACAAAAGGTGGCACCGCCTCAAATATAAAACAGTTAAAGTGTTCCCCGCTGTGAGCTGGATGCCTTCCTCTACCGATCGCTCGCTTGGTGCAGCTCAGCAGAAGGTAAGAATGAGTGTCGGGATCGCTTGTCTCTCTATGCACACGACAGTACAAATGTTTATCTAAATATTGTGGCCCACCCACATTTAAGCAGACTTGTCCGTTTCCACGTTTGTGATCGCCACGTCTGCTGGTAATCCAAGTCAGCGACAGCATCGGCTTAGCTTGGCTTAGGGGACCATATCCTTAATCCCCACCAAAATACGCAAAGCCCCTTCTCAGGTCTTGGATATATCTGTTCTCTTTCCCGCAAACGGCTTGCTTTCACCTCGACTTCATTGAGGGGATTGACCTCAAAACCGATGCACCATCTTCCGCCAATTTTTTCTTTGCTAGCCTCGGTTTGTCTCCAAACCCGCAAGTTAGCCTCTAAACATTTTTTCTTCTTTAGATTTCGTCCCGTTGCCCCTGGATTTCCTCCTCAATTTCCAAGGGTACCCCCTATATTGAAACAATGCGTGACGGTGCTTGGGCATTGAGATCCGTGCAGCGCACTGGGCGTCTAGTGGATGCCCGGCCCCTTGAAAGCTTCTACTTACTTAATACATATGAGAGCTCTTCCATGAATTGCAGCTAGTTCTGCTGTTCTTTGGGTGTTAACTGGACGAATCCCTCAAAGCTCCGGTAGTCATAAGAGAATGACAGTGGAGTCCATGCTTTCATCCTCCGCTTGAGGAGTCGCTTCTGCACTGTGCTGGGGTATCCTTGCACTTTTTCTTTACTGCATTGACTCCGCTTTCCTTACCTCAGAGATGTTATTGTTGCTGGGAGCGCTGAGAGGTACAGTCTCTCATCCCTTCCCGCCGTATAGGCCTCAATGGAACCCCTTTCCACCAATAGTTACCGCCATCACGGTAGTATGGCCCATTTGGGGGTAGAACAAGCGTTTCACGCACACAACTTTACCTATTCTCATATCCTATCTGCCATTGGCGAAGTGTCGTCGCAGCGGCTGCCCCAACAAACAGGCAGGTAGGCTACCGCTCCTTACCGTTATTTCAGACATTAGACTCGCTTTGTAGCGCGTATCAAGCTTCCCTAGAAACTCCTGGCAATCACAGTGATGTTGAATGAGCATAGTATTGCCTCGAGGAGGATCTGTAGGAGCAAATGCCATCCCCAATCGCTTCGCCGCGCATTGCTTGGGAGTCAGGGCACTCCCCTGATTCTTTTGTTGGTTTGTCCAGAGGCACTGCCCAAATTTTCGCTTCGTTAGGTCTCCCCATGGGCCCAAAATATCAAAATTTGTGGCCATGCATGTTGAAAACAAGCATCTTTGTTTATCGGCTAGCCCCCATGTCTTCCTGATTCCACAACATTATATCCATTGTCTTTATATGTGGCTCATTTTCGATGCATTTTTCGCCTCCGTAGCTAAGGCGGTAGAAATGGAGTTTCTGTTTCCCGCTGATGCGCCAGTACTCCATCATATCTACGTCTTCCATACTTTCACCCCTTATCTCCTCTTTGGCAGCTTATTCAGTTAAGGACTATTTCTCCTAAGGTGACATCCCTGCGAATACCCTAAGATATACATGTTCCTAGTCCCCTGTTAGGGGGCTCCTGTTCATTAGGGGCTGATGCTTGTTAAGTGTCGGTCTATCGATTGCTTTCCTTGTTTAAAGTTTTTCAGTTCCTCCATGAGTTAGTACTTGCTTACTTACTTAACAATAATCCCACATCTCAGCTCACTGCGTAAAACTTACGCCTGTTTCTTTGGGTGTTGGGGTTCGCAGCTACCAACCTGCGTCTGCCTGCTCGATCCGTCTGATGCTACCAAGTATAACAATTCCCCTCAATCTTAGGAGGTTATCGTCGTGATTAGAAATATATTAAAAATAATTTAAGATAAGAATCCCTGAAAACGCACTCTACCCCCCCCCCCCCCCCCCCTCCCTTCTCCCAATCCATAAAAACACGCACAAGTACTGGCTGCTCGGCCAGGGAAGCGCTATGCGTTCGAGTTGCAGCACACCTTGCTACCACCCTTGCTGCTGTGAATGCCTCCGATTACCAGCATAATCAAGCCCCTATTTTCTGCATGCATGAACACTGTAGAGGGATTATAAACCCTTAGCTATCGTTCAACAGAATTCCCGTTCAGAAACAGGAATATACATACACCAGCATCGGCCACAGAATGTTGCATCTGCAGTGAATCAGGATATAGTTTGGTATAATTGATGATATACAACCGTAAATTCAACTTATAAAATACTTTTATGTATTTGTTTACACCTTAATAATGGCTTTCCTGTCTCGAGACCCTCGGCCGTATAGCAGAAGAGCGGCGCATGCCGCTCGGTCCCACTGCTTCTCTTTGAAGGCCTCTTTTCGCGCTGATAAGCCGTGAAATGAAAGGAATATGGGCAAAATTAATTAAAATATTAATCAATTATCCCTTTCTGAAGAAAAAGTTTATATGTAGAATATATATATGTACAACGCCGCTCGGTGATGGTGGGGGGCAGCTGCTTCGATATAGGGCGCAGCGGCGTGGGTTGAAGTTGAATTCGTGGTAGAATGTTAAGAGAAAGAATATGTTTCTTTATATGTTTTTAATTGTAAAATAGTTTATTCTTTAGATGTCTTTTATTTTCTAAATGAATTCAACAACATAAAAACAGTAGAAAAGCCCCCAAACCCCCCCCCCTTCCCTCCCCCGCGCCTCAACCAACGCCCGCCTCCATTGGTCTGTGTGTAGTACGCCGGGTATCGGCTTCGGAGGCCGAGGGTTCTGTGCTTTCTTTGGGGTTTCCTGTGCGCACACTTGATTAATGGTGTTATTTTTTTGTTTTTTATGTGTTTTAAAGACGAAATAATCCTTTTTGGGGGTTTACAGGAGCAAAAAGGCCGGGGATATACGCGAAAGCGGGAGGAAGAACGCAGTCGCATCGGCGCCCAAGGGGGGGGGCTGAGTGGTGTTTTCTGTGTTGAATGGAAATATATATCTGAAGCAACAAGTAGAAGATATAATTGTTATAGTTGTTTTAAATAGCACTGGTAGATTGTATTTAGAGGGAGACGAGATTCTTTTCATCTTCTTTCAGACAGAGGGTAGGAGGTCTGCTCGATATTGTTTCGTTTCTGCTTTATCCTTGTGGTGTCTGTTCACCTAAGATAAAGCGTGCCAGCAATTTGTGCTGCTTTTATGTTTTCAATTCTTTTTTTATTGAAGCAAACAGTCCAGTTCTCTTCTGTTTCTTGAGGACTGTTCCTCCCCAATCCTTTGCACGCACCCCCACGTGTTAGCGACGCACTTGCTTCGAGGCTGTGCTGCAGCCAGGCACTACTTACCTAGTGCGAGTGTGCTATTCTATTCTCTTCCTTCTTATTCCTTTCAATATCTTTTGAGAGAGAAAGAAGCATTTAAGTCAGAGGAACACTCCCATCATATGCGAAGGAGCCCTGGAGGTGGATAGACAGTCAAATCGGAATCATCGGCAGCAGGGGCAACAGCAGCAACAGCAGCAGCAACAGCAGCAACAGCAGCAGCAGCAAAGAAAGCGGCGCTGTGTTGGCTATTGTCTGCCTCTGTCAATTAAGAACAGTATCTTGAGGTTAGCGCTGGTGTAGTGGTATACTTCCTGTCTGCTGTCTGTTCAGCCGGGGTATCTGTTTCCTCCCGCGTGCTTTCATTATATATTTTTCTCTTTCTTTTATTGACGTTATTATAGTGAGAAGAGTTATTTCGCTTCCCTTTGCAGTATGCCTTTGGGTCTGCTGACAGAGGCGGAGGTGCAACCGCCGCCGCCAGAGCTCTTCTCTTTGCCGCGAGAACCTGCAGAAACCGGGGAAAATCAAAGTGTCGGCTTCATTACGACTGCTGCAGCTTTCTTGCCTGAGGGATCGGATGATGACTGTCCGTCTGGTGGTGCCTCCCTCTCCCTAACGTTATGCTGAGGAGAGAGATATCGTTATCCTCTCCTCTCTCTCTCTGCTGCTGCATGCTGCGTTGAATTGGGCCTGCTGCTGCTGCTGCTGCTGCTGTCTTGTCGCTGCCGTTGTCAAGTGTGTGCGTTTCTATCTTCGTTTGGATTTGAGGAGTTTGTTTGTTTTGTTTGTTTTGCTGTTGCTGTTTTTTTGTTTGTGGTGTTGGTGTTTATAGTTGAGACGACCTGTCGAGACAGCCCGTGGGCGCCTCTGGCTTCAATCCCTCGAGCGGGGTCTACGCAGCTTGCTGCTGCTGCTGCTGCTGCTGCTGCTGTAGAGGAGCTGCAGCAGGAGGCTGCTGCAGAGGAGGGGACAGATGGGGAGAGTAGCGACTTCCCAAGAGAAGAAGGTGATGTAGAAAGGCTGACGGAGGCGGACGGCGTGCGGCCGCGCAGTCGCAGCTGCAGTGGCGGCGGCCTCAGCAGCAGCAGCAGCAGCAGCAGCAGGAGCAGGAGCAGCAGGAACAGGAGCAGCAGCAGCAGGAGTAGCAGCAGCAGGAGCTTGCGTATAAGCAGCAGTGTAGGGAGCAGGAGCAGCAGCGATGGCGTAAGCTGCAGCTGGGCTAGCGGGGAGTCTGAAAGTTTTGGGGGAGATCCAAGAACATCTGACGAGGGTTTAGGGTTTTGTAATGATCTCTCATGGGGGGAAAGAAGAGGAGGAGGAGAGAGATCGTATAAAACAAAGATGTGTCGTTTTTTTCAGAGAGGTTTGTGTATATATGGCCTCCGTTGCAGCTACGCGCATGCAGCAAGCGAGATCCGACAGCCTCCAAATCTGAGGAAGACTCGCTTGTGTCTCTCCTTTAGAAGGGGATTATGTACAGCAGCAGATTGTAAGTTTGCTCATGGACAGGCAGAACTTAGACCTACGGCGAATCTTTATAAAACACAACTCTGTCTCTTCTGGCTAGCGGGCAAGTGCGGGTACGTTTGAGCTGTACAGACACCTACGGGATACAAATAAACAACAAGCAAAACGGCATGGCTGCTGATCGATTTGTTGCTGCTGCTGTTGCTGCTGCTGTTGCTGCTGCGGCTGTCCTTCCTGATGTTCCTGCTGTTGCTACTACTCCTTTCGCGCGTTTTTATGTCTTGAGGCTATATATATATATATATATATATATATATATATATATATATATAATCCTTTGTGTTTTTTCTGCGCTCTTCCTTGGGGTTGTCTGTCAGGGAGGATTAGTTGCTAGGTGTAGGTGTCTGCATGTGCGGTGGCTAGTCTAGCTTTCTTTCTTTCTGTCATTGTTGTATGTTTGCTTGCTGTGCAGGTGTTTTCTGGTTTGCTGTGCTCTGTCTGTGTGTTTGTATCGATGGACTTCCTGCTGTTGTCTGTCTTTACTCTGTATTTTGTTTGTGTTATTGTTTCTTCTGCATGCGCAGCGCTGGCCGGGGCTGTCGACATGCACACGGAGACGAAGAGTTGGTACAGAAGCCGCAGCCTCCAGGCGTATCTTCATCTTCATTTAGTTTAGATAGGCGGGGGTCTTCTCATGGGTCCCACAAGCATTTCTTTCTTGGCTCAAGAAGAATGCAGAAACCCTCCGTAGATACACCGGCAGCAGATGAAACATCTAATACACCGTCGCCCGCAACTGCAGGTAAGAGGCAGCTTCTGCTGTTGCTGCTGCTGCACCTGCTTCTCAGACGATTGGTCCTGTTGCTACTCTTCCTCCTCCTGCTGATTGTGCTCCAGCTCCTGCAGCTGCTGTAGCTGCAGCTGCTGCAACTGTAGCTGCTGCTTCTGCAGCGGCAGACACACATCTAGATAGAATGGCGTGTGTGTGTTGGCTGTGGGGGGGGGGCTTAGGCTGGGTTATGGTTTCGTGTTTTTCGTCTGTCTTCAGATTTTCTTGACAGCAGTTTGTGCTCCTCGGGGAGCACAGCACCCGACGGAGGCGGCAGCAGTGGGGATCTGTTAGGAAGCAACAGGGCAGCAGATTCTGTTGGTGTTGCAGCAGCTGCTGCAGCAGCTGCTGCAGCGGGTTTGGGGGGGAAAGATGGCGAGGGAACAGAGGAGGGCTGTGAGGATGCGGAAACAATTCAGAGTGTGTCTGTACACCGCAGACGTACAGACACAGCGCAGCAAGAACACCGTGAAACAAAGACTGGCTGCATGCGGGCTGCTCATGAAAAGGGGAAAGACGATGTACGCACCGTTAGGCGGCGGCAGCATCCTAAGCTTCAGCGCTATAATAGTAATCAGCAGCAGCAGCAGCAGGAGCAGCAGCAGGATAAGAGGGAACATGCGGATGAGGAAGAACTGGAACTGCACCTGCAGCAGCAGCTGCATGGGCTCCCAACTGCTGCAGCTGCTGCATTGCCCCCGTATTCTGGGGAGGGCAGAGCGAAGCAGGATTTGTCGTTTTCAGACATGCATAACTGTCTGCAGCTTTCTCCGCGCAGTGCCGCAGCAGCAGCAGCTGCAGCTGCTGCTGCCGCTACTGCACCATTGGCAGGAGCGCATCAAGCACAGGAAGAAATGCCTATGTGGGGTGATGTGTGGGCAGCCCCGAGGCCACTGTGCTATCCGCCACCTTCGGCTTGGGGATGGCAGGACTTGTGTTTTACGTCTGCTGCAGCTGCAGCAGAACCATTGCCTTTCAAGGCTTCCGGGTGCGGGGGAGGTGTTGACGGGCCCGAAGGAGGCCCGGCTGCTGCTGCTGCTGCTGCTGCAGCTGCAGCAGCATTCACAACGCCGAACATGCTGCGGCTGCCCATGAGCTGGCCAGTAGCAGGAAACCCCCTGTTAACTAGGGCGGTGGCGGAGAGGGATCAGACAGCATCCGTCCCGGGCTGGGCCTCTCATCTTGGTTTGGTGTATAGACAGTGCTGCCCTGCGGTGTATCCGCAGCAGTCCTTGGCTTGTGGATGGCTGGCTTGGCATCAGCAGCTGGGACTTGTCTGCTTCCTTCAAGGTGCGCAGCAGCTGCTAGGGCCAGTAGCAGCGGGTGCGGGAGACACGCATGCACTGCACCAGCTGCAGCAGCTGCAGCAGTTTCAGCAGCTGCAGCAGCTGCACCAGCTGCAACAGATGCAGCAACAAGCTCACTTCGACTCGCAGGGAGGCTGTTCATCCCCCTTCGGGACCGGGGAAGCTGCCCAGGACTTCAAAGATCTGTACGGCCGGCATGTTGGCTTTTGAGGTGTATTTTTGACGGCAGCAGGAGCAACCTGGATTGATGTATGAACATTGCAGAGGTGAGAGGGGCCTTTTTGATTGTATCGTCGGGTATTCGTACACCTGCGCCAAAGAGTAGAGGACACCGGCAACCCCTCCCTCCCCCCCTCCCCCCACCCCCATCCCCCCCGCAGCTGGTCTTACAGCACTGTGGATGAGTAAATAATGCAATAATGATATTGAACATCGAAAGGAATGCGTATTTGAGGGATGCACGGAATCAAGTGTATCGGCAGCGGCTGTGTGGCATCGAAACAGCGTCCAAGTCCAGCCATCGCATTTCAAAGCCCCTCATACAGCAAACACACTTGCACTACGCTAGCCTTCATGAATGAAGACGTGTAAGGGAACATGTCTGAACCATCACTACATAATTACACATATGTATGATTAACATGCATGCTGAACTGAAAGCAAGCAGCCTGAAGATGTGTGAAACATAAAGATTTAAAACCAAAATAGCTTAAAGAGCCTTCCACCTGTGCAAATGCTAACAGGTAGGATGGTTTCTCTTGCGGTCCCAAAGTGGACGCTTTGTGCCGTGGGCGCGCCCCTCCTGCACTTTCGGTCGGCATTTTCTTTTCTAGTCTTCACGGGGAAAGACTGTTTTACACTGCAAAATGCTGCATCATGTGCGAAACGGAACGGAGCCTATGGCAACAAGAGCAGGGAAGTGTAGAAGCAATTGCACTTCTTCTGTACATCCTCTATAGGGGAGCCAGTGAGCAACGACGCTCAAAGACAGCTGCAAGGGTTTAGAAGAAAGGGAGGCTCGAAGGGTAGGAGGGCATGGGAGAGTATAAGGCGCGATCTTCCATCTGTTGAGGATTGACTTGGTTCTAAAATTTCTCCGGGTGTCGTAAGAAACGTGAGGGTCATTTCACAGTAGTAAGAATGCCTTCATGAGTGAGTGATATATTTTTATACGGTGAACAGGGGAGGCTCTGGGCGATTAGGGGGGCTCGCCTTGTTTATGCGTATGTTGTTCAGTGAGATCTCTTTTCAACAGTTATTGCTTTTTGCCATATTCTGAAACGGGCGGGTGCCTTCACTCTCAAGGACTTGAGGGTTGTTAGGGGGAGGGTTGGAGGGCAGGGAGCAATGTTTATCTTGATGCTATTTGTAGCTTTATTTTTTTCTGTGGGTACTCGGTTCGAGGCTATTTTATGTTTTATTTTCTTTGAAGGGTCAGGGTAGTTAAACAGCGTAACGTGAAGTCTCGCATCTTCGCCGTCATCCCTGTGCTTCAACTCAGCGGGAAGGCGTAATGGAGGAGCAGTGATGGGAGCAGTATGTTCATGTTTCAACTTGTGAAGCATGCAGTTAAAGAATAACATTTTTTTAATATGCTTAGAAGAACAGGGGATGTGAAGGGGAAGGCATTTCGTCTTCAGTACACTCGTTCCACTGGAGCTGGAATGGTTCAGTCACCCTCCCACCGGTGGGAAACCGCGACGACCCGGCGGCATAATGGTGTTTTGAAAATAAAGAAACAGTAAGTGACATATTTATTCGATTATATTAAATTAAGTATGCTTGCAATATGCTGGATTCCCTTATTTTAATCCGAAGAGCGCGCCGACCTCGACCCTAGCTACAATTACACCGTTCGCGGGCCCCTCACTGGAAACCTGCTTGGATGAAGCAGCGCTACTATTCTCCCAAACAGCAAACGCAAGAGGAAATACAATAAAATAAAAAAGTTTTTTTTATTTACTTGATGAAACAAAGAGCCTAAAGTCGTTTTCGGTATATTGCATTTAACAGGCGGTTTCGTTCTCGTTGCAGCTCCATTAGAGTCATAGACAACTTTTCCCTATCGTGTTCAGTTCAGAACCTCCTAGAGTAGTTAGAGAAACGCGTTTCGAAATCTTCAATTATTTGATTTGGATACCTTATCTATACCGTTTCAGCTATCATTTGGTTGGTCGTACCCCATTTATCGCTTCAGAGAGCGCTCAGTGTCTCAGTCTCTTCACTTTTGCGGGTTTACCTATTAAGTGTATTGCTTTCGACTTCCCTCGTGGATCGCCACTTCGATTCATTGAGTGAAGGGAGCCGTATTATCTACATGTCTGGCTGGCTGCCCACCCTACCTGCGAAGCAGCAGCAGGGTTTTTTCATGCTAGGGAAATAGCCACACCCTCCTACAACACACTCAAACAAATCACCCTCGAATTTGAAAACCCGGAAAACGAGGAGAGATGGCGCCGCACGGATCCTACAAACTGGTGAAGTGCATCGGAGAAGGCGCGTATGGCCGCGCTTATCTAGCGACAGACGAGGAGGGGAAGAAGTACGTTTGTTGTTTTTCTTCTTCTCCTCTCTAACCTGCTTCCGCGAGGAAACGTTATCGTCACAACAGCAGAAATAATAGGCTCCTACTACGCTTTGTTCATTGTTTGTTTGGGGTGCTTTGCTGTGTTTATTGCTTCATCTATCCCCTTTTTTGTAGAGTCGTCGCGAAGATTATTGACGTCGGCAAAGTCCCGGCGAAGGAAAGACTCACTTGCATTCAAGAAGTAAAGGTTCGGCTATCTTTTATGGCTATTAGTGCTTTTATGGCTATTAGTATTCTCCATACTAGTTAAAGTGCTTTTGTTATTGCTTTGCATTCAATGAAGGTGCGGCGTTTTGTTTTGGTTCGTGTATGTGGTGGAGGTGCGATTTGTTGTTGCTGTTTTTCCACATGATGAAAAGTGCGGTGTGTTGTTCTTAATGTATAGTGGCTCTGCTGCGTGTAGCTGTTTTCCTGTATGGTCAAAGCCTACTTTGCTGTTGTTTATCTGTATATTCAAAGTGAGATTTGCTTGTGTTGTTTCTTTAAATACCGTGTTTTGTTGTTGTTGGCGTATATAGCGTATACAGCGAAAGTGCGGTTTACTGTTCCTACAAATAGGGAATGCGTTGTCTTGTTGTTGCTTCTCCATATACTCTTTGTCAGTGTTGGTTGGGCGTGCACATAACCTTGTTGCATAACTTAAGTGGAAAGCTCTGTTGCAGCTACACAAAGCCCCTAGGAGGGCAGCGAGAGAAGAGAAACACTTCTGAAAAGAATTAAGTCCTTTTATATGAACGCTTAAGCACAACTAGTCCTTTTTAACAGACTACATCGTCGTCAGAAGTCTCTATTTTTTTTCTATTTTTCGCTCGATGGTCTTGAAGTTCAGTAAACATAATGCAAGTGGTTGTTGTTGCAAATGAGTTTGTCTGTTTGCTTCTTGCAGCATGTGCATATTCATATTTCACGTTTGTCCCTTCATGCTGCTGTTTAGTACTTTGTTACTTGAACAACTTTCATTCATCTGGAAGGACGTGAAGCTCCATATCACTGCGCTCGTGCATGCGTATGTGTGCATGCGTCTGAACATATATATAAACGTAGATTTCTAATGAAAGCCTTTACAGAATGTTGTTTGTAAATGTGCTGATTCCTTTAATAAGTGTACGAACTGCAATGCCGCCACACACGCACATGCATGCACTCATGAATATATCCGCATGCGCATGCGTACATGCAAGAGCATATCCTAGGCGTGTGCATACCGCGAATAGACAGAGGGAAATGCGTTGACAGAGAAAGGAATGGATGGGGAGTGGATTGGGGTGTACATATACATGCATGCGTGTGGCCTTCAGTTGCTATCAACACTGGACCACCCTTTCATCGTGCGGTACCTAGACAGTTACATCGAAGGCCAAAATCTACACATCGTGATGAACTTCTGCGATGGTGAGGCTTTATGGGGGTTAGGGGTTAGGGGTTAGGGGTTAGGGGTAGAGTTCAGCCTTAAGGCTTCACACCCTAGAGGCGAACTCCAGGCAACAAGGCCCGTACAAGACTGTGGATAACGAGCTCACATAAAAAGGAGAAGAAACATACAGATGCATATACAAGGAGTAGAAGCGTTATATCCAGAGATAAATAAAGGCGAATAGTAAATATAAATAGAGACATATAGACGGGAGCAGGCATTAAACGATAGAAAGAAATAAAAGCAAAACTGTGGATGCCGTGTTGTCTATCTCGCTCTCAGTGCATGCGCTTCCTATCCTTCATTTTTTGCCGTTCTGTGTGAGTGTTCGTCTCTTTATTTGTTTTTGTTTCCCCCCATATGCTTTGTTGCGTTGCTGAGGCGGTGATCTATCTGATTTAATTCGAAGACAAGAGGAGAGCGGCCGCCCGTTTACAGAGGAGCAAATATTGAAATGGTTGTCGCAGCTTCTGATGGCAGTTAAACACATCCACCAAAGCAAAATCATACACCGCGGTGAGAACGTGCACTTGTGCAGGTGTTCTTCACAGGGTCTAGGGTTTAGGGTTTGGGGCTGGGAGCTTATGATGTGGAGCTTCTCACGCCTTCCTCTCGCTATCCCTTCAGCCATAAAGACACTCTAAAACTAAATCACAAGCCCTAGATCTTAAACCCTCAAAATCAAAATCACAACCCCTAAACCCTATGCCACTGTCTCGGGAAAGTAAATTTGCTGTTTTCCCCGCCCTTTGTCCTGTGTGCGTCGATGCAGTGTGTGACTCTCGTGTCTCTCCACATCTTATTTTTCTCCTGTGTGTGCTGTTTCCTCATTTGATGGTTCAGTTTCCTCCATGCTGGCGCTGCTCGTCTCTTAGGGTGTATTCCTTTTTGCTAATACTTGTCTGTCTTTCTTCTGTTTGTCTTCGCCTCATTCCTTCTGTTTCTGTGTACAACTTCAGTTTCTGTGGTCTTGTAAATTTATTAAGGCGGCATCAGCACTGAGTTCATATCGCGAGTCAACCCCCAAACATGTTCAAGATATATTTGTACTATGGACTGTCCAAAACGCACAGAGTCGAAATTGATATAGAAAATACACAATAGGTTCAGATAATCAGCCGAGGAGCTGTCTGTCTGTTTCGTTTGTTTTTCTGTTATTTGTTTGGGTTTGTCAAGCTTTCGCTGTGTTGGGTGCTTGTGTTTCCCTGAGCTTCGTATGATCTTCTGTCCGCCTTTTCCTGCTGTACAGACATAAAGAGTCAAAATATTTTCATTGAAAAGAGTGGACGACTCCGTCTGGCAGACTTCGGCATCAGCAAAGCCTTAGAAAATACTTTGGCTCAGGCTCAGACCTTCATAGGTACTCCTTACTACCTCAGCCCTGAGCTATGCGAGGTACGACTTCAGCTGATGCTCCCTCCCTACAGTTGGAGAATATGTGTATGCATATATGTATATATATATATATATATATATATATATATATACATAGATATATAGAGAGTTAGATATAGATATATGTACGCATATATATATATATATATATATATATATATATATATATATATATATATATATACATATATATATATATACTAGGTGTATGTGTATCCTTTAGAATGCGAGCAAGCCCCCTGACGGAGGCACACATTCAAACAGATGCATTTTAAAAGCGAAACAAGACCCAGCCTGTATCATTAACTGCAGCAGCAGCAGCAGCAGCAACAGCAGCAGCAGCGAAAAGTGGAAGCATCTTTATTATAAACACTTTGAGAGTGGCATTTGTTTCTTTAGGGTTCTCCCTACGGGCCGCCATCGGACATGTGGGCTTTGGGCTGCGTCGCGTTTGAGTTGGCTTGTTTCAGAACACCTTTTCATGAAGCTAAGAATTTGCCAGATCTTTGTTATAGAATATGCAATGCAGAGGTGAGAAGGATGCCGATGTTTTGTCCCTCCCTCGGTCTCTGCCGCTGACCCTCGGTCCGTCTGTCTTGTCTGTCTGTCTCGCGCTGCTAATCTAAAGAAGCCAGCTTGCTGTTGCGCATGCTGTCGGGCTGGCGTTGCTGCCTTCTTGCATTTGCTTCTCTTCGTTTGTCTGTCCCTCGGAAGCGGTCTACACCAGCGTTGGGCGATGCGTGCTGTCTTTGTTTCGTTGTTTCTTGTCTCCTACTAGATTTATTTAATGCACAATTTCTCTTGTTGCCCTCTTGTGACTCCCCCGCCGCTTCTGTGGGGCTCTGTCCGTCGTACACCTAAAGCATGTCTGTCTCTCTTTATCTCTGAGAAACAGGGACAAAGAAGGACATAAAGGCAGATTTATTTAAAGCCAATTATATGCATTAAGCTTTGTGCATTAATCCCGTTGTCTCTGAGTCTCTGTCTCCGTCTCCTTTACAGCTCAGACATTTTGCTTTCTACTTATTATTATTGTGACTTGGCTCTCAACGTTTTCTGTTGTTTTCTGTTTTATGTTTGCAACCTCGACCTTTTTGGTGTTTGGTGGTTGTACCTCCAGAGTTGCTTTTCTATTGTTTCTCTGTTGCCCCCACGCATACACTCCAGTCGTCCTTAGTATAAGCTAGGTGTGCGTACGGCCCTGTCTTTATCACATGCTAGCTGTGCATGCACCCTTCTTCTCTTCTGACTGCCTGTTGTCGCTACACCCTAGTAATCTGCAAGCCTCTTGTGAGGTGTATATATCCAGGCCGATCATTTCCTTCCTTTTTTTTGTCTATAGATTCCGCCCATTCCGTCTGTTTACTCTAAGGAACTTGGCCGTATCATCAGCTGCATGCTAGACAGATGCCCCAAACGAAGAGCCACTGCAGCTGAAATCCTCGAAACGCCCCTCATGCAGGTGTCTATACACCCTAAGCCCTAAACCTTCAACCCTACGCAGTAAACCCTAAATTCTAAACCCTAAGCTCTAAACCCTCAATTCTAAGCTCTCAGCCCTAAACCCTAAATTGTAGACTTTAAACACTAAACCCTAAATTCTAAGCCTTAAACTGTAAACCCTAAACCCTAGTGCTTTATCCCTACTCCAATAAATCTAAACCCTAAGTGTGAAGTCCTAATGCCTAGAGCACAATTCATAAGCCATTAACTCGCCCACAGTCTACTGTGTTGTTCTTAAGCATGTTCCCCTTGCTGTTTAAAATAAGAACCGCTGATTTAAACGCTAAACAAGTCACAGAAATGTTTGCGGTCTCAGGCGGCTATAAAAGAAATGATAAAAGACTCCAAGAAGAATCCCTCCAGTAGTTAGGCCCGTTGCTGCCTCCTTCTCCCGTGGGTGTCTCTTTCCTGTCTCCTCATACGAGTGCCCCGCGGGTCTCCTACTTGACCCTTTCTCCTTTCATTGTGTGTCTGTTTTGTGTTTTCTGTCTCTTTTTTGTATCTTCGGTCTCCTTGCTCTATACGGTGTCTCCGCTCTGTGTTCTCCCTCCCCTGTGTGTGCCCGGTCTTTACTTCCTCCCGTCTCCCTTAACCTCCTCGCCCTCGTTTCTTTCCTGTCTCTTCCTCGATTCCTACTGTCCGCCTCTGCGGCTTCCTTGATTTGGAGAAGACTTCAGCTGGTAGCTGACGCGCAGTGCGTATGCTTGCGGCACTCGAACAAAATATACTCTGTCTCTTTAGGACAAAATATTCTCCCCCCTTAGCACAAACTATATCCTCTCTCATTAGAGTAAAATACTCGTTGTCTCTTTAGCACAAAATATTCTCCGTCTCTTTAAGGCTATTGAATAATGCACCCACAGAGAGAAGCGGCAAACAGACATAAGCAACAAACAGCCCGAGAGGAGAGCCACGCAATATGAGCGGGAAACGAAGACAAACAAATAAACCCTCGAAGGATATTAAACACAGAAATCAGCATATGACTGCAGAATAAACAAATACAGGAACGAACATATGCGCGCCTCTCGAGATACAACCACACAAAGTAGCCCCGGATACAAACTCTCAACGCAGCAATATACAGAACACCTCTTCCTTCCACAGGTCGGTCTGCACGGTCATCAGCCTGCGATTTTTGGTGTACATACACCGCAGAAACATACAGCACAGCAACAGACAATAGGACCATTAGGAACAGCACAGCTTTCGATGCCTGCTCAAAAACAAAATAAAAACAAAATCTCACCTTGAGTGGGGAGAAGCAGCGCTTGTGAAAACCAGTGAGGGCTTTTTCCCGGCTGTCTCTGCAGCACGACATAGACTACGTAAAGCCCAAGAGCTCAAGTGCGTAGGCAGCAGCAGCGAAGTTGCTAACAAACCGTCTTTCTCCACAAGTGCTGCTGCTGCACTCCACTGCGACTCAAAGCCGCGCAGAGAAGGCCGAAACCAACGCCCGAACTGTCCGCCTCGCTCCGTCGCAGAGAAGCGCACATTGGGGTTCAGGTGTATATACACCCCGCGAAACCTGCAAACACGCATACAACGTACAAGCGGTTGCTGCATGCATGCAAGCCTGAAAGCAGCAATCACGGGACGCGCAGATGAAAACCTCTGCAGCCTGTTGACGCCTCTCTGCCTGCTTGTTAGGTGTCTATGCGTGCAGCTGGTAGGATGCGAGCAGTTTAATAAGTTTCAAAGGTGTACTTCTCCCTGTTCTTGAGAGAGGAGCCAGGTAGATAGGAGACCCACCGGAGGGCAGAGGCTTTCATATTTGTTAGCTCCTTAAGAACATCTTCCGTGTGAATGCAGGAAACAGCTGTAGACAGATTGTTTGCTGCCGCTGCCTTCTCGTTGAGTGTATGCACAGTGTGCGATGCATCGAGCAGCACAAGACTTGCAGCACCTTCTTGCTGCTCCGCGGGCATAACATTTCTGTGCTTTCTTCCAGTGGCTCTGCCTGTCGCGCCTTTTGCTGTATGCCCCTCCTGCTGTGGGGGGGAGATGCTGCAGCAGCTGACCCCGATCCCCTTGGGGGATCCGTTCACCGACAGCACCGTCGCGCCTGCGCAGTGTCTACGCAGCAGCGGTAGCAGCTGCCGGCTGTGGTTAGAGAAGGTAGCAAAGGGAGGAAAAAACAAATGCACTGGCTGAGACACCCCCCCTTCAGAAACCCACGAAACTGGATCCGATCCCATCACAAGTTCGCTGACGTATTCCTCCCCGCCCTGACTCGAACAAACATATCACCCCAATACATGAAATATCAGTCAAATAGTTAAAACATCATCAATCAAATACATTACATATCAATCTATTACTTGAAACATCAACAAAAACAATAAAATATCGAACAAATATTTGAATTGTCAATCACAGGATTGAAGTATCGATCAAATATTTGAAGCAACGATCAGAAAATTTAAATGTTCGTCAAATACTTTAAATATCAATCAAATACTTCAAATATCAACCAAATCATTGAAACATATCAACCAAATCCTTCAAACACCAACAAAATCTCCCAAGAAAATAATAACGCATAAACACATGGACACACCGATATGAACAAGCGCACAAATTATCGCTAAGGGTTATGATAGAGCAAAACGACAGATAGGAAGCAGGAATGTAAAGACAGCACAGTGGCCAGATACACCTGTTTATACTGACAGACACAAGCAGCCCTCCAGGCTAACAGACTGAGAAAGACAGAAGGAAAGCACAAGGAGAGAATGCGAAGAGAGAGAGTCTGCGAGGCATGGAGGACAAAGAGGGGAGCATCAATGAAACAACAACGAAGGAACGGAGACAGAAAGGCAGAGATAGACGAAAGTAAAGAGACAAAGAGGGAGAGACAGAGATAGCCGGAGATAAAAAGAAAGAAAGAGACAGCAACGGGAAGAAAAGATGGAGAAGGGTAGACACAGACACAGCAAACGAGATACCGACTTTCGCCAGTTTTTCCTTCTTTGATTTTAATGTTTGCACAGAAAGTGTATTTGGACTCAAACCATCCTTCATCAAAGAAACAAAGGCATCTTTGTAAGGCAACACCGACTGCGAAGACAGCCGCAGCACTGCTGCCTGAGGCGCAAGAAAAACCAAAACAACAACACAAATGAAGCAACGCAGAAACAGAAACATACAGCGCGAAACGACAGAACAAATCTACAGAAAAACAAAAACATAATATTCAAAAACAAAATACACACAGATGCGAGCCTATACAGACAGCCGAAGCACCAGCAGAAGTAGCAGCAGCAGCAGCAGAACAGCCGACACTGCAGCAGCAACAGCAGCAGTACCAAACGCAGCACCGCTGACCATGTAGCACCAGCGGCAAACAGCAGCAGCAGTAGCAACAGCAGCAGCGGGAAGCCGCAGCAGCAACAGCAGCAGCAGCGACAAGAGGTTAATAGCACTAACCGATCCATAGACATCAACTTCAACCCCGGGCAATCCGTCTGTCTCCCCATCCACCGCACGCCACACCTCTGGCAAACCCGTGCTGCGGTTGTTTCTGCTGCTGCTGTTGCTGCTGCTGCTGCTGCCAATCTTCGTTCTGTCAGAAGGCAGCTGCTGTCGTGCATAATGCAAACGTCTACGGTGCAGTGCAGCACGAAAGCGATCACACAGAAGTTCTCTAAGAGATAATCTATCAGGAGTGCCGATGGAGCTATTACATCTGCTGCTGCTGCTGTTGCTGCTGCTGCTGTTGCTGCTGCTGCTGCTGCGCGTAATCATTCGGACGGCCACTGATGCTTGTCTGCTGAACAGACCCGAGCCAAGGTATGTTCCTGAAGCCCAACACAGAGGCAGCGACAATTCATCTTCAGCTGCAGACTAGCTCCCCTCTACCCCGAGTAGCAGCAGCAACATGTGCCGCAGCAGCAGAAGGAGCAGCGGCAGCATGCGCCGCAGCAACAACAGCAGCAGCGGTAACAGCAAGAGCAGCAGGTGGTTCTCCTGCTTTGTGGTGTACGTGCACGTCAGTTTGGGTTTGGTATTTGAGTTTCCCCCCCCCCCCCCCCTTCTTACCGTCACAATCATAAACAGGCAGCAGTTCGCCTGTTTGAAGTTTGTTGAAGTATTTTATGTTTTCTACTTCAAAATCGAATATCCACGGATGGCCAAGACGAACCAAGCGACGCCGCTCGAGGCCCCCTGGTGTTATATCCGGGGTCTTTAAGACGATGCATGCATTGCTGTTGCGAGTAGCAGCAAATGAAGAGGAGGTTGCTGCTTTCTCTACAGAAAGCAGTCTATCTTGCTGCAGCCTTGTCTGTTTCCCTTCATCACACCCTCGCTGTAGCTGCTGCTCGGCTCCCGCTGCAGCAGCAGCTGCATGCATGCATCGCACTGGTGCATGCAGAGACAAGAGGCTCGCAGTGTATCCTTTAAAGGAATTGTGTAGACAGTGGCGCCCTAAAGAACGAGCAACAGAGCATGAAGGCTGTGAACAAAAGATACGAAAGACAGACGGAGCAGAGACATCCTTGCAGCCAAAACCCCTTGCAGCTCGTCTTACGCACAAGGCAGCAACAGAATCCCGTGAGTTGCTGCTGCTGCTGCTGCTGTCGCTACTGCCAGTGCTGCTGGCGCTGTGGCTGCCGCTGTGGCTAGTGCTGCAAGCATTCCGGATGCTGCCGCTACTGCTGGCGCTACTGCTGCTGCTACTGCTGCTGCTACTGCTGCTGCTATTGCTGCTGCTATTGCTGCCACCTCCTATGCAGCTGCTGCAGCTGCTGTTATGGCTGCTACTGATACAAGAACTTCTGCTGCTGCTGCTGGTGGTGGTGGTGCTGCTGCTGCTGGTCTCTCTGGCCCTAAGCAGCACTGATCTCCCGCAGGCGATGCAATGCCGTGTAACCCTTTGAATTGAGACCTCTGTAAGCAGCGACTCTGGTAGAAGCCGAGAGGCGTTCGGAGGCATCGCCTGCTGTCGGATCGAATGGTGTGGATATGGTAGTAGCACAAGTTTCCTGTATTTGTTTGTTCAGGGGTTAACAGCCTGCTCACACTAATGCAATGACCGGCAGCCAGAGGGAGGGAAAAGGGCTACTGAAACAGATGAGAAAAGGCCAGAAGGGCCTCGAAAAGGAGCGAAGACCTCACTCAACATACCAGAAGGCAGCACATATGGCGACTGTAGCAGACAACTAGTAGCGGCAACTTAGAAGATTCTTCTAAAGAAAATTATCGTTGCCTTCGCCAGAGTTCACTCCAACAAATGAGATCGCAAATTTTAGGTAGAAAATAGCCGTTGTTTACTCTTTACTAGTTGCGTTAAAGCGCCCCCAGCCACAGTTCTACAGCCGCCACGAGGCTGCATGCGCTCGGCAGCTCCTCGCATCCTCTCAGTACTGGCTGAGTAAGCATAGATCGTGTGTGGAGTTTACTGGATGTATGCTGGTGGAGGAAGTATTTCTTTAAATTATTATTTGGAGCCGCTGGCGGGCGCCTCACGGAAAGTGGCTGCCGCTGCCGCTGCCCGACAGCCCTTGTCTGAGGAGCTTGTGAGAGAAAGCGAGCCCAAGAGTGATTGTTTCAGCTCCTCTGTGATAACAACAATCAAAATTAACTCGATAACGCCAAATACATCGCTTCCAGACAGAGGCTTTGTGGTTGTTTCGCGCAGTCAGTCGGCAGGTGTACGCACTTCGGCTCCGCGATCCTCAAGGCTCCGCCGGAGTTATTGTCTTTTCCTCCGCCCGTAGTGCTTAGATCTCTTCTTCTTCGCTAATATTCGGTCGAATACGCATATTTCCTACTGCCAAAGTTAGGTTTCTCGCCCTTCTCTTGACAGTCCGGCTGGGCGTACACCATAATGTCGGACTCAAGTGATGATGATGTTCCTTTGAAGCAAAGAGTGGCGAAAAAGAAGGCGACACCGAAGAAGAAGCCTGCAGTGGTGAGGGCCAGTACACATCCTGCTTTGATATCTTGCAATCGACATCAGTGCAACTTGGAGGCAGCCAAAGGCCTCCCTGCCATCTGGTCCACGGCGGTTTCTTCCGCTACATTTCCTCTGTTCATCTTCTTTTGTTTGCATTATGTGATGCCAGCAGTGCAGAAACTGTCTGATCGTTTGTGCGTATCGATTTCCTTCCAGCAAACATGAATGCATATCTGTGTTGTAAAGGACATATTCATGGTTGCGTTTGTTGAATTTGGATTTCGATCTCTTGTGAATGTCCTGCAGAAGGAGAAAGCCCCGCAGCCGGCTAAGAAGAAGGAGCCAACGAAGCCCAAGGCATCACCCAAGGCAAAAGCTGCCCCTCGAGCACCTCGCAAGAAGGCGCAGACCGAGGGAACAGCGGAGGAGGAGGAGAATTTGCTGCCGAACGACGCGAGAAAATATTTCAAACAGGGACAGAAATTTATTACTCCTCCAAACGTAATAAGAAAACCACTGAAAACACGCTTGACAGGGATATGTGTTAATAGAAACCGAAATGCAGCATCATCAGAATTCAAGTGTAGCCTCAAGTGTAGCCTTAACCGAAGGACACATCATTCAACAGTTCAGCTGGCCACCGAACCCACATCTCCTGCCTCTTCCAGAATTATTATATGGCTTCCCCCAGATCCTGCGACAGTTGCTGCTTCTAACACTCAAAAGCTACACTTTCCAGGGGTGGGTTTAGCGGGGAAGCCAAAGGTTTCATTTGTCGGGTTTGCTGCATGCGCCATCAGGGAGATGGGACGAGGGGGTTCTACGAAAGTTTGTATGAAGAAAACAAGAACAGCCTTGTCGCCCTCCGGTGAGTATTATATTGCTTTTGCTGTATTTGAGGTCATTTATCTGTCTTATGATTGGCTGTGTGCATGCAAGATGAGTTGAGAATATGTGCAGTGACGGGGTGAAAGGTTAGATATATTCTTGTTTCTGAGGTGCATATGCGTGCTTGCAGGTACTTAGTTGAATGGGGTGTATTGACAGGGACTTTGCTGCACGAGTCGCTGCCTCGGTACTTCGCCTTGAAAGAAAAGGGGGCATTCAAAGGTACAGGGGGAGGACTGCAGAAAGCTTTCATGAACGGCCTCGACCAGGCAGAGATTGACGCAGCAGCAAAGATGTTGAATGTGAGGCTCCTCTTGGCTGCCACCTGTTGCTTGCTTAACTGCAAACTAAGAAACCCTAAGCCCCTAGGAGTATTGAACCTCAGGTTTCAGCAGACAGAAAGCCTGAGCAGACAGGAGAAATGGAAATGCCTTAAAAGAGGTTATCTGCAGCCTGTCGATCCCTCGTTTCACTTTCTGTTCTGAAAAGCCACTCGGGCATCGCAGTGAAAACGAATTCCGTATGTGTGTGTGCTGGAGTGTATGTACACGCAGGCTAGCAGTGGGAATTTGCAGTAGAGAGCTCGCGGCAGTGTCGGCGAACGAGAGCGGGCCAGAAGATGAAAAGAGTTTATTATCTTGTCAGCATCTGAGAGGCAGCTGAGAAGAGTATTCCATGCGTAGCAATGCCTCAAGCCATCTATTTGAATATACAACCCCATATATTATATATATATATATATATATATATATATATATATATATAGTCTCTGATTAGGGTAGGGTAGGCGAAGTATGAATGCACTGCTAAGACCTAGAAAACTGTTTGTCTATTTATCTGGGAGCTAACAAATATAGCGGCCTCGCTTTGAGGACGGCTGGCTCGTACAGACTATATTTTCTTCCCCGTCTTGCCGTCTACTGCGTGCGCTGTGTTGGGACCACGCGAACCTCATGCATGCAGTTGTTGTTTCTTTTGAACTGTACACATTTTAAAATTCATGGCTAGCCACATGGGCTGTTCTTCGTTTGGGGGAGGGGGAGAGGGGCCAGAGTGCTTTTGTAGTTCCTTTTAGCGGATATGAGAGGCGTAAAAAGGAGGGGACGGCATCTGTTGTAGACTATTTGGCCCGTTGGTTCTTCCCGTGATGCCTGATTGTCCAGCAGCCGCCGGACTCGACAAAACAAAACAGCACAACACAATGCAGCCGGCATATGCACGAGAGAAGGAAAGCAAGACGATGCACGAGGTGTACGTACATACGCCCGAACCACAGGGGCTCAGGCGTAGGGCACACATGAAGGATCCCTTCCCTGCTTGAGATAAAATAAATTGGGTAGGGAGGTCGGAGGCGTTTGCCGTATCTAAACCCATAGAGTCGGTCTAAACAAAATATACGAAACGTAACTGCTGGCTCCTCAACAGCACAAGCCGACAAGGAACCCTTTATATACAGCTGCCTCCGTCTGGCCCTTTGAACAGCCGCCTGAGTCCCTCCGCGGCCTGAGCAACCTAAGGTGTGCTGGCAGCATGACAGGGAAGGGCCGCTGGACGGGCTTCTGTTCGATATAGAGCCTCAACTACTGTACAGATTACACAGATCGATACACAGCCGGTAGCACGGACCCGCAGAGGCCTGTGCACGGGGTCACGGAAAGGCTGCTGTGAGCACGCTGAAGAGTCGAGGCCCACGGAATTTATCCGCTCTGTTCCAGCCTCGCGCCGATACACACACCCCAACGCCAACAGCCAAATGCCATTTCCATTCACCCCGTCATCACTGGAAGCTCATTTTTCCCCGCAACCAATAACTATAAAACGGCAACACCACTGCGATGTCCCGTCCCTGTACATCATCGTCTACCCTCAACCCCATCCCATCCCGCCACACACAGCAGAAGCCAAGTCTATTGATCAGGGAAGTTCGCCGTGTACATACACCACAAACCTGCCGATGCTACCGATCTACAACGCCCAACACGACTGCGCTTCACGCAGCGGCGAGATGACAACTCAAAGCATCTGCTCCCGCAGGAACAACACACTAAATCGTAAATGAGCATTTGCAAATAAATAATTGCTCCTTTTAAATATACGTAAATAATTTCAGATTGAAGAGGCCTGCAGCAGCAGCAGCACCAGCTGCCTTCAGTCCGTTTTCGCCGTCGATGTCACTCCCCCTTGCTGCTGGATACGTTGAGTTTTTTTGCTGTGTTGATCGTCTGGTAGCATCTCCACTGTTGTTTGGACAAGAGCTCTAACAAACGCATGCATGAGCTCCTTGGTGTAGGCCGCAGTTGCCGTGATGCGGATTCTGGGTCGAAGGAGGGGGCACGCGGGGAAGGCCGCAGCGGCGCAGTAGAAGCCTTTGTCTAAGAGGCACGTGGTGATGCGAAACATGCGTTGAGGGCTGTTGGGGAATACGACAGGAATGACAGTTGTGCAGGACATGCCTTCTACTTCGTACTTGAGCTCCTCAGGGTAGTCAGGCGGCCAATGTCCATCGCCTGTCTCAATCAAATGCCGCAAGTATCGTGCATTTTCCTGTGCCTTTTGGATACGCCATTGTTGCGATCCCGTCATCAACTCAAAGGCTTTAAGGGCCCCTCCAGCTGAGTACGCCGTCAAAGAAGCCGAGAAGACAGAGCCCGGTGCGTGGAAGTCCATGAAGTCCACGAGTGGCTTCTTGCACGTGATGAAGCCACCCACTCCCCCGATCGACTTAGAAAATGTGCCACACAATACCTCGCAAGCACCCGGCATATTGAAATACTCTTCGAGGCCTCTCCCTGTTGCGCCCAAAATCCCCAGTCCATGTGCCTCGTCGCAAATAATTTTTGCATTGAATGCATCGGCTAGAGAACGGACAACCGGCAGATCCGCGATATCTCCTTCCATCGAATAAACGCTTTCTATCACGATCCAGCAGTTTCTGGCTTTGCTTCGCTCCTTCTGTAACAGCCGTTTCAAATGAGCATAGTTGTTGTGCTTGAAAAACAAATATCGCGCCCCGCTGATACACATGCCAGTGCGGAGGGACGCATGCGCCCGGTTGTCTGCTACGATTAAATCTCCCTTCTTCGATACAGCAGCCACGGCACTCATTGTCGCCAGAAACCCCGTCGCACACAACAAAGCATCGTCACGGCCGTAGTAGCGCGCTACAGATCGCTCCAGGTCCCTCAATATTGTTGAATTACCACCCAACATCCGAGCGCCGTGTGAACCAGTGGACCATTGGCGGGCAGCTGCGATTGCAGCCTCTTGCACCTGCAGCAGCACACCCCAGCAAATGCTGTTCAAGTAAGACGCACTTACGCATGCACCGCCATAACATAGAAACCAGAAGAACCGCAAGAAACAGAAATCAAATCGGAAAGCTGCTACACCCTGCGCCTTAGAGCAAAAGCGTACGCCCTGTGTGGTGTCTCAGGAGCTATGTCTGAAGGACATACAACCCATATCAATTTTCTATGTTGAGCCAAAACGTAAAGAACAAAACTTATCGGGTGCTGAAGTTCAATGCACGCCAATTTAGTGTGCGACAAAATGTAGTACGAACGCACCTGAGGTTCTCGGATGAAATCGAGATAGCTGTAGGAGCTCATAGGATACGCCCTTTTGTTTCCCGCACAAGTGACTTGATCGCTTTTCACGTCAGATATCTCAACCATGAAAGGCCATCTGTTGTCCTCCTGGAGAGCTCTCTTCGCTTCTACGTACGTCGCAACCTCGGATTCCCCCGGCCGCACTTCAATACCCAGTTTAATCTTTTGAGCCATGTAGAAGAGGTGACGGGTGCCTTCGGCGAAGCGGCGTACGTACAGCACGCGTGCATAGAAGGCAACGTTGTCGCGGAACCTGCGGACGGTGTCGGAGATCAATTCCGACAACCGGCCCTCTTCCACTGCTTCCATTAGAGGCTGCACGATCGTCTTCAGCCTTTGCGCCGCCTTCTGCTCCGCTAGTTTGTTCAGCATCTGCTGCACGTCTGTGAGGCCTCCTGCACCCAAGTCTGGCTGCAAGCGCGGGCGTGGCAGAAGCTGCGTGGCGATCCAGGAGACACGCAGAGAGTCGCTGGATGCATCTTCTGTGAAAGAGGCGAGAAGAAACCCGACAAGGAGGATCAAGAGCAGCGCACAGTGCAGAATGTCGACTGAGGCAAACAGCGACTCGTAACCCAGCCACTGCTCCGGGCCAACGAACTCCTCCCCTCGGGGCACCCACGAGCTCGCCAGTGACATTCTAGCTTCGATATGAATAAGTCTGCAGCAGAAAGAGCACGTGAGAAAGAGTAGGGCGCCGAGAAGCCGCCACGCAGATGGAGGGCTTGGGGGCCAGTGCCGGGCTGCGCTAGTCCTGCGGCAGCCTCCTCAGCTCTTTCGGCAGAGATGTGCTATTTTTTAAAGCACAAAAGAAACGAGAGAGGCTTCTGGTTTTGCCGTTCACCGAACCCCCGTAGTGGGTCCCACCCACGGTCAGCCTGGGAGGGGCTGCTGGGGTCGGACAGGCGGAGGGTAGCAGACTGTAGATGTCAAGCTACCTCACACATTGAAACACTAATGGACACCTAAAACTGGAAGAAAAAAGTCCAGGAGGCAGTGGAAAGGTACAGCTGCAGGACATACGGCAGTTGCACCCGCAGGCTCCCTCTCGCAGAGCATGAGCACATCTGTGGGCTATTACACCCTTAAACCCGTGAGTGAGAGCACCTCACTCAGCTACTGTTCCGAAATCCTTTTCTACTCCATCATCTTACATTTCCGCCAGATGTCGCTTCCCCCGCAAACTACAGACCGCTAAAGGTGCTGCGTACCACCGCCGTAGGGCTACTTGGCGGCTGCAGCGCGATTACAAGGGCTGTGTGGCGGCTACTCTTCACAGAAGCTAGCAAAAAGTTCATTATATAAGTTTCATTCCGCAAAAAAAGGAAAACAAAGCTTACCCTAAGGCAGTTTCAAGGGAGTAAGACGGCCAATAAGGACCAACTTCCACCGCTAGCTACGACCGCCGCAGAGTTCTTGCAAAGAGCTAATGCCACCGTAGTAGGGGACTATCGTGAGATGCAACAGGGCCAGAATTCTCAGGATACGCGCTTTGAAAAGCCTATCGCCTCCCCTCCACCGTCTTGGCGTCTAGGGTTAAATGGCCCAAAGGCCTGAGTCTGGTGCGGAGACGAGTGTGTGAAGAGTCTTTGATCTTTGCCGGGGAAGGCATTGAGCTACAGAATATCCAAAATACTACAAGTAGGAGTTTCCCTCAAAATATCTGATCTCATCTTTAGTACCAGGAGTTCTGGGCACACTGGTACAAAGGCCTGGAGCTGATGAGGACGAGACGCACCATGAATTGCGCCAGAGAGCCGTGGCTAATGTTGCACGCCGCATCCAATTGCAAGCCTGATCCCCATTTCCATTAAGTAAAAACGGTGTAGAGAGCTTTCAACCATTTACTTGGCCTCCAGAAACCAGGCTGCGCGCATCAAGAAGTACATTTTCCATCTTCACTACAACTACAACAGCATGCAAGTAGAAATACCCATGCCGGCATCATGCGGGCCATTCTTGTTCTTCCTTCTCCCCATCCCCCCCTCCACCCTCGATTGCACAATTCCCGGTGCGCCTGTATATCCAAATAGGGATGGAACGAGAGAAAGAGGGAGAGAGAGAGAGGACGTGACGTGAAGTGGGCATACCTCCTGAGTAGATACACAACAATGTAAGTGCTTAAGCAGCCTGCTGTTTATAATAAAGCCATCATTAGGTTTAACTAGATATCATTATCGATCGAATTAGCAACGGGGAGGCTCTACAAGCGTCCGCATCTGATAACGTTCTGCTGCTTTGCGGTTGGCATTCCGCACAAACGGGGCCATGGTCCTCTGTTTGGGATAGCATGTCATTGCACCAAGAGGACTTGACCTCCCTCTCAATTGCTGTATTGACTTTCCCATGGAGTTGTAAAACATGTTCGTGCATTTTGCGGGAAACGTCTGTCCGAAGCAAATCTGGGACGTACGTTCGAGTCTACACTCCATCCGGTACCACAAGGAACCAGCGACTGTGCTTTAATGCTTGCCTATCGTCCGTTGCTGGGCTGAGCAAGATCTTGATGCGTGTTAGTACCTGACGAACGTGGTGAAGGCGCATTAGAAAAGAAACTCGAATCATCGCAAAGAGGCACACTTGCGGACCCAAATGCCTGACCGGCAGCTCTTCGAAAAGGTGCGACTACGCTGCAGTGATGATACCCTTGATATACCTGACTATGAAATTTTATTGCATATAGCTTCAAAGCAGCAGATCATGTCTTTCGTTATCCAAGTCTTGAAACTGTCAGCTGGGCCTGCCAGAGATTAATAGCCGTTTCTCCGTTTAAGTGGTGCCCACACTTGTTTCCTACCCAACAGACGGAGCACAGCCGCTTCAACGTTGTACTCGTGCTAACGTTTCGTAAAGTGGTAGAAGTAGCAGGCGATCATTTAGTTTTTTCGAGCAGTTGCGTACTGAGAGGGCGCAACAAAACAGCTGTGTCGCTGGTGTCTGCTGGTAGGAAGGATGGGTTGAGGAAATAAAAGGGTGCCAGTACTTCAAACAGATCCAGGCACCTGTTGAGGCCTGTGGCTGCTACTTCTTCGGATTCCACCGAAATAACATGTTTATCTTCGGTGAAGATGCGAGCGCATCCGGGGGTGCAGTTGTGGTATTATGTTGAGCGGCTGAGGTGTTTGCGTGCGTGTACAGGGGAGGTAGCCGCTGAGCAAATGGTCTCTATAGTCGGAGCTAATTTGATTGATTGTGTACCTTCAGCAAAAAGCCCGTTCTAAACAAGCTGGGACGTGTATTGCTCCGAAACCTCGCTCCTGCCGGTGTCCCAAGGGACCCCTTCCTGTGCTGCATTTCATGCCGAACAACTGCTTTGACTCCTGCGGCAGAGGCATGATGCTCAAATTAATCAATCGTTGTGGACAAAGAGCAAGCAATTTTGCGCTTGGGAAAGCCTCTGCTTCTCATGCATCAGTCGTAGCTCTCGCGGCAGGCGCTGTAAGGGTTCCTGCATATTCCTGCTGAACACAGGCATGTGATCAACGCGCATGCCAATTTAGCCCTCACTTATTGAGTCTAAAAGCTCGGGATAAACTAATCGGTTAAGCATGTGCATTCATTACCCCAGGGGCATAGGCACACACTAGCTTGTGCGTGCGGGTGTGAAAAAGAGTCTTGTGTCTGTTGTCGGGATGCACAGGGATTTGCAAAAAGCGTCAGCAAAGTCTTGCATAGAAGTTCCGTGTTATAGTGACACGACCCCCGAATACATTTCACACTTTATACCCATAGTGTAAACGATTTCGCGTCTTGTCTGCTGTCTTCAGACAGCAGTCAAACGCTACGCCAGCGAATGAGCTGATAGGTTGCACCTCCTCGCCATAGCGTCAGATATGCATACCCACTACTGAGGCTGTGTAGTAACACTAGCAACATTGGCATGAAGTCGAATAAGCAAAAGTAAACTCGACGGCGATCTGCTGGTTCGGTTACCAGCTCCTTCGGCCTCATCACTGCGTCGAACGTTGCGCGGCGGCCGGGGCGTCCCCGTGGTTATTTTGTTTGATTATCTGGTGGCGCTAATACAAATCCTGTTCCCTTAGTTCCTTACAGTATTTCCACTCTCTTCAACAGAGGATTATGTGGGATCGTCTATTGCAAAAGAATTAGATAAGCCGCTCGGAACATTTTGCCGGCTTTTGGGTTGCCAATTTCTCTGGTTGTAGTAGGATAACAATTTCAATTCTTTTCTTGGATGATCTAGCATTCACAGTTCCGAAATACGTATTCTCTAAGCCTGGGTCGTTTCCAAAGCCACTTCCTCGCCTCTCTGCTAAAACTGTTAAAATGGTGTGCAATGTTTTACCGTCATCTCTGCGAGTTAATCCAATTCATCCCTTAGTTCGCTATTTGCGAGAGAGCCGGTTATTGATTGTCTCTGCCCGGAGGACAGCCCAGTTGCGAAACAATTATGTAGGCGCTTCCGGTGTACATTGGACTTTTCTTCACCAGTAGCTAATATTTCTTGACGTAGTGTTCTGTAGAGAACTTCCCTTCCATTAGTGTTCTCGTTTCCGCAGTCGTCTATTCGCTTGCAGACATGGAATAATCCCGTATTGCTTTTCATCCCGGAAGGCTTGTATGCTCCCAATGCGTTTCCAGAAAAGGGAGCCCTTGCTTAGACGCAGCCAGCGCCTTGCATCCCCTTCTACTAGAGAAAATGCCGATATCCGTTGTAGATCCTCGGGTGCATTCTGAAAATGGAAGTGCAAATCAGGCGAACCAAGGAACTCCTCCGCTGCCTCCGCATCCCGGCGCCAATCATATCCGAATATTCAGCAAAAGCGGACTCATCCTTCATGAACTGCTCTTGGTGGGAAAGCACTTCCAACCTTATGGGGCGGGGACGCGGAGCTTAATGCTGCTGGGCGAGACTCCCGGCAGTTGCCTTCCCATCCGAGGGCAGATCATGGGAAATTTCCATTATGCACGGAGAACAGATGACGGGTTGAGGAAGATGTTTCCAAAAAAATGTGCAAGGGCTTTTGGTTGAACTAAAAAAAAGGATTGCCACTCAGTAGGTCATCATGCTGCGGGGGTCCGCTGTACGCAAATGCGCCGATGAACCAGCTACCAGCTCTAGCGAGTCCTCGATCTTAGCGGAGGATCGTCGTAAGCTCTAATAGAGTAAAATACTTGAGGAAAGCGTTCGTCAAAACGAAATGCTTACCAGTCCGGCCTCCAGACATCCTCTGCACAGCTATCTAAGTTCCTGGACTGGCGGGGACATGTGCAGGGCTGCCATGCGCCGCAACATACTTTGCCGCAGCTAGTGCTGCAGAGCAGTCCTACATGGGCGCACACAGCCAATGCCCCCTTCGTTCCACGCGCTAGCACTGTGGACTGTAGTTTAGCGTGTCTTTAAAAACATACTTGGTCATCCATACTGCACCTGCAAGCAAGGAGACTATGAGTACCAGCCTCACGCAAAGAATGCTAAACCCTGTGTCCAAGATGCCTAGATACTCAGTAAGAGAATTGATGTTTCTGTACTTCTGGAACACTAATTTTTAGTCTTTCGACTCTACTGCAGCTTACGACGCTGCTCTGCTGAGGTCGAAGGCCCGTAACACAAAGTGGGGTGACTATACAACCGCAGCGCCATGGGGCAGCGCACAAAGAGTGTTAAGCTCGAAGAAAAGGCCAGATACAAGTACAGGCAAAATGTTTTAAGAACGAGTACATTTGCATAACGACATAGGCTAAGGCTTGTAAGTTAGCAGAGACTACTCTGCTGGCAAGGCTTGGGGCTGGCAAGACCTCCTGGCATACACGGCAACGCAGTGGGCCGAAAGAAACTGTTTTATTACCTTTACGAGCGCCAACAGCTTTTAGAAGTGTGTTTTTTGGTTCTCTAATTTTTTCAAACATATTTTGGCTTGTCTGTAGCATTGGGGAAATCTGGTTTGTAGGCGTGTGGCCACACAGCCTGACCGCGAGTGCCACCGCAGAGCCTGCTGTGCCTGGGCCTACGTAGCCCCACTGCTCGCTGTCCCTTTGCAGTTCGGCAGTGTACTTTTTCTCCGAGTACAACTGTACTTGAAATATTAGAACACCAAATTCCCTTACGGTGGAAAATGGGGGGACTGTCTACTCTAGTAAGTCTGGCCGCCCTCGCGGCGGCCGTCTCTGTGTCTTTTGTCGATGCGTTCCAAGCTTCGCGAAGTAGCGCAGTCATGGGGCCCTCCAGCCTTCACGGTTTCAGCTCTTTGAGGTCAACGGCACTGTCGCCCAACAAGCAGACCGGCTTAGCTCCTTTTGCGACGCTTGCTGCCCCACACCTCGTCAGGCAATCTCCGTCGTCCACGGGCGTCTTCGTGAGTGATTTTGCAGAACCCTTCCACTAGGACTAAACATGTGCAGCGTTGCTTATTGCAGTGTTCTATAAGTACAAAGGTGTAGGAGTGGGGTTATCGTAAGAGAGCATGCGTCGGTTCTGCAACCCTCAGGCACGAAGATCGAAGAAAGTCATCCTGGCGGACGAGTGCAGAAACCAGCTGCTGGAAGGGATTCAGCAGGTTGCCAATGCTGTTCGTGTAAGCTACAACTGCAGGCTGGCTGTGCTGGCCACAGTAGTCCGCGGCGGCTTTAGGGTGTGGTGACGGCTATTCCTCCCGTTGGTTTTGTGCGTATCGTGGCTTAGGTCACTTTGGGGCCTCGTGGGCGCAACGTTTTACTGGAGAAGGACTATGGTCCTCCGCTTATTGTGAATGACGGGGTTACCATTGCACGCAATATTGAGCTCCCCAATAGGGCGCATAATGCTGGGGCTAAGCTCGTGCAAGAAGTGGCGTCGACGTCTGATGAGTGGGCCGGGGACGGGACCTCTTCCACGACGATCCTTACGGCCGAAATTGCGAAGAAGGTTTGTGTCTTTTTGAGCTGCTGCAGTTACCAGCGGAGGTGTAGTAAGCAACGCCCAGAGCTGCATCTGCTGCAGTGTACTTTGCGCATTTTCTGCCTGCAGGGAGTTGAGTACGTGAACCAGGGACACAATCCTATCCCGCTGCAGCGAGGTATACAGAAGGCCGCGCGCATCATGATGGACGAAGTGAAGAAACTCGCAAAGCCGGTCAATGGTTTCGGCGATCTGTTGAACATCGCCACCGTTGCGACGAGCGGAAATGCGTCGATGGGCGAAGTAATTGCAAAGGCCTTCGACAAACTTGGCAACCATGCCGCCATTGTACTGGAGAACAATCCTTCGCAAGAGGATAATGTAAGGGAAGAGGCCAATGAACACTCGGAAGGAATCCACTCGGTCAATTATGTCAATTATGTTCTTGTGCGTGAACATAGCTGCAAGGTGCACGCCCACTTCGTGATACATTGAGACTGTGGCTTTCTTGCTGTTGTTGCAGCTTGAATTCACTGAAGGTTACACTTTTGAGAGAGGCTACAGCTCGCCTTACTTCTTGCTTGGCGAAGAAGCAGATTTCATCGAGTGGAAGAACCCGCACGTCATGGTCTGCGATTACAAGATTGAGAGTGCACAAGCCATGCTTCCAATTCTGGAGCATTTTGTGCGAACCAAGGAGCCTTTGGTTATAATTGCCGAGGATTTCTCGACGGATATGCTCCAAACTTGCATCATCAACAGCATGAGAAGATTGCTGAAAGTGGTGCGCGAAGCGTATGCGTGGAGCTCTCCTGAAGCAGGGCATCGCACTCACAGGCAGCAAATCGTGGAGCTCAGCAGACCATGTGATGCCGCTGAGATTATCTGTGTGCAAAACCACCGGATTTGTGTGCAGGTGACGATCCGGGCTCCTTCTTTTGGCGAACGCCGAAAGGACTACTTGCGCGACATTGCAGTGGCAACAAACGCCCAGTTAATATCGAAAGATTTGGGTCTACCGTTAGAAGAGGCGACACATGAGCACGTCGGCAGTGCTCAAGGGGTTGTTGTGAGGAAAGACCGGACATCAATTTTGACAAGACCTGAGTTCCAAGAGCAGATCCAAGAGAGGTAAGCGCGAATTCTAGTATGTTCCATATATAGGTCCATCCGCAAGTCTCCGGATGTTGACTACTATTGGCCATTTTGCTTTTTGGCCTCAGAGTGCAGAGACTTCAGACCGAAATGGAGACGGCCACATCGAAGTTCGACAAGGAAAAGTTAGGCGAGCGCATTGCTGCTCTCTCAGGAGGCATCGCAAGGATCATGGTAAGCATCATTCGGGCTATTTAGATGTTTCAGGGGAGTCTATAAAGTAATTCTATTTTTGTATCCGATGACCATCATTGCTGGTAACTAGTCAGGCTTCAAGCGGATGGGCTTTGCGTGCAGATTGGCGCATCTACGGAGACCGAGCAAAAGGAGAAGAAGCTTCGTTACGAAGATGCGATCAATGCGGTACGAGCAGCGATTGAAACTGGATATGTCCCGGGCGGTGGTGTCACATATCTTGCACTCAGCACAGAGCAGTTCCGGAAGAAAGTCCTCGACACGGTGGAGCAGACCGCCCGTGAGGAGATGAAGGGAGTCGACGAGTCAACGGGAGAGGAGTTCCAAGTTGTTGGTAAGCTTTGCGGAAGTTCGATCGTGGCCCTGCGAAGTAGTCAGCTGCATGACGAATCTGACAGCCTAGCACCAGTAAAATGTGTGGGATGTGCAGAGGAAATGGAGAGCGAAATCGAGCTGCAGAAAGCTGGAGCTAATATTGTGGCGGATTCTATGTCGTCTATTACGAAGCAGATAGCATCAAACGCTGGTACGTCTGTCAAACCAAAAATTATGTAGCTCATCCCTTGTTGAATGCCGGTTTGCCGCTATCAGCCTTTGTACTGTTGCGCATCCTTCCCTGCAGGATTGGATGGCGAACGCGTTGTCAATGCAATTTTGAATGCGAAAAAGCCATTTGGGTTTGGCTGGAATGCCAAGACGAACAGGTTTGGAGATATGATCAGCCAGGGTGTCATCGATCCAGCAAAAGTTTGCATCTCTGCAATTGAACATTCAACTTCAGTTGCCGGCCTTGTGCTTACAACCGAGGGCATGATGATTGAGGAGGAACAAGACAAGAATAAGTCCGTGCCGAATGAGGATGTTGAGATGTAATGGCAGGGTTGCTACAGCAGTGGCAAAGGCTTGTTTCCCTCTACCGCCCAAGCATTAAAGGGGAAGGCCAACAGCGATGTTGTTTTGCTTTCCTCAAAATCCAAGAGCTTAAGCAAGTTGCTTGAGTTCTTCGTAACGTGACGCAGTATGCGTTGGAGCTTAGCGGACAGCAATCTCAACAGCAGACACCTGTTTTAAGTAGTGTTTTGTGGGAGTTGCAACAGAGCCCTTCTCAGCTTACTCCCCAACTCTGGTCATATGGGTCGTCTGTTTCAATCTGTACGCCAGAGCCCTCCAGAACTGTTTGAGCGTGGCTGCGTTTTACTTTCTTACAGTACTTCCAAATGCGACGGTGACCGAATCGTTTTCATGAGGAACAATAACCTCTATAGGTGTAGAAAATTTCCCTTCACCAACAGGGCCTAAGGAGAGCCAGCTGTCGTAGAGGCACTTCTCTGCACTGATATGCTGATGCATTTACCTCCACAGGCGTTTACTGCTTTCTGTTCAAAGTCTTGGGAGTGTCTGGGGAGGCAATAAATGGAAGCACTCAGATTAGAATTAGTGAACAACCTAAATACCGTTCAGTCCATGCGTATACAAGGCCACCGTCTGGGCCTTTTTACAGGAAAACCGAAGGTAAATATTTCCTTCTATTTGGCGCAACGTTTCCCCCGTACCAACATTAAGGCGCATGAAGCCAGTCTCTCCTATCTAGAGCATTAGCAGTGTGAGCCTAGGCCAAGCTTGCTCACAAGGGGAATGCCGTACCCATGCATCAATGAAGTGGAATACAGCCTTGACCCGAAGCTCTTTATGGGGCGGCAAGCGGCCAAACGTTTTGCTAATTTCTCCCTGGGAAGTTCTCTAGCCCAAATATCTTAGTGGTTTGCCTTTGAATTCAATACCTTAGCGAACTTTCCATAGCCTCCCAGCATGGATATCCCTGCGCAAGATGAAACGATTTCCTGCGAAGCTGGTTGGCAGTAGATGTTCTGATCGTTTCATATGTCGAACGGAGCAACGGACCTGGGTTGTCCCATCCCTCAGCTTTCCCCGCGGAGAAGTCCTCACGATGCATCGTCCGGAACTGGGGGACGCCGAGGACCAACAGCGGGCCTTGAAGGTCCAAAGAACTAGTATCGGTGCCGACTCCTTAAGGCTCTCCATGAATTTTGCTAGGCTGTTCCATACCTGGTAGACAGGTTTGCATAGATGCGCATGGTATCTTCATTGTCGACGCTCAGAATGGTTGTTCGTGGGCTTGCAATGATAAAAGCCCCAGATCCATCAATGCCCATTTGGAACTGATCGGGATCATTTCCAATACCAATAAGCGCATTTTTGCCGCTTGCTGGTGCCACACGTAGCTGCCCAACCACCATGCCCGCCTGTACTTTCGGGCTTTCTGCAGCAACAACGAAAACCTTGTATACAATTGCAGCTACAGCAAATGCAACTGGATTCAGCATTTTCTCTAAATAAATTGCACCTTCATGCACGCGAAGAGCGCTTTTAGCCGTCGGAAAACGGAAGCTTCAGTTTTGCCGCCACAGGCGGTTGTGGGCTGTACATCCAGTGTTTGTATGAGCAAACCCTTTCCTACGTGCTTGGCAAAAATGTCCAAAACGAGTTATTTTTCATCGAGAATTTTTTATATTCAGCCTAAACAACGGCATTACGCAGCTTTCTATGCCCATTCCAGCTCGAAAAAAAGTCCACCTTAAAATGCGGTCGGAGTTTTCCACACGGTTGCGCTAAGAATAGCATTGTTTCTTCCAAAGGTGGCTGTCATAGGCTTTGCGAAACAGCCTATCCGTTCGCTAGCAAACGCCTTCCATGGGGAAACCCCTGCTGCCAGATTGGAGACGAGGGAAGATGTAGTCATTTACGAAGGTGAAAGCGAATCCTAGTGGAATATGTTAAAAAGCCAGTGATGGCTGTGGAACGGCGTTGGTACTCGAAGTTATGCCTCCTAAGTTAGAGAAATACTCCACGAACACCGACACAGCCCCTGATCGCCGTTCGTCCTTGAAAACACAAAACAGCAACAGGCGAATGCGAAGGCGTACATAAGCCCAGAAAGTCCTACGCATGCCCTACTGAGGCCTGGAAAGTTCAACAGTGTTATACTAGGTGAATGGCCAGCTTACCACATCTGACCACTGCATGGAAAGACGGTCGCGGCCATCGTGGATCGCAACCAGAGATAGAAATTCTATGAGAATTCCGCCGCCATCAAGTTCCTGCAATCCTAGGTGGTCTCCAAAGTCGCAGAATTCAGGTGTAGCAAGTGCAGAAGCGTGCTCCTTGCCCCCCATCAGCCCACTCTTCAAGCGTTGTTGTTCATACGCCTGCCGGCATTGAACAACGTAGTCCAAGAACAAGTGAAGTAACTGTTGAAATACAGACGCCTCCAATTGAACTTCGTGCTGGTAGCGCAGTGAAAGGAGCTGAAGGCACCGCGGCGGAACTCCCCTCGTCACAGCCGACCTTCCCGCCAGCGTCGACTGTGGAAGCTGTGCTTTGCTCCTATTCTTCAGCTCACCCTCAGCAGCATCGCCCACATGCGGGCTCTCGCCGAGACTGGCGAGCCCTGATCTGTTTGCAGTAGCTGGAGCCTTACTTGAGCCAGCATAGTGCTTGACGCTTCCGCAGCCGTTGATCGTAACGCTTATGGCCCCCAGAGCAAGGCTTTCGAAGTCTACCAACATGTATAGATCGTTAGCAGGCGCTTGTCCCTCTTTGGAGCTATCTAGAACGTTTTTAGCACCCGCGCATGAAATGGAAAAGAAAAGGGAGGGCGGCGGGAAGAAATACGGTGAAACCCATAAGTACGGGGGGGCCAAAGTGCCAGCCGTGGATTGGGGTAAGTAGCGTCGAAACGCCGGGGACCCAAGCAACGCAGTCAGCTGAGGCGTAGCGCAACAGAGGCCTGGGACAGTCAAGCTTTTCCGTGCAGGTTGTACTGCATTTACTAGGAAATTAAACTACCACAACATATCCTGGGAAGACGGCAGTGAATATTGGAAAGCCATGCAGCCTTTCAGTTACAGCTTACTGCGGGGTCATCGCATTCCCAGAGCGTTTCCCGTGGCGAAGAGACCGCTACGCTAGCACTATGTTGTTTTGAAACACAGCGGCGAAAGCACCGGTCATGGATATAGACAGGCACACGGTACTCGACCTTGTCTAAGGGTACGGAAACAGTCTGGCCCGTGGGTGGGGTGTGAACTGGAACACCGAGTTCCCGCTGCAGGACGCGGGCCAGCTTGAGCATGCCCTCCTTCTCACCATGAACCAGCATTACAGCTTTGGGCTGCAGATGCCGGGCAAGCTGCTGGATCCCCGTGGTATCAGCATGCGCTGAGAAAGACATGTACCTGACTTTGCACAACACCTTGAGCCTCGTCTTTGCATCAATTGGGATGTCTCGCTGGCCTGCAGTAAACGGAGCAGAATGAGCACACTGCAGCATCTTCGAATCGCAAAACTGTGGGCTCATCACTGCATCTAAACTACAAGAAATATGAAGGAGCCCTGTGATTTCTCTTTGTTCCAACAAGACAGCAAATGCACGGACAGCATACCGTCAATCAGCATCGCTCCAACAGTCCCCCGGACGCAATAACCTGGAAGCAGCACAAGATTCTCTGGGCCTCCAGCCCACAGCTTTAGCGCCTTCAACGCCAAGCCGCCATGCAGCATCCCAGGGGTTGCCAGAAGCACCATGGGCGTGGGAGACGTGAGCACCTCCGGGGGCAGCGTGGAAATATGTTGAAAGTCGAACTCCCCAAAACCAGCTCCTGCAGACACAGCACTGCCAATGCGGCAAAATGTGCGTGCCTTGAAGCCAAGTACAACGCTGTAGATGAGTTATCCCCACTGGCCATGCAGAGGCATACTGCTAATGGAACGCAGAAACCTACCAGAGCCTGGGAGCTCGTCCTCTTCCACGTGATCGGCGAAGGTGCTATGCTGCGTATTAGCACCGTCTAACCGGTGAGCCATGTCACTGCCAGTCCACTGTACATAAAGTTTGTAGTACTTGTTGGCCTTCTCTGTCATGCCGCCACCAAAGTAGATGGGATACTGCAACTGCATGCGCTGCCAGTAGGAATTCAGCAGCATGCACAGTTCTTGCGCCCTTCCTACTGCAAAAACGGGGATCAGGACTTTACCCTGCAGGCCAGAGCGCGAGGATACACAGATCCATAAAGATGAAGAAAGGCAGTACTCTGATGCTGCTATAGATGCAAGCGCACTTGGAAAGCACGCGAAAAGAAAACAACTCACTCCCTTTTTAAGGGCGTCGTGCACGGCATCACAAAATTCCCGCTCTGTTATCCTCTTGGACGGCCGCACGAATGAGCCATATGTGCATTCGCTTATCAACAGATCTGGCCTGAGCCTTGGGATACACGCGCTACCCAGATGCCTATCAGGAGACGTGTTGAAGTCACCTGTGTATCAGATCGTACGCAGCAGCTTGGGAGAGTCCGTGCTTCAACGCATACACCAACTGTGCTCTGCCACACAGCAATGGACCGAACCCCGTTCTTTTCCGTGATGTGGCGGCACCCCTTTTGCTTTAACTATGCATGCAGAGCCACGAGTTGAAGTGCGTATTCTAGAATTGCTGTCTTCAGCAAACAACCGGCTCCTAACGATCTTCATGGGCTAACCTGTGTACACAATGGAGACGCCCCCAGGGAGCTGCGCATGAAGCATAGCAGCACCTAAGACATGCCCGGCGTAGTATGGGGTGGCTGTCCATGCGCCTGCCTTCCAGGATTCGTGAAGCCTCAGGGCTATGCAACGTCTCATGCACCGTTGAGCCTCAGCTTCTGTGTAATTCCACTGCTCCTGAGAGGGCCCCGCGCCTCCTCCCCCTCTGCCCTCGCCGCTGGTGCTGCCGCTCACGCCAGTATCCCTCCCGCTGCTTTCAGCTGCATTTGCAAAACACACGAGAAGCGCCTCTATACTCGGTAGGCCTGGCAGCTACGCTCAAGGCGCTCAGGCATGCATGCATGCATGCATACACACCGTTGAGCTTTACGGGCATCCCTACGGACTGCCTCACCTTCATGCAGGCGCCCGCGGAAGGACGCCTCTTTAAAGATGCGAGCGCTGTCCAGAAGAAGTACCGGGCTCAGTGCACGAGTTGGAAATGTCATTGCAATGGGGTTTCGATAGCTGACAGACAGGAAAGACAATGAGTCTATCAGCTTGGACAATACGACATAAAGGCTGGAAGAAACAAACGCATACTAGCTACTAGCAAGTCAAGATGCACCAGCACTAGCCAGTTCATTCGCAATCTATACAGCAGAAGCAACGAAAGACGAACTGCTTGAAGCACATGGAAGGAAGCAGTGGATGATTCTCAAGAGGGGGGACAAGTCCCCGGTACTAGTGTACTGGGGAAGAATCACCGGACAGACCAGTCTTTACAGGGGTGCAAGAGAGAGCATCATCCTCATTCATACCCGAGGCGTTCTGTAAATGACGGTAGAGACCCGCAGTGGTCCATGTGAAAGTGCGAGATAAGCGCGGCGTCCGTACAACAGGCAAACAGAGGAGAAGGTTGCACGAGTGCCTCTTCCATAGTTTGCGTCTCCTGTCCTACATTTTGTTGAGGGGCGAGCTGTAGCAGCATATTCAACATTGGCATCTTCCTGGCCTGTTTGGCTCCTAGGTGACTGCCGCAGTCGAAGAGAAGCCCTCTTTCGCCTCTTCGTACGTACACTGCGCTGCGGCCGACATCTTGGCCAGCGCCAAGGACAGTCACTTTTAGTGGCTCCGCTGCGTTTGTTGCAGTTGGCGCACCATCCGTTACAGTTCTACTACCAAAATTTAAAACATGATGCTGTGGGGAAGCCCCTGCAGCTGTTGGAGGTTGCAGCACAGGGCCGTGGGTCCAAGGCGGCGTCTTCAAATGACCACCCACAGAATTGGTCGGATTTGATTCCCGTTCACCACCGCTTGATCCCTTTCCCGGGGCTTTATTGTCCCCACGCTGCTCCTCTTTCCGCCTGTCTAGTTGCTGCCTTGGGGCGAAGGACTGAGTTGTCTGTTGGGCTTGCTTCTGGTGCGAGAGAAGCGGCGGCTGCTGTCGCTCCTGTAGTAAGAGCTCTTGACGACCCTGACTGTGGAAAGGCAGCTGCATGGCCTGGGTGTCAAGGCCGCGTTCATGCGTAGGCCTTGTAGGTCCTTAATGGAGCGAAGGCGGCAGTCTACAAGGGGGCACTCAGCCACCGGTTGCCCTTCAATAGCCTAGCTTGAAAGAGGCCGAGTACTGCTTACAATAAAGGAAGATCTTCAGGAGGCGACTCTTAGTGAAGGAGGAGAGACCATAGAACAAGTATGCATATGCAGGGATCCCAGGCAACGCCTGCAGCAATGCCCTGTAGAGTCCCCCTTCAAGCAGCGTTGCTTGTCATTTTTTTGTAACGCGGAAAGTTCTATCTTTACTGGTAATAATGAAGTACATTTGTTAATTGTGCTTAGACGAAGAGTCAATTTACGGCCAAGGGGTCTTTGGGGCTGATGCGGAATGGCATGTACGCTCTGTCGGCCACAGTGATTCGTGGACAGTATAATGAGCAGCCAATAAAAACGAATGCTAAGTGTCCGTTCTAATCTGAAGATAGTATAAACTAATTTTCTTACACTGCAGGGAGGGGGAAGGGGTGGCTCGATGCAGTCCGCGCCCGCCCCACTCCAAGCCCAGAGGATCCTTCTACGGGATAGGACTCGGACGGAGCGTATAACTGGAGTGAAGACGAAGCTGAAGGTTGATTCTTTATGGCAAGGGTACAGACCCAGCAACCATATTGCCATGAACAAAAACTAGGCGACTTAGCCCTTGTTGATCTTGAGCTCCTGACTGCACGTAGCGTTGCAAAAGAGCAGAAGGGTTGTACGGGCATTCACGAATTTCAAAGGTTCTACATAAGATAAGGCCCTGACCATGGCGAAGATGAAAGGACGAAACAGCCACCGGGCCCCTAAATCAGAGGGGGGGGGCCCTAAGCAGGGCTCCGCCATCAAGCGAGGGACGGCTTCGACTCTCCCGAATCGTAAAATACCGAGCAATAAGAAGCCTGGTAAGGGTGCTGCATAGCCACTTGATCTGCAGGTTGTATCCGTGTGCACGTACTGCAACGTTTCGGAAAGGGGAGAGGGGGAGGGGGAGATGAGCGGAAGAAGTGCGGTAGCCAGACAACGGCGTAGCACCAGCGCCAGTGACGCATGTCTGCAGCAGCGTGATGTGCCAGTCCTATTCGTCAGGCCATTACCGCTCTGCAAGCAAAATAAGACTACTGCAGATGTACAACTCCAAGCCGGCGTGGATGCGGCCTGGAGGCAAAGAACCGCAACCGTTGGCACCGGCACGAATTCAGCCTGACCGCCGGTGGTTCGGAAACACGCGAGTAATCGACCAGCAGAAGCTTGCAGCTTTCAGAGAGGATATTCAAAAAGCAAGCGCTGACCCATACACGTAAGGGCCAAGGAGGTACACAAAGTTCCTTCCATCGCTCCTTGGCGTTCGTTTGCATGCCCCTGTGTGTATCTATACAGCTTCGCTTTAGATATAGGCGACAGCTCTCCTTCTTCATTGTAATGCGTGTCTGTGCATCCAGAGTTGTTCTGAAGCGATCGAAGCTGCCAATGACCCTTATAAAAGATCGAAATGTTGGGGGCAAGAAGGAAGCTGTTAGTCCTGGGGGGGCGCTGCCCAAATTGAGTGGCGATGCGCTTATCGCTCTTGAACCTTTTGAAGGTGTTTTCGGCAGCAAAAAGACCCGCAAGCGACCGCGTCTACAGGCCGCTGACTTAACCACTTTGGCTTCGCAGGTAAGCATCACCAGCGCGTGTTGTGGTGTCTTTGACCATGTACCCATTTAGAAAGCTGCATATTGAGCTTCTCCGGAACGGAATATGCTACGATGTGGCTTAATGCAGGCTGCTGAGCAAGAGGCAGCCTTTGAAAAGGCCTCAGCTTCTGGGGATGCGGGAGCAGACAGTGGCGGCGAAGGAGGTCCCGTAGAATCGATCTTTCAGAAGGGAACAAGCCGCAGAATATGGGGAGTGAGCGTTTTCACTAAACCATAAGCACACAAAAGCCTTTAATTAGCTCACTCACGTTTCCAGCTAAATATGTGCCCCTTTTAGAATGACAGCATGGCGGTGTAGGTGTGTGAATTTGTGTTTAGGAGTTGTACAAAGTTATTGATGCCTCCGACGTCCTCGTGCAAGTGGTGGACGCACGCGACCCAATGGGAACTCGGTATGTGGCAGAAGTACCTTGTTACTATTTAGTGTTGTTAATATTATTTTAATACTGCAGAAATGAGGAGCCCTTGCTGTGGAACGTTTCAGTAGTCGTTCAAGCCCAAAAGGCTCAGGCCATACGCGATATGCGCAGTGGCATTTCTTTGGACTGGATGACCTTGCACTATTTTCTCTGTAGGATTAGTTGACTACCTTGTTGGCACGAGTTGGGTCAGCCTTTTCTGTGCTGCTTGGTTTTATCCTCCGTGAAACTGCAGGTGCAGGCGGCTTGAAAGATATCTGAAGGAGCAACGCTCCTCGAAGCACCTGGTGCTAGTCATAAACAAGGTAGGGCGTGAAGTTAAATTTGGCATTATTTGCTCTAGGTGAAGCTTTGAACAGTGGTAGGCTTTGTAAAGGGGGTGTTCTGCTTGCAGGTGGATTTGGTGCCGCCGCAAGTAGCACGGCACTGGTTACGGCAGCTCAGCAAGGAGATGCCAACGCTGCTAATGCAGGCAGACAAGAACAAGAAGAATATCGGAAGAACTCAACTCTTCCAGCTATTGAGGTACGAAACTCCGTAAAAGGGAACTAGATTTTTTCCAGCGCGGCGGGAATGCCATTTCAAATGGGATGTCTTGTATTGCTTGTTCCCGTGTGCGCAGGCAATATGGGCAGTTGCTTTCAGATAGGAAACATGTATCTATTGGATTTTTCGGGTATCCTAACGTGGGTAAAAGCTCCATTATCAACTTCTTAAAAAGCAAACAAGTTTGCAAGGCGGCCCCGATACCTGGCCAGGTCGGTCATATATTAACCTGCCGCAGCTTGAACGGAGGCATATGTGCTTTTATATCAGCATATGTAACTGCTTGAATGACGAAATTTAATGCGAATTGTCTCTTACAAAGTCACGCTTCTCAGTGCGCACAGCGGAAAGCCTATATATTGTGCACTTCACCTCAGCGTAAGGCCTAAGCTTTTTCGTTCCAGCGCACTAACAGATGTTTGAAGCCCCTAATCTTTCTAATATAGATGCGGCTTTTGTACGACGTCCTCAGACTCGAGTGTGGCAATACGTGGCGCTTACGTCGAAACTCTACCTCATCGATTGTCCAGGCATTGTTCCCATCAGCAGTGATGCGGGCAGTGACACCGATAAGGTGCATTTAACGCTTTTGGTTTGCTGGATAGCACGCAGGTAGTTTATGCAGTATTGTGGGAATCCTGTGTATATGCAGCAGTGGTAGTTTCCAAATTCAAGCTCATTTCGTTTAACAGGCGGGTGATGGCTTCACGTTCCCCGATGTTATTTTTGCAATGGCGAGAACGGCTCCATTCCTTTCAGGTGATGCGAGGTGTCGTTCGACCGGAAAGGATCGCTGCACCTGAGGAGCACATTGGAACCGTATTAGAGCGAGTTAAGAGGTGCGTGCCTCTCCCCATTCGCATAAATAGCGCAGCGTAATCCAAGGGTCTTGTGTTCGTTACTCCTGGAGAGCGGGCCTGTCTGGACGGGTTACTCAGGGAAGCGGTGATAGCCCGCTATGGCTTAGATCGAAGCACGACTTGGGAAGATGCTGAGGAATTTCTTGCACTTTTGGCAGTACGGCTGGGAAAACTAAAGAAAGGCGGAGAGCCGGATATTTCAACCGCTGCCCGCATCAGTAAGCCCCACTAAGTCATGCAGAATAGGCCATTTAGAAAGATGCCGTTGCCCCGTGTGTCTAGGACTCTTTGCGGCGATTTTTCGTCGGTTTTGATGCAGTGCTGTACGATCTCCAGCGGGGCAAGCTGCCTTACTATGTCCTTCCCCCTGAACTAGCGAATGAAGCTGCAGACGTAACTGTAAATGCCAGTGATCCCCAGCTGAACGGAGCGCTGGCTTTCCCGGAAGGAACTTCGCATGTTCTAACTGACGCTACGGCGAAACCTGGGAAACAAGAAATCCACGATTCTGGGGAAGAAGGAGTGGCTCAGGAGGAAGAGGACAACGAAACCGTAGGAGCTGAAACTGCAATGCCTTCATCGGAGCGTACGTGTACGCCAAACAAGCGAGCTAAAACCATGAGCTCCAATAATCTGTGAACTTTGTTGCTTCTTTTTTGCTAGTTCCAGGGAGTGCACATACCAGCGCGTGTCGTGCATATCATGGGACTTTCCCAGAGCCAGGGGATGGCTGGTTCCAGGGCAAACCAAACCACCAACCAAAACCAATGCGTGTAGTGCATGGCACGGCGCTTTCCCAGAGCCAGGGGATTATGATCCGATTGCGCAAGAGGCTTAGTGTGCAATTAACGGCATTCTGCTGCTAGGGGGATGCTTAATAAAGGGTGAAACGGTTGAGGTATGTCAGCAGTGAGTAGAAAGCCTAGCATCTTCACAGGTTTGAGGCGATACGCGAAACTAGAAGGCGGTTCAAGGGTGAAGGGGCATTAACTTCAAATACAGAGTAGATTGTGTATAAGTCTTCGCCACTTCCAAAATCAGCGATTGCAGCGCACACGTAAAAAATGCCGGCCGCGCTTCCTGCAGACCCTTTGATTTCTGCTCTCCACATAATGGAGGGGCTTGGGAGCGCAATATGCATTTGCGGCGGGCGATTAGTGCAAGCAGCCGTGGAAGGTGTACCCACCGCATACAGGCCGTGCAGACACCCACGAACTAAGTACTCTTAGTACGGGGACTGCTTCAGGAACAAAGAGCAGCAACTAAATCCATATCGGGCACAAAATTGGCCAAAGTCATGCCAATATTGCACACAGACGAAATGAAAACTGCGGCGAGTTGCCGACAGCGATGGAGTCTTTGCGAGAGTGGTGCAGATGCAGTTGCTGTGCACAAATATGCACAGTACTGCAGGCTAAGCTGGTACCCTTTCCGCACATAAACCCTGTACCTTGTAGTAGCAGTACTAGCGGTCAGGCCTCTATGGTTCCGTCACTGCAGACCCTGCTGTTGCTGCAGGGCCACTTTCACGCTTCTGCGAAACCTGTGATCTCCGGTGTATCCACCACATGCGAGCCAAAACGACGTACATTAGTAGCAGAAGGCCAATCATCGGCAGCTGCACAACATACATCCCCTTTGGGCCTAAGCCAACTGTAAGATGGAACAATGGACTGCATAAAAGAGAAAGAAGACCGCCGATAAGCTGTACAGTGCCAATGAGGCGGCCGAAAAATTTAGCAGGGAAGTTTTCTTCCACGTACACAAATACTTGAGAAACAAATAACGACATATACACCATGAAGCATAGAACGGAAATAATGCCTGTCGTTACTGTTTGTTTCAAGCTAAATGAATACGCCAATACGCCTGCCGAATTTACTATTCCCATAACCGCTAAAATGCCGATGATCTCCGAAAGTTTCCCCAAAATGATGCACGGAATAAAAGAGAAAGGCAGTGCATTTCCTAAGAACTTCAAAGCAGTCGGCTCCAGGATACGGTCATGAGCCTCTTGGTAGAAAGACGTAATCCACCCCACTGCAGTGAAGTATATAACAACGAGCAGATACTTCTCCGAAAACAGGGTCTTCAAGAAGGTATGGCTTGCCGGTACTCTTGTTAGCTTCTGCTGGCCTTCCACTTCCTTCTGGGAGGGGCGTTCGGCGAATGAAGCCAGCTCCCCTGTTTCTTGCTTAGAGAGATGGGCGCTGTCGGACAATGTATTCTGATTCGTCTGTGTGGTTCCTTTATTCTCCGGAAAATCATCTTCGAAGACCTTGTATGCCTTCAGAGGTAACGAAAGTGCAGCGACGAGCAAAAACAGGCAAGGGCCAAAACCGACATACCACCAACACCCTGATATGCCATTGCCAGTGAGATAAGAATTCAAGATCAGAGGAATAGCGAAAGAAGCAGACGACGCAGAGCCAATTAGCGTTATTACAGTAGCTGCCGCTCCGGGGAAGAGGCGGGTAATAAGCAAAGTGGGCAGGAAAGCAGTGTCTGCCCCCAGACCCATAAAGATAAAGCCTAAATATACACGTGCGTTCGATTCCGCGGTCAGAGTGGATATGAGAGACCACGATATAATATGAAAGCACTGGCCAATCATTGAGGTAATCTTGGGACCCAGCGTGTCCATCATGGCACCAGCTAGCGCACTCATTGTGCAGTGCGTTGCCAGTGTGATGACGAACAAGCTTTGCACGGATGCATCCTGCTTGTCGCATATATAGTTGTTGCCAAACTCCCTTTGGTCGTCTACGAAAGCACCTTTCTCATCGACGTCGCACTTGAAGCTGAAGACCCCCGCCCTCAGTAGCATTGCAGAGAGAGGGGCCCACCCAAAGTATACGCACCCTGTCATAAACGTCTGGAGAACGTAGAGAAAGAGTAGAGCATACCTGTTCAAGTTGAAGGGAGTGGCCTGCTGAGCTCCAGGGAGATCGCCACGAGGCAAGATGCCCCGCAGGGCGTGCAGCATTTTATGAGGCCATGAAGCCGTGTGTTCCTTATCCGTTCCCATTATTCATACTTGTATATTATCTTGTTGAACCCCTACTACCTCCAACAAGCTCGCGCACAGAACGGGAGCTAAGCGGAAGCTGTCTTTGGAAATATAGAAGGCGTGCTGCCCGGCTCTGCCGAAACGTAATCAGGACCCAGAAGAAATTACAAGAAAGAAGAATAGAGTGTAAAGTACAACGCTGCAAGGTGTTTTCCTGGTGTATACGGAATGCTGCACTCAACTGACCTATCGTCAGCAGAACGATGCCTCCAATGTGTAGTGAACAGCTGGCCTACACTGTTACTACGATAGATCCTTAAGTTAAACAGAATAGGTGCACACGCTACTATCTCGCTCTTAAATCTATGATTCTCGCTGAAACCTCTAATAAATAGCATTAACAACCAAATATGCGATCGATTTCCTATTATCGTTAGGAAGAAAGACCCCGAATAATAGAACTGATCCCCCGGCCCTCGCTGAGGGCCAAGTCCAGAGTCACAGCAACTGCCTCGCACCCAGCCCCAAGCTGGTGCCGGTTGGAGAGCACTCTGATCCTATTAAGCTGTATTTCTATATAAACGTGTCATAATCCCTCAGATTTTCTATACTGTTCATTCCTTTTCATGATATTAGGCCTCTAGAGGCCACACCAGAGATCCATTGTAGTGGCTGTGCACTACAACCTCCCCCTTTCTCTGAGCAGAAACCGCTTCACGGTTTCATTTATTCCTGATCTTCTCTAACCTTCAAATTGTCTTCCTTTCCCCCTTGCATCATCATAGGATTGTCCACAAGTCTGGGGTAGAGGGACTTTCAGCTTAGCCAACTACTCGGCCGTCCAGCAAGGGCGGGCCTTTCAACCGTATATATTAGCCTCGTCGGAACTCGGCGGAAGTGGCGCTCCTACATCTCGTACTTCTATTCCTCTACCCGAACCTGTACACGGTGTCCTGACGGCCTCGGGTGTGTTTCCTACTGTTCTGCCTTGTGTTGCTTCGCAGGATTGTTGTGCTCTCCTGTGTGCAGTTAATTCAGGTCCGCCTTGCTCTTCTGGGGTGCAAGGCGGTTGTGCTTACTGGTTAGCACTGTTCTATTCTACTGGCTGTGTGTTGTGTCCCTCTATCGGGATCTTTGCTGCGTTGTTGTGTGTGGCGCGTGCGTTTGCTGATCAGGTTTCCACTCATCTTACCCCTCAACTGCGTTTCTCCTTCTCTCTCCGCAAGTGCATTAATCTGTTCCTATCGCTGGCGCCCCATTGTGGTCGCGTATCCTGTATGAGTGTGTTTGGTCGTCAGATAAAGTTTGTTTATCCTAGCTCCAGTTTCGGCTAGACCTCCCGTGCTTGCCGTTGATTATTTTATCTGCGACGGCCTTAACAGCGTGCTTTTGTGTTCTACTTCTCCTGACGGATATTGGACATCCGTTAAACCAACGATTATTTTTTTACTCAAATATTCTGGTCGCCTATTTGCTAGCTTGGGGTTCTGTTATTAGCGTGTAGTGATGCTTACGCCCCTTCCTAACGTGAATTTTGCCACTCTAGGTCTCTGAATATAGGCACCTCCCCTGAGTATTGCTACCACTAGGAACTCTATGAATAGTAATATCTACACCACTAACATGGCGCAGATATTGGCCTTTCTACCGGTGGTGCAGTGTACCGGTGCTTGCTGTGAGGACTTGCCGTTACATGCGTGTCCGTGTGCCTCTAAGCTAGGCCACTGACTGTGTAGATAGCCTGCTGTCGCCTCATGGGGTGTTACTGCACCCCTTTGCCCCCCCTCCACAGGGAGGGAAGCCTGCGGCAGCTGGCGAGGAGGGAAGATGGGGGGTGCCGAACGAGGAGAGGGCGGCGGATCAGGCCGTACGGCGGTTCAGCTGACGGCTCCGCCAGGCGCGCAGCAGTGCAGGGCAACCCTCCAAATGGCTAGCGGGTTCCTAGGTGGCGCGGTCCTCCGGGGCGCCCCGCCACTTGACGAGGTGCTAAGCCTCGTCACCGGACCCGCGCTGGTCCATGATGTAGTCGACTACGTATTGATCCGTGGGATTGCCTGCAGCACCTCTGGTGGGAGGCCCCTCCACGACGGCCTCCTGAGGTTCCTGTTCGGGGGCGCGGGGACGGTCAGGAACTAACTGGGATACGTGGAAGGCACATTGGCATGCGTAAGTAGGGGGCAACACCAGGCGGTAAGCAGCACTCCCAATGCGTTCAGTAATAACGAAGGGTCCCCGGAAGCGGAGTTCAAACTTAGGAAATGTATTTAGAGAGGGAAGGTACTTGTTGCTCAGTCAGGCTTTGTCGCCCACCGCATACTCCACTTCGCGGCGGTAGGTATCTGCGTATTGATTTTGTTGGCGTTTTGCCTTCAAGATGTGACAATGCGCCCGGTCACAGACCTGGCAGAAAAGCGCCGTTATCGGCGGAGTAAGGGTAGGGGAGAGAGCACCGATGACATCGAGATCCGCTGCTGTCAGGGGGTTCTCCCCAATCATGACCTCGAAGGGGGAAAGCTCAGTGAACGAATGACTAGTGGTGCTGTAAGCGAGCTCTAAGGCAGGTAATAACCGCTCCTACTCACGTTCGTCGGATTGGATGCAGGTGCGGAGCATTTGTTCGAGCGTCCGATTTACCCGTTCTGTTTGGCCGTCGCTCTGAGCGTGATACGAGGAAGATAAAGCGCATTTGATGTTGAAACGCGTGTACAACTGCTGCCATAGGTCTGATTGGAAACGTGGATCGCGGTCCGAAATGATTGCCTCTGGTAGCCCATGGTAACGAATAAAACAATCGGCGAGAACATCCACGGTATCTGCGGCTGTGAATGTCTTTTTCGCAGGGACAAAGTGCGCCATCTTACGAAGGGAATCGGCCAACACCAGGATAGAGTCATGGCCAGTCTTCGTAAGCAGGGGCCGGTAATGAAATCCAAGTTGACGTGGCTGCAGAGGCGGGAAGGAATAATTAACTGTTGGAGAAGGCCGGCAGGCTTTTGGTTGAGGGACTTGGAGGCGCAGCACTGCGTATAGGACTCCACGTAGGCGTTTGTGTCAGTGCGCATGCCGGGCCAGTAATAAAGTTTGCTGAGAGATAACGTTTTCTTCTGCCCCCGATGCCCTGTGCCCTAATCCCTGAAATCTTCTATGGTGTTCATTCCTTTTCATGATATTAGGCCTCTATAGGCCACACCAGAGATCCATTGTAGTGGCTGTGCACTACACCTAAGGTGAAGCGGAATAGCATCTTTCACCGATTCTCCTTAGGCATGCTGATCTGATGCATCTGTGTCTGAAAATCAAGGGCAGAGAAATATTTAGTTCCCCCCAGCCTCTCGAGAACGGTGGGGAGAGGAGGTACAGCGAAGCCAGGGGCGATCATCAGGGAGTTTAATTCTCGGTAGTTGACAGCCATGCGCATACTCCGCCTTCCTGGACTGTCGCCAGGCTCGTTAACCATAATCGTGCGGGCACAGGTAGGTGATTAAATTGGCCCTATCCACCCCTCAACTGATAGCTTGGCGATCTCTTGCTTGTGGACCGGCTGAATCCAGTACCAAGCGATCTTGGTGGGAAGCTTAGCGGGTAGTATTTGCAAGGCTGAATTTTGGAGGAGCGAACTGCTTCCCAAGAAAGGTGGCTGAACATTGAGCGAGCACGGACTCATGTGGAACGCCCTGAGTGAGAGCCAACCGCCTTTACGGGACTTAGAAAACCCTTTTTGCAGGCGATTGTGATGTCTGACAAATGTATCATAGAAGTGCCAGCCACCCTTCGTAACGTTTGCATGAGTGCTGCCACCCACTTGTCGCCTTCTTGTGCCATTACCCGCTACGTGAACTCCCCAGATCTGACTAAATCGGATGCAGTCAACATTGCTTCCGTTCTGCGTTATCGACGCTCAGCGATATGTAATCCAAGGCGGCTGCTTCAGCACCTTATTCCCATTTGCAATGGTTCCTAGGGATACATATATTCTTGCCTGTGTTGCTGCTCGATAGCGACGCACTTCAAAGTGTTTCTTAAGGCTTTGATGCTCCTCTTCGTTCCGTAGGTGGCTTGCCACGAGGGAGTTCGTCGTGCATCCCTCACAAGCGATAGCTATAGTGCTTGTGCACTACACACCGAGTAGCGGTGGCTGCTCTTGTGGTAGGCTGATTACTTTTCGTTGAAGTAGTACTCTTTTACAAGAGTTCCATCTCCACTTCCTGCGTGGGAGGGGCTATGGTTGTTTGGAGCCATCCCGTTTTCAGGGGGGCCGCTTTCGACAGTCTGCCGCCTGTGCAACTCACTCAGCTTTCAACTTGGGCAAGCTCCACTTTCCCCTGCTTGGCATTCTAACCTTACATTGAATATATCTATTTTTCCTCCTACATGCATGATGTGAATGATTACTTGTCGTGTAGCGTCTCGACCCTTTCAGCATAGTTCCTGCGTTGCTTCACCCCCGAGTTCTTGGCATAGCCCACTTGCTCTGTGGGGTGAGACTATGGCGATGCCAGGCAAGAAAAATGGAGATTATTAAAGTTTAGTGACTCAACATTGAGTAATACAGCTTTCCGTAAGTAAGCCCTAAGTGCAGGTCCATTTGTGCCCACTATAGTTTGCGTGCAGCCAACTAATAGTCTCACTAAATGTGTACTGCGGTGCACAGCAACTGGACGTAGTTTGTCGCTGTAGCACACTCATTGTGATGCTGATACTCGTTTCCCTAATTTCTCGCAGGTGCAGAATGGGGGATCAAGCAATTGTTTAGAGACGGTATACACCACAGTCTGCTACATTCTACATTGCTAGCTCATATATCAAAAGGGCATTGGTTGTGCAGGCATGTTGGGCTGCCTTGTAGCACTAGCTGCAGCAAGGTGCGCTACAGCCCAAGGTAGACCGACCCGTAACCCAACCAGCTCCAGGTCCCTGGCGCGCTGTTCCTAGGAGGCCAGAGGGATGGATGGGCGTACCAGTGCTTTTTCCGAACGCTTTCATTAAGTCCTCACTCTATTGCTGCTGGCGATCCTCTGGTAAGATCCTCGAGGGCTCACATTGCATTGTTTCAGGTAGTGTAGTACACAGGCACTACTGTGGATCTCTGGTGTGGCCTATAGAGGCCTAATATCATGAAAAGAAGTGAACACCATTTCCAGAGTCAAAGACATCGGAATCATTTGCTTTGTCTCGTGTTTAGTGAGGAGCCTCAAGCTGACGCGTATGCGCCACCTGGCGTTATTTTTGTCAGCACTGGACTGTCTCCAAGCTTGCCAACGGACTATAGAACATCAAGTTTTCTTAGTAGTTCGTTCACTTGCCCCTGGCCTTCCTCTTCGCAGTGTTAAAATGCCAAAATACTTAAGATGAGATTTCCCAAAACGCCGATGAATCCTCTCCAGTCTCGAGGCATCCTGCCGCAGCAGCAGAAGGAACTGGGACTCGCTCGGAGAGCAAGGAGCCTATCGTAAGCTGCAGCTTACCATAGTGCAAATCCTGCTGCAAGACGAACTCACATGCGAGCATAGCCAAACATATTGATGCATGCACATGCCTTGTAGGCCGTTGCCCCATGGGAGTCTCTAGCCCAACTCCACGCAAGTAGAAATACACGCACCTACTTCAGAAAGAACGTGCTATGCTGTGGGGTTGCCTTGCAACAGGAGCTCCAGCAGGAAGGGTTGCAACTCAGGACCGGCCCCCTCTTCCGCACATCAGGCCAAAGATTTTGAGTTCCTGTGTTCAGGATTCCTAGAGACAAAAGGGAGGTGCAGTTTTTGCTGTTTGCCGAACTATTATCTTAATCTCCTGCCTCTTTCGCCGTAGGCCAGGGTCCAGGACATTTGCTGCTCTCATAGGTCTGCCTTGAGGAGCCCATAGCAGTTAAGGCCTTGTGTTGTAATCTTAAGGATGTTTACCACTCTCTACCACCTAGACACTGAGTTGTAGCACATAAGCGACCCGGTCCCCAGTGGGCTTCCCAAAGCCCGGTGGTTGCCATCTTCCAGCAGCGCGGGGCCAGCGCTGGACACAGACTTTAGGCATAAGCATTCCCTCAGACGGTTCAGCACATGAAAACATGGTCAGGGAATGCAGGGCAGCGACTTTAAAAAATAAGTGCATGCATCTGTGTTTGTGCGTGCTTGGTGACAGAAGCCAATTGAATGTTTACCAAACGACTGCAGCTTCCTGAGTGCATCATGAGGGCTTCAAGAACACCCTACTTTTGGGCTGCTTTCGCTTCAGGAATTGCAACAGAGGGCCTTGCAACTCAGAGCAGGCAGGCGAACTCCTTCCCGTGTCAGTCATAGTGTCCCGTGCCCCTGTGCTCAGAGCGCCAGGAACCAATCGTGGAGAATCTAATATCGTTCAGAAATTATCATCCTAAGTGTTTTTCACTGTGCTGCACCGCATGACAGTTTCACGGTAAGGCCGATACAGCTCCTGCAATCCTTAAGCGTGCGTCTCAGTTTCAACTTTCGAGTGTTGGCCTTTCTAGTCTTGCTTCTGAAATTCAGAGGAACAAGGCAGCGGTAGTTACAGATGCCGCACTCTAGTTCTTTCGTGGCCAGTTTTTTCAGCGCTGCACCTATGCAGATCTTGAGTCCTCGCGGTGGTTCCTCTCTACTTATCCCACAATACGCCATTCAAAAGATGTGGAACTAGGGAAAGACCTACCACTAGTATGCCTTCGTAGAAGCAATAACGCCCGAATTCAATTGAGATGCTTCTGCATTCGGAGAGGTTCTTATGTCTTCCCTCTTACTGGTTACTGCCTCTATAAGAGCTCATAACCTCTGACTGCCACGTTGCCCTTCTTGAGTCGACAGACTCCCTGTGCTTTTCGCCTTCTTCTCAGACTATCTTGAGATGGCTGCCTCTTTAAATCAATCTTGTCTACCCGTCGCTGGTCCAGTTTCAGATGTCCCCATTCTTCATAGTCCTTGCACCAATTTAAACTCCTAAGCTCAGACGAAAGAGAAAGCCGCTTCGTTCGCAATTGCACCAACTTCAGCTATCACTCAATGGAGCTAGAAGAAGCGTGCCTCTAATCAGCGCACAACAGCTAATGACTCTGCTTTTATGGGACGTAATCTCATGTCTCCCAAACTGGGCAAACTGGGCTTGGAATAAGCTTAAAAAGTTTCAAAGTGTAGGCAGTATAGGAAGGCACGTACCGTCTTCGTTTTATAGTAGAGCTCAGCAAGCTTTTTGAAGCAGAACTGATTCGAGTTGTAGGCTTCCTCGGAGCACCGGCGGTCTTGGTGTAAGCACTCGCGCCTGTATAGTATAGTTAAGAAGCATATGCTACGAAGTGCTGCGTCGATGAAGTTGTAACGAATCTCACAACCTTCCAAGGTGGCTTCCAAGCAGTTCACATCATTCCCACAACGGGCCTTTGTGAGTTTAGCTCGTATCAGAAACAGCAACCATACCATCTTGCTGTGGAAACGAGTGTGGAGAGGCATGCAGAATAATAAGGGAACTGCTTCGCTAGGGATTTATATGGTTTTACGATGCAGTGCCAACTTGGGCGGAAGAAACAAGAGCAGCACTGAAGTTGCAGTATGCATCCGTTGATTATTGTGTCTTAGTGCCCCAGGTTTGTGTCTAAGTGATGTTAATGTTCCCCGTCGGGTGCCATGGGCAATTTAGCAAGGCATGCGCACCTTCTCGTTGTTCTCATCGCACTTTGCGGGGCTACGAAATAGTTCTGGGTGTACCAGGAAAGTACAGGATATCAATGGGCCAACAAGAGCACCAACTGTGCACTGCAGGTACTGTGACCACGCGGTTGGTTCAAGCATTGTCTCATCCGCTTGCCCTCCTCTGGATTACTGCCCTTGCATTGTAGGGTAGCTTATCCACTGGTCCATTATCATGCGCCGTAGGTATTCTTCAAAAAAGAGGGAATATTCATCCTCAAGAACTTTTCTTCTGCCAAGGCCTGCCTACGATGGTATGCACCTATTCAGGAAGTGTAACTAGTCTGGCCGACAACTTACTGCCAACCATCCCTATTACAGTAATTTCGGCATATTTATCATACAGCAATTGGATAAGAAACATGCACACAATAACTTTTTTAGTCGGGTTTGCGCGGCCGGTGCATCGTCAGTGTGGCCGATCAGCGCTAAAGAGATGCCGCGATGATTTCAAGAAGGTAGCCTCATCAGTTTACTAATGCACGGCGATAATTTTGTTGGACTCTTTAGGTGTTCTCCTATTTACTGTTATGGGGAGGTACGCTCATCCATCATGTACTGCCAGACATCGAGCGTTTGCCGGTCCCGCAGATGCTGCTGTGACCAAATACGAGAGGCACTTTTAACTTCAGTGGTTAAGCGATCATTATTTGAGGAGAGGTACCAGCGCAACAGTGGATACTTCAATAAACGGCGCGATTGCTCTGTAGCATGTCCACCAGCGGGGCGCGCTCTGCCCTCGGTCAGCCGGCATCAGTGGTGTCGTTTGCCGTTCGTCAACGCTGACAGCCTGTGCTCATCTTCGTCCCTATGAGTTCCCTCCAAAAGGTTCTGCTCCCTCAAACATACCAATTCTTAAGGGAAATCTCATCTACAATATCGTAAAGGAGAAAACCACCCTACGTGCCTGCCAGTAGAGCGGTGAGGTCGTTGGCCGGCATCGACCTGCGCTGGCTGCCTCGGAGGTCCAACAGAGTAGTTCTTGTGATCCCCAGCTCTCCTAAGACCTACCGGATAAAAAAGCTTTTCCCATTCTTATCCACTCACCTTTTTCAAAACCTTTTCCAACTAGGGCGCAGACAGCCTGCAGGATGGGGAACACCGCCAGCGCCGACGACAAACCCAAGCGCATTACTACAAAGGACCTTCATTGCCACACATACGTCAAGACCTACAGGGAGGTAAGCAAACTCTTGTGTATTGGAAAAGGGACTGCTGGAAATGGGAAGGTCCAAGTTGTAGGCCTGGAATTTGCCGCTAGCAGCTTGTCCGGCGAAGTGTCGAACCCATGCTGCTGTTGTTGCTCAGTGTCCCGAGCACGCAAGCGCCCATACGCTTCCCCTTGTAGCAAGAGGCTAGTTTTCCTTGATAATTGCAATGCAACTCAGTTAGGAAGCTGCTGGGTCCTTCTATGCCAGCGACGGTGCCCTGCTGTACGGGCACGAGGTTATGAAGTTATGACGGATTATGGTGTAAAACCGCGAACCCCAACCCGAGCTTCCTTCCTTTTTAGTGATTCGTGGAGGACTGAAGCTTATGTGTTATGCCTATACCGGGTGCTATACTGCTTGTATACGATATCGCCAAAGGGTGCGTTTAATTGCTTTCAATGGATGCCGAATGAGTGTTTGAATGCTTGAATGATGCATCTCAGGGTGATGCCGAGCTTCCCGAGGACCCAGATTTCCCGAAGCGTCTTCTAGATCAGACGCGCTCATTCGACTTCTCCAGTGAGCATTGTTCGAATATGCCTAAATTCCGCACAGCATCCCACAGTCTCATTTGTGTGGCGAAATGCCAACTGCCAGCAGGTGAAGTCCTGTGCCTTCCTCGATTTGTCTTGTGCATCCCTGTTAGATCAAACTGGAAATGGCCATGGGACGTATATATTCTATCCGAACAAAGACAAACCGAAGATGTGGGTCGGCCAGTACAAGTGTCTAAACCCAGACGATCTTCTGTGCAACCAAGGATGTCCTCTGGATGCTTCAGCAGCTGCTGCTGCGCAGTGCGGTGACGCTGCTGCTGAATGCATTGACCCTGTTGGCTGCGGCTTGATGCAATACTGCATGCCGGTAAGCAACACAGGTCTACCACCTTCAACTATTCTGACTTTGGCTTGCAGCCACTCCCAGCAGCAGTGTATGCGCGGCCCACAGTCACTGTCCTCGAGAGCTCTTGTAGCAATAAGGGCTATTTTTTGCTAAAAGGACACTCGAGTGACCCTTTCCCCTTGTGGTTATTTGTGAACTGCTTGACCTGGCTGTGGACTCAGCGCCACCAAGAGAAAACCCCCGGAACCACTGAACTCCCAGGAGGTACGGCCTACGCCGCCGCTCCATACACGAGTGAAGATCAAATGCGTATTGAACAAGCTCAAGTCAACAGCATGGCCCAGCAAGCATATGCCACAGCAACAGGAAATGTGTATGCTCACGCAAACTTCGACCAGCGTCTCGCCTTCTACCAACAACTCCACCGAAGCAACCTGCCATGCACTCCCGTCGTATCGAGGACATACCAGGGGACCGAACCCCCCACTAACGTGCCTTATCAGCTACAGTGACACCCGAATTGCAGGATTCTTAAGGCAAAGGAAACTCCGAACAGCTGTGCAGCATGTACATGGCTACATAAAACATAATAAAGCAAAAACGGATGGCCCCTCTGTGGCTGGCAGAGCCCTGCGGAGTTTTGGGCGGATGGGGGCTGTTGCAGCTTTAGCTGATGTGACTTTGGGCTAGATTTGATACGGAAAACTGATTTTATTGTTTCCGATGGCCTTCCGTTGTAGTTTCAGCCGCAGAATTGCTTAGCGCCGCTGAAGCGGTACACATCTTGCTACCTCTGGACAAGGGCACAGAAAACTGTCTGTGAGACTGGGGATATCAAGTATAAAAGGACAGTGGAGCATGCGCTTAACTGGCTCAAGCTAAATGGAGCGGAACTGCTGTTTCCTATACATGCGTTCGCATGTCCCCTTCGACAGCGCGTATTTAGCAGAGATTCTGTGAGAGGCAAGCCGGTCCCCCAAGTTCCACCCATAAGTTCTGCTACACGTGGGTTCCAGGTGTAAAGCAGATCACTGAAAGTCCTTCCACAGAGAGATCCATGTTACCATTTAGGGGCATTCCTGACCGCTACCAGATACCTTTTCACGACACTGGAAATTAGAAATCTTGAAAATAGTACCATCAATGTCAAATGGCCGAGCGGAACTTAGAGCCAGCAACAAATAAATGCAAAAAAGGTCAAACCGTGGGTTTACTCCAGTTTAAAAGAGGGCAGACTGCGCATCGCCCTCAGAAGTGGGGCATTGACCGTTGCCCACTAAAGTGAAGCTAAAACAAAGTCAAGGTGAAAGCATCTATAGTTAAAAAGCATCAATTGAGACGGATGCTCACGTCCCGGTCGTTGCATGGCCACTGGTGGTCACATTGCCTCCACCTGCAACGGCCTGCTTGAAATCTCAAATGGCTTTAGTTTACATTATTGTGCACTTGTTTCCAAAACAACGAGGCTGGTCATTTAAACCCACTGCGCTGTGCTTGCTGCGGCGCACGCCAAAGCGGTATCCATCATCTTCGTCCATTACTCGTGAGTGATAAAGCGCGCTCAGCCGCTGGTTGGTTTCGCGCTGCTCTGCCAATTCGCGGCGCAGCTCCTTAGTCTCCCTGCCATCATAGTAAGACAGTCCAATATCAAAGGCTACTGACTAATGGAGTAATACTTGGAACAGCACGTGACGGATGGATGGCAAAAACGATTTGTGCAATTGTTTAGGCTAGTGTTGCTCACTGTCTATGGCGTTCCTCCTGAAGCGTCTGCTGTTCACGCTCATCCTCAAGCTCCCGGCGTAGCTGCTCAGCTTCACTAAAAAACAAAAGAGCACAAATCATTCCCTGGGCACCTCCACAATACAGGCATACACGCCAAAGTCCAAGCATTTGCTGCGAATAAAAGTTACTGCTAGCTCAGCTGTATATATATCTTTCTATGTTTCCTTACAAATCCTTATTCTGCAACTCCTGTTCAAGCTTCACGGCCTTATCACTCTTTCGCTCGGCATCCATCGTTTTTTGGTGTAGTAGAGCAGCAGTACGCTGAGCAATGCGCAGAAATCTGCTTGCAACAATCGGGGTTGTGAGGGTTCACTTGCGAAGGCAATGTACACGAACACGAGCACGTATGTCACCCAAATAAATGAACGGATCAACGCTAGCATAAAGATGAAGTCACATCAGAGCAAGAACTGCACCTCTGAGTCACGCGCCAGATCTTTCAAGGCATCGGCAACGGCTTTTGCACCCTTAGACAACAGCTGGTCAATATAGTCATTCAAGACTCGTTGGTGAACATGCTGTGGGCCCCGCGCCTCCGCGTTGTACCTGCACCGCACACAGGGTACACTAAAGAATCATTTCAAGTGATTCAAGTCATTCAAGTTTTTGCCTGATGCGTTTGGGCTCCCTTTAAGGCTAACTAGGCCGATAGTAGCGATGTTCGAGACTTGCTCCTGGCGTAGCAGAGCGAGGTCATCATTGAGCGCTTGTAGGTCCATGTACAACTTTCCGTTTATTTTCTGATCTATGCCAAGCTTGTCGCTGAGCAGCTTTGCCTTCTGCCTGCATTTCCACTCGGCGTGTCTCTGAGCACAATCCGCACTTCTTATGCCATGACTAACCAACACCGAAGGAAACTAGAGGAGCTTCTGTGCGATCGTTTAAACATATTAGGGCCCTTGCCAAGCATCGATTGAGGAGACCAAGCAAGCCTGTTCAAGCCAATGAAAGTTAATGCCACTGCTTTGTCACGCACAATACGGTCTACCTAAAGAGCAAGTGCACTCAGCGGGGCGAAAGGACTAGTAGGCACAACGCAGGAGAGAAGAGGAAGTGTCAGGCTATGCTCAACGATTTAACTCACTTCGTTCTCCTCTAGGGCTCGCTCAGTAATTCGGCGAAGCTTCTCCTTCAACTGTGTCTTGTAGTGACGAAGGATCTCATCGTCACCTGAACTCCACAAAGCTCAAGGCATTGATGAGCATGTGAGTCTTTGTTCTTCAGGCCTGTCTGAAGGCTGCAGAAGGTGTGCACGACTGTACGGTGTCTTAAGACAAGTCAAGAGAGGGCTCCACAACCGCCAACTGACCAATTGCGTGGATTTTGAAGTGCTCCGAATACTTGCGCTGCAACTGTTCTGCTCCATCTTGCAATTCTTTCGTAGGTACGGGCAGTTTTGCTTGGAAAGTGTCCCTAAGCTCTTTTGTAAATGCCTCTTCGCATACTTGCTTCCAGCGTCTGCACTCGTCATGCTGAATGGATCCCAGGAGCCGAACACTTTCTGGAACCTCTCCCGCATTGATTCCTTCAACGAGTTTTTCCAGGATTCTTGTAAGGGAGATGCCTGTCAGTGCAGTCCCATCCAGAGCCCTTCCTTTGCAATCTCGGAAAACGCGGGAGCGCAACTGCGCAAGTCGTCGTTGGTAAAGGGGGACAAACTCAGAGACGCTGACTGCCTCCAGAGCCCTTGCCTGGGTCTGGCCTGAGGATGCCTGCTGCTGGTATGGTATGTATTGCCCAAGTGGCGAAGGGAGGGCGACGCAATCCCGATCATCAAATAGATCTGATACCTCCTGGCGTGCCATGCGAATCTGGGAATTCTCCAACGCAAGAGCCAACTTGCTGAGGTTCTGAGTGTCCTCGCTAAGTGTAAGGCTCAGCAGGGCTTCTAGATAATCGCCAGCTGTAAGAGGGTTTTGTTGTTCGTCCACCATCGACATGTTGAAGTCTTGGAGTACCCACAGCAATGCAGGGGCCCTCCAGCTGTTCGGAGACGGACAGACTGCGAATTTATCATAACGTAGCCACAGACAGCAATAGGAATCTGTTGCCGCTTAAACCTGCGCGTTCGTATCATCCCGTGCGAATTGCTGGATTGAGGGAAAGGATTTTGGAGAGCTCATACCGGGTTTCGAAGTCAAAGACGCCACATCCACCTTGGCCTTCGGACTGGGAGATGAAGACGGGCCAGCATGAGTCGGGGTTGGCGGTTTTTGATCTGGCCTATCTATGCCTCCTCCGTGGGTCATTCGCAACCGCTGCGTCCATGCCGATGCCTGCAACAGGCCGTCATGCAGGGTGTACAACTGAGGACCGACAATACTACTTGTCATTGAGGATGTGGGTTTTTGCTGATGGAAATCCACAAAGAGGGGCTGAAACAGCCAGAAGGAGAGGGTTGCGTGCCTGTGTCATGGCGAGCTCACTGATGCCAGACTAAAAAGAGTGTCGCTATCAACAGCTCCTCTTGTAACGAACACAAGGAAGTGGGAAACAAGCAGAGCAAGGGTAAATAGGCGCTGGTCATGCTCGACAGTCTTCCTCCTGCTCCTGGTATCGTGAAGAAAAAGCACACGAGACAGCGATGCAAATTCTAGCTACACCAATTCGAAAAGTTGAGTTGGCTGTTCATAAGCAGCATTCGATACTACAGGGAGGGAGTGAGGAAGTCCCACTGACCCGATTCCTTCGAAGTCAAGGACGAGGTACACCAAATTGTCTTTATCGCCTTCCGCCTCTACCGCAGATACCCAAACTCCTTCGGTCTTGCCCTCAGATTCAGCTCGTTGCACGAAGCGTGAGCCTTTATGCATCGTTGGAGTTGCCGTAGATGATCCGACAGCGAAACCAACAGTGCTGGACATCACGTCGCTGTAGAAAAGGGTAAAGCCACAGGATGTTCCCTTTGCATATCTTTTTTTTGCCTGTGAAATACTGCGGCTAAACACGGATCCCAACATCTTTGTACGCAAAAAAAGGCCAACCAGAAAAATATCCAGTACTCACTCGTCCAGCAGGAGATTTGCTAGTCCTGACTTTCCAGTCTGGAGTTCGCCGCATATCGAGATAACGGCGACGGATCTTGTTGAAAGCTCTGAGAGCCACCGGCGAGCCCCTTCATCTGAAATCGCACAACACAACGGAAGCTTCTTCAAGTTATTGCAAAACGTATTCACAGAAGAGGACGCTAGCCATGCCCCTGACGCCGAGCTACCGAAGGGATTAGCAGGGTAGCCGAGAAAGTATTCTGACCAACGGTTAGGACTTCCTTGCCGTCCCATCGATTCACGTGGATGAGCTGCATGGGCCGAGGCTGGCAAAACACGCAATAACAGAGGAGTGGCGGTAATGACCTGTGCGGTTGACATAATGTTGCAGCTTTAGCGGCATCCTAAGGGGCTGCAGCGTGGCCTTACCAGCATCTTTTTCTTTGCCATCAAAAGTCTGCTGTCTCTGCTGTGAGCAAGTGGATTGCTCAGAAGTGAAGCTCCGCGATCTGAGGGGGCCTGTCCTCTCAGCGGAAGACCCATCACTCCATCGACCAACAGCATCGGCTCCGTTAAGCTGGTAATGGTAGGGCGATCAGATGGTTCATCATTCGAGATTTTTTGATGTTCCGAAGGTATACGGGCAGCTTCCCTCGTACGGTATTTTTCGTGAGGCAATGAGACTGCAGGCGCGCCATCGTCGCCTACCATTGCAGAATCTGCCACAATTGGTGAAGCTGGGAACTGACGGCGGTAATCTGGAACAAGAAGGAGAGCAGGAGACAGTAGTAGTCACGCGTAGAAGCTTACGGCCTGCATGCCCGTCAAAATTGGTGGCTAACGTTGTACCAAAGCTTCTGACTAAACTCATTCAGACTGTCGGAGTGTTCATGCTAACGCAGTGCGCCGGACGGTGTTGATGAAAATGTGCGCTCACACGACTTGTAGTAGTTTGTCGTTGCGCCAGCTACTGGAGATACAGTAGTTGCCGGTTCCGCGTAGTGAATTGCTGTGCACAAAGAACAAGAAATACCTGCTATAGAACGCAAACTTCCGTCCCTGATAAGCAGCCACCCTTTCGCCCTAAAAGCGTTGTGACTTCAGACGGCTGAGCCTGAAAAACGAGAACCTCGTGGTGTTTTACTTTCTGTGAAAGGGTAGGATACGATATCTGCGGCAACGTGCGCAGAGGAGTAGTTCTGGGGGGCGGCAGGCTGTGGAAACGTGCTCTTTGTAGCGTCGCGTCCGCTAACTGAACACAGAAGCATTAGGAGAGCGTCGTTATTGAGAAACGTACGCAAGGGATCGGGCTGATACGGTGCAAACACAAGGGGTAATTTTCCTTAAGACTTTCTTTCTCTGCTCACCGGCAGGGAAGACTGCGGATGGGTATGAAGTGCCGTCCGAAAGCACCACCTGATAAGAGCTAGTGGCTGGCATCGCTGACGGTTCACCTCCTCCCGCTACAACATAGTTATTTGCGTACGTTTCTGGGAAGGCAGTTCCCAGTGCTGACTGCGCGTAGCTAGAACGCCCGTAGTCCTCCATCGTGCTGCCAGCGCGTCGCTCACGGGCCTCACCACCTATGCTCCTTTGCTGGTTAATGGTACCGTCTGTGAGGACTTCTCCGAGGCCTATTCTGTTTCCACCTTGTGGATTATGGGAAGTTACAGCGACTGAATGATCCTTTGCCTGCTGTCCTTGGATGCCCGCAATAAAGGTCTCTAAACTGGCCGTCAAGTTCACGTCACTGTTTTCCTGGTCGGCTGACCCCAGTCGCTGAACTGACGACACGCTGCCCCCCCTGCGCACCTGGCTTCGTGTATTTCCTCCAAGTGTGGATTTCCCACCAAACTTTTCTCCAGGGTACTTCTTGAGACCTCGGGTTTGTTCCGCTCCTCGATGCGGCGACTGCGGTGCATTAGGTACAAACCCTGTTTGCCCGGTAGATGCGACGGATGGGATGTCCGAATCTCGTGGCAATGGCGATACGAACATCTTCCAGCGTGGCCCTTGTTGCTCGCGGTGCTCACCCAGATCACCCTCAGGGGATACTAAATGGCACCCGCTTCCGCAGTGGGAAGGAAGGCAAGGCCAGACGGTGGAGATCTATCCTAGGGCATCATGAAAAAAAGCAGAACGCTTACAAGATGTGACGGTCAACAGCAGTTACTAACCCAGCAGCAACAGCAAATGCGTGGACCACAGGTCGTCAGTGACCGCGCGCCCTGAGCCCTGATTGGGAGGGGAGTTCGGAGGGTTTCTGCAAGGATTAACGGGAAATAGGTTAGTGTCCGACAGCGTCTAAAGCTAGAAAAATGTGTTCAGCTTTCCTAGCTAAAGGAGGCTTCCCATCTGGGAGGAAACAATAATCTCTAGCTGGTCACGGACGACCCCGCCCGCGGTCCACGTGAACCCGGCCACTGAGCTGTTGAAGACACAGCACAGAAAGGGCTTCTCTACTCTCTCGCGTCCATTTTATTCGTAAAAAGGAATAAAAGAAGCAGGATAATGATCTCTGATGACACAGAAATGATTTGTGCGAATTTGGTCCACTCCAGCCCCGACACGAACTGGCCCCGCCAGCAAAGGGAAAGAATTTAAAGACTTGGCGAACACATCAGAACATTTACATTCAAATATCCTGTTTGAGAAATGAGCTTGAGGGAGGCTCCCAGGGTCGATCCAAGGCATGAGACTCAACGAAGCCAGCCTGCCAGCCAGACTGACATCTGTCCGCGGCATGCTGACTGTAGAGAACAGCTGGCCTACACTGTTACTACGTGAGATCCCTAAGTTAGACAGAATAGGTGCACACGCTAATATCTCGCCCTTAAACCTATGATTCTCGTTGAAACCTCTAATAAACACCGTTACCGAACAAATATCCTATCGAGTTCCTATTATTGTCACCAACGAAAACCCAGAATAACAGAACTGATCCCCGACCCTCGCGTAGGGCCAGGGCCAGAGTCACAGCAACTGCCTCGCACCCAGCCCCAAGCTGGTGCCGGTTGGCGAGCACTCTGATCCTATTAAGCTGCATTTCTATGTAAAAGTGTCCTAATCCCTGAAATCTTCTATAGTGTTCATTCCTTTTCATGATATTAGGCCTCTAGAGGCCACACCAGACGTCCATTGTAGTGGCTGTGCACTACAACCTCCCCCTTTCTTTGAGCAGAAACCGCTTCACGATTTCGTTTATTCCTTTTCTTCTCTAACCTTTAAATTGTATTCATTTCCACCTTTGCATCACTATAGGATTGTTCACATGTCTGGGGTAAAGGGACTATCATCTTAGTCAACTATTCGGCGGTCTAGCAAGGGGAGGGTCCAGGCTTTTCAACCGTGTGTATTAGCCTCGTCGGAACTCGACGGAAGTGGCGCTCCTACATCTCGTACTTCTATTCCTCTACCCGAACCTGTACACGGTGTCCTGACGGCCTCGGGTGTGTTTCCTACTGTTCTGCCTTGTGTTGCTTCGCAGGATTGTTGTGCTCTCCTGTGTGCAGTTAATTCAGGTCCGCCTTGCTCTTCTGGGGTGCAAGGCGGTTGTGCTTACTGGTTAGCACTGTTCTATTCTACTGGCTGTGTGTTGTGTCCCTCTATCGGGATCTTTGCTGCGTTGTTGTGTGTGGCGCGTGCGTTTGCTGATCAGGTTTCCACTCATCTTACCCCTCAACTGCGTTTCTCCTTCTCTCTCCGCAAGCGCATTAATCTGTTCCTATCGCTGGCGCCCCATTGTGGTCGCGTATCCTGTATGAGTGTGTTTGGTCGTCAGATAAAGTTTGTTTATCCTAGCTCCAGTTTCGGCTAGACCTCCCGTGCTTGCCGTTGATTATTTTATCTGCGACGGCCTTAACAGCGTGCTTTTGTGTTCTACTTCTCCTGACGGATATTGGACATCCGTTAAACCAACGATTATTTTTTTACTCAAATATTCTGGTCGCCTATTTGCTAGCTTGGGGTTCTGTTATTAGCGTGTAGTGATGCTTACGCCCCTTCCTAACGTGAATTTTGCCACTCTAGGTCTCTGAATATAGGCACCTCCCCTGAGTATTGCTACCACTAGGAACTCTATGAATAGTAATATCTACACCACTAACATGGCGCAGATATTGGCCTTTCTACCGGTGGTACAGTGTGCTGGTGCTTGTTGTGAGGACTTGCCGTTACATGCGTGTCCGTGTGCCTCTAAGCTAGGCCACTGACTGTGTAGATAGCCTGCTGTCGCCTCATGGGGTGTTACTGCACCCCTTTGCCCCCCCTCCACAGGGAGGGAAGCCTGCGGCAGCTGGCGAGGAGGGAAGATGGGGGGTGCCGAACGAGGAGAGGGCGGCGGATCAGGGCGGACGGCGGTTCCGCTGACGGCGCCGCCAGGCGCGCAGCAGTGCAGGGCAACCCTCCAAATGGTTAGCGGGTTCCCAGGTGGCGCGGTCCTCCGGGGCGCCCCGCCACTTGACCAGGTAGTGGGCCTCGTCACCGGACCCGCGCTGGTCTACGATGTAGTCGACTACGTATTGATCCGTGGGATTGCCTGCAACATCTCGGGTGGGAGGCCATTCCACGGCGGCCTCCTGAGGTTCCTGCGCGGGGGTGCGGGGAAGGTCAGGAACTAACTGGGATACGTGGAAGGCACATTGGCATGCGTAAGTAGGGGGCAACGCCAGGCGGTAAGCAGCACTCCCAATGCGTTCAGTAATAACGAAGGGTCCCCGGAAGCGGAGTTCAAACTTAGGAAATGTATTTAGAGAGGGAAGGTACTTGCTGCTCAGTCAGGCTTTGTCGCCCACCGCATACTCCACTTCGCGGCGGTAGGTATCTGCGTATTGATTTTGTTGGCGTTTTGCCTTCAAGATGTGACAATGCGCCCGGTCACAGACCTGGCAGAAAAGCGCCCTTATCGGCGGAGTAAGGGTAGGGGAGAGAGCACCGATGACATCGAGATCCGCTGCTGTCAGGGGGTTCTCCCCAATCATGACCTCGAAGGGGGAAAGCTCAGTGAACGAATGACTAGTGGTGCTGTATGCGAGCTCTAAGGCAGGTAATAACCGCTCCTACTCACGTTCGCCGGATTGGATGCAGGTGCGGAGCATTTGTTCGAGCGTCCGATTTACTCGTTCTGTTTGGCCGTCGCTCTGAGCGTGATACGAGGAAGATAAAGCGCATTTGATGTTGAAACGCGTGTACAGCTGCTGCCATAGGTCTGATAGGAAACGTGGATCGCGGTCCGAAATGATTGCCTCTGGTAGCCCATGGTAGCGAATAAAACAATCGGCGAGAACATCCACGGTATCTGCGGCTGTGAATGTCTTTTTCGCAGGTAGAGTAGGTCACCAGCCATTTGTTCTTGCTGCATCTGAAATGTCGGCTGTTGAGGACCGAATATAGGTGCTTTTAAAGATAATGGCCCAAAGCGTGCCTACAGGCACCTTCCTTATCTGCAAAAACACTTCAGTAGCGGATTCACCAATGCACTGCTCCCGGTTGCAGGGGCCTACGACTTAACTGCAACGCTGAGCGCAAACAAATGCGTAAGCAAAAGGATCCAGATCAGCAATGTTCATGTTGCGAGTGGGGTATATGCTGAGTTACAAGAAGATGCAACAAAACCTGGGCAAATGCGACTGAGTGCCCGCATGCCCTTGACTTCAGAGAGGACCCACACAGCTGCCCTTGTGCACTATCAACATCAATGCACTATCAACTGCGGTGGCCGTGGAGCGTATCCGCTTATGTACTGAATGCTTTGTTCAGTGTGGCTAAGTGTTCAAAAACTAGGCGGCATGCTTCTAGGTTATTCAACAGAATCAAAACGACTCCATGCGTTGGGCAGTTTGAGGATCCGTGCCCGGCAAACTGGTGCCGCATTTGTGGGCAGTTAAGAGCGTAGAATTTTTCCTTCTCAATGAAGGGCCTCTTCCGTATGTAGAAACTCCACTTAAGGGATTTTGCTGAAAGACAAGTAGGGTGCTTTGTAGTGCCTGTAAATCCGTGCAAGCTATCTTGTGGTGTCATACTGACCCTTCATACGTTGGAACCGGTATGACCTCCGTGCTGTGGAGATCTGTTTTGCTTGTTATCTAATAATGCGCTGGGATCCTATCGTGAGAGAAGGCAAACATCTTGCACTTTTCCGAGGTAGCCGTTAAGGCTCATGGTAATCTGCATAATTTGGGAGTGGCAAGGGGGAATTATGCCGGGAGGCCCTACAACTACAAAAATGCGCCGAAGAAGCAAATTTGTTCGAATCCGAAAGCAGTGGCAGAACCCAAGTCTGCACGTCTCAGCAAAAACTTGAGAAGCAATGAAATTGCACCTAAGCGAGGGATCGCAGACACTTTCTAGCCGCAGTGGAAGGAGGAGCCCCCAAAACCGTCCCTCTTTGCCCAGTCCACAGGCCGATGGAGAGTAACGACTGCTTATTATAGATTATAGATATAGCTGGAAAAGCCTGTGCTCTTTATGGTCGTCTAAATGATTTCTGGGTAACAGTTCCCAACGAATGGCAGCAACAGCTCTGGAACGCAGTAGCTTAAGCAGTTGGTCCAGAGGCACTCCCAGTATAGGAGTTGCATATTATGGTAGCGCTCGAACACCTGAAAGGTTGTACAGAGTCGGTGTGGATCACTGGCAGTTAGAATTTGTAACCTCTATGCACAACAGGAATGCCTGTGGCAAGTCTTCAGCAGCGGTTAAGGGATGCCTTCGGAAAGCCTGTTGCACTGATGCGCCTGCGCTGATGTCCTCATGTGGCATGTGTAGCCAATGTATCACACATATTGAGCTTCCGGTATGAAAAGGGTGCAAAGGAACGTAGCTTTATGCAAGAAAGTTTGCTCCAGTCACGTGCACGTGAGCTGTGATTGGGGCGGAACGGGAGATGCTACAGTTAAAATCGGCCCCTCATTGATAAGAAAAAAAGCAGAAGACGTATGAGGAGCTGTCCATCGCAGTGAATTTCAAGCGGCATGCAAGGCCGAAAAGTTAAACCTAGAATCTGCCTGCCTGGCTGTCCAGAGAATGCTTCAATGGAAAATCCTGCAAGTACGCTTAGGGGAAATGCACAGTAGGTTGGTTGGCAGAAGCCGCATTCACGTTGGTTTCCCTCACACTGACGGATGTGCTTTAAGTCTCTTCCTGAGATAGTTGCAGCCAAAAACTCTACATTCCCGAGCGGTGTTCGACCATCTGGCTACCCGCCTGTCGGTATGAGGAGCAAAAACGCCCCCAATCTATGATTTCAAGGGGCTACCAGCGTGTTGTGAAATTTCCAAAATGTTCCATCATAAGCTCTTTCAAGCCGACAGAGGATTCAAGTTGGCGCTATTCAAGTTGGCGCTATTCAAGTTGGCGCTCTTACGTATCAGAAAGCTCGCCGCTGAAGTATCGATTTGATGCACTCCTTGTTTTCAAGAACCAGGCTGCCGCTGCTTTTCCACATTTTCAGTGAAACAAGATTCTTTTGAGTTCAACTGCTGTAAAATGACTTGAAAGCTGCCCAAATCAATATTTGATAGACTGTGTCTCAGCGCTACCAGACTGGCTGCCTGCCAGGCTGGGTGCATGCTTGTGCCAACCAAACCTCCATGGTTGACCACCACACGGTGGAGATGCTTGCAGGCTGAACCGTGCGAAATTAACACAATCAACTAACGTGTAGCTGCTATGTTGTTATTTCCAGCTTCTTGAGCGGCGTGACAGCTGAAAGGGGCAGGTCCCCCCCCCCTTATAAGCGGTGACCACCGGCGCTGGTCGAGACCTTTCCTCTTCTGTCGATGTTGTTCTGCGTCGTCAGCCTGCTGCGCTTTTTTACTTTTTCATTTCATTATGTCGCAACTCGAATATTCGTGCACTTGGGGGTATTTGAAAGCATTGCAAATGCTGTGCCGCGCCTTGCCGCGGTCAGATCTGCCAGGCGCCAAACAGCCTACCCCCCTCAACTTGAACAGATACGTTCTACTCTTCCTTTACATGCTCCAGACATTTATGACTGGCTGCGTTTACTTTGGATGGGCTCCTCTCTCTTCAATGCTCCTTAGGGCGGGGGTCTTTGGTTTCAAGTGCGACGTTGACGAGACGGGAGCTTTTGTAGACGACCAAAGGGAGGTCGGCAACAACTACATCTGCGACAAGCAGGACGCATCCGTGCAAAGCCTTTTTGTCATCACACTGGCGACTCACTGCACAATGAGTGCAGTTGCTGGCACGATGATGGACGCCTTTGGTCCCAAGATCACCTCTATGATTGGGCAGTGCTTTCACATAATCGCATGGTCTCTTATCTCTACGTTGACCGCGGATTGTCACATACGGGTATATTTGGGCTTTATCTTCATGGGTCTGGGGGCAGATACTGCTTTCCTACCTACTCTGCTCGTTACTCGCCTTTTCCCCGGGGCCGCTGCGACGGTTATAGCACTAATAGGCTCTGCGTCGTCTGCTTCCTTCGCCATTCCACTTATTTTGGATTTATATCTAACCGAAAATGGCGTTTCAGGGTGCTGGTGGTATGTAGGCTTTGGTCCTTGCTTGTTCTTGCTGATGGATGCACTTGTAATGCCACTGAAGGCATTCGAAGTCTTCGAAGCCGATTCTCCTCGAAAGCAGGGAGATGTATCATTGGACGGAAACGCACAGCGTGATTGCCTGCAGTTTTCAGACGGAGAAACAGGAGCATCTGGCTCAGAGACGGACGCAATAACTGCCATTGATCCAAAGCGCCATTTACAGAGTGAAGAGCCTGCTGAAGTCTTGATTAAGCATGCTTTTTCAAAGACCGTATTCTCCGAGAAGTACATGCTAATTGTCGCTTACTTCGTTGCGGTTGGATGGGTTACCGCTTTCTACCAAGAAGCACACGACCGTATCTTAGATCCAGCTGCAAAAGAGTTCCTAGGCAGCGCTCTGCCTTTTTCGTTTATTCCATGCATCCTGCTGGGCAAGCTTTCCGAGACCATTGGCATCTTAGCAGTTATGGGAATAGTGAACACGGCGGGTTTACTGGCCTATTCATTTAGCTTGAAGCAAACTGTAGCTACGGGCGTCATTTCTGTCCTGTGCTTTACCGTGTACATGGCACTGTTCGTCTCCCAAGTGTTTGTATATGTGGAAGAAAACTTCCCTGCCAAGTTTTTCGGTCGTCTCATTGGCATTGTGCAGCTAGTCGGCGGTCTCTCCTCTCTCCTGTGCAGTCCACTGTTTCATCTTACAGTCAATTTAGGTTTAAAGGGCTTGTACGTTGTTCAGCTGCCGATGATTGGCCTAATTCTCCTTATGTATTTTGTCTTGGCTCGCATGTGGTGCATCCGAATGGCACCTTTGACGCTGCGCCCAGCAGCGAATCGCGGCAGGCAGTGCGGCGATTCTGCAATTCAAGAACCATAAGGGATGCGGGACTTCCCATATTTGGTTCCTTTTAGGCCACAGCTTGCGCATTGACGAAATTTGCATTCAGCATGCGGAGCAGAAGGATACGTGGGAGGGGCAGCAGCAAATTTGAACACATGCTGGCTGTGCAACATCGCTGTGCGTGCCCTTGCGGGGCTTTTGCAATTGATTTTTTGTGTATTGATGCTTCTTGTTTTAATCAACAGCACGTTGTGCCTGCTGCTGTGAGTTTTCGGAACAGCGTGAACGCCAACGCTATGTGCAAGTAACCCTGCAGCTCAGCTGGCACATGCGAGGACGCTCAGGTAGACTAACTTGAAGGGGATCAATACCTATTTAGGTGTTCACTTCCAGGTACCGCAGTATCAAGGGAAAACCGCTCATCAAGCAGACACCTAAAGCACCGCAGCAAAGTAAACGTGCTCTGAACCGCCAGCACACTTCAAGTAAAAGATCCGTAGGCCCAAATATTTGTTATTGCAGGCAGTAAACAATTCAGGTGGACAAAAAGCAATCATGGCAGTAGTCTGCAGCACCACCCGCAGTATACAACTTGCAGTCCAGTTGTACTGCCGCGATATCACTTAGACGAATAGAACCATTGAAGCCTTAATTGGCAGGCACATAAGAATTTCCAGTGTGAACGGTACAGCGACTACTGTTTGTATAAGCAAGCAAAAGCAGTATGATGCGGTGAAGGGTTGTCGGGTTCGGCTGCCAATGATTGCAGCGGTAACCGCTCACCAATCGCTCCGCGATGCATAAACACATCCAGAAATGCTGCTTGGGGGCTTGTCACCTTCGTGCCTTTCCTTTGCACCTTGCGCTTTCATCCCCTGGGCTGGGGGAGGTTGACCCAGACAAGCCCCATTCGCAACAGCTCCACGCATGTTTCCTCTGTCACTTCGTCGCCAAATATCTCTCGCTTCAAAGCCAGTGGCCTGCTACATTAGGGTAAGCAGCCTTTATCTCTCTCAGGGTTTTCCTACCCTTTCAGGCACAAAGCTTCAGATGGCATTCCACCCTCCCCGCCCCCAGTTGCACTCAGGCAGTAAAACAAAACTTTCAGCCCTGGAGCATTGCAACAATGTTCCAGGGCAGAAAGTTTTGTTTTACTGCCTGACTCTAGGGGGGATTCCCAGGCTGTTAGCCTGGGAATCCCCGATAGAGTGAGCCGGGCTCTGGCCCCTTGGTCGGCATGTAATTAGTTTTAGGGATTTCCAAGAAAATTGCACTCACGTCTATGCCCAGAACAGTAACATCCTAGCGGGAAGGGAAACTGATTTAAGGGGCACTACAGATGTTGGGCTCAAGGATGCAAAGGCGGCCGAAGGCGTGTGCGGCCCACGCATGCTTCTGGATACCACGCTCCACATCTAAACAGACTGAAAGCCCAACAGTGAGAAGGTAACCCTAGAAACAAATCTTCGATTTAGCTAAGAGCCCATTTCCCACGGTCCGTCATACGCAGATGTACCCCTCCCTATCTGTTTGCCTATTGGCGGCCAAACACTTAGCTGGCGCGAAACCAGGCAAGTGTTCAGCAGCTCACTGTCGTGCTAATGCATGTGGTTAAGGTGGGCTTGCGTACACCTGCATGCTGTGGCCCAGAAGGTGTGATGCAATCCGTGACAGGCCTGTACCGTGCTTCTCAGCAAACTCACAACCCTGTGCCGCTGTGCTCCGAACGCTTCCAAAATAATGGGGCGTCTGCTTTTGGAGGAATTAGTGTCGTAAATATTACAAATTCTGACTAAGGCCAAGTCGAAGGGATCTTGCACACTTGGTTTCAGTGCATGGAGGCAGGCGTTGGCCATAAATATCGCATAACATCCGTGCGGCGTGACACAAAACACTGCTTGTCGTGAAACTCCAGGAAATGCTTCCCCAAAAGGTAATCTCTGAAACGTTTTTTTTGGTACAAGTACAGCGCTTCCAAGAAGAGGAAGGGCTGCACTTCTATCAAAGGCTATGATAAATGTTGGACATGGTTTGCCCACCTGCAGGAAACGACCAAATCATTATGGTCTTTACGATGATCATGCTCGTGTCCTTACTTACTTGCAGGAAGACTGCGGTTGGCCAGCCATGCCTTCCGCAGTCGTCTTGCAAGTGTGTATTGTGTTCATATAAATACTTAAGTGAATTATACTGTAAATCAGAAAAAAATAATAAATTTTTACTAGAAAAAGTAAATACACTATACTTCATAAATAATTTAAAGTATTTTCTTCATATAATAAAGGTATATTAGTTAATATACTTAATTTACTTGGAATCAAATAAATATTACGGAATGATCTAGCTTCAAAAATAGTTTCTATAGGAATTAACCCAGATTTAATATCTTTTATAGAACTAATGTAAAAATATTTTTTTTCTCTAAACATATTCCCTTAAACAAATTAAATATATATTTATTTAAAGATAATTTTTTCAATATATATATATATATATATATATATATATATATATATAATTTTCGTATTAAAAATATATATTTATAGAATTATTAATTAAATATTTAATGTTAGAGGAAAACATAGTAGAATAATTGTTTATTAATTGTCTATGAATCATTTGCGATATTATATATTTAGAAAGTAATATTTTTTTAATACATAATTTATATTTTAAAAATTATATTTAATTAAAACTGTTTTATATAATAAATTATCAACTAAGTATATTTTAGGTATATAAGTATTAATTAAATTAAAAGTTTTATTTTTCATAAATATTATATGATTATTTACGCATTAAATTATTTTGAGATGATAAAATATTGATAATTTTTAGATACTTATTATAAGTATAAATAGTTAATAATGTTATTATAACTTTTTATTGTAATATTTTTTATTAGCTTTAATATAAAATGATTTTGACATTTTAAATTCAATTTATAATATTTTTAAATTTTATTAAAGTCAAATCTGTTTTAAATACTTGAAATACATGTTTATAAATATAAATATATTTTAATAAAATATGTTTCTAAACGTGAATAATAATTTATAGAAATATATATTATATATATACATTCTTTTTAAATATAATAATTTATTAAGTTTTCTATATGAAAATAAAAAACTTATATTTAATTAAAAATAATCTAATAAATCTTCGATTCTTTGATTTTATAAATATAGATTTTTCTACATTTATTTTATGATTTCCCGAAAAATATTTATTAAATAATAGATATATTTAAATTTATTATTACCCACTTATAATATTTATTTTTATAATTAATTGAAGTATATTCATATATATAAATTCTCTTGTGTAATTTTGTTCACAATTATTTTTATTTAAACAATTTCGTTGACAAACGTTATTAATATTTAAGCACACTAATAATAAATTACCTAAATATATATTATTTTTAGAATACATTAATTTATGATTTGTAGATAAAATTTTATTAAATTTATATATTTTTAAAGCAAATAAGTAAAATGAATTTAAAAATAATATTTTTCAAGATAAATAAAAGAATAAATTTTATTACTATATTTTTTCAACAAATTAATTTTAGTACATAATTTATATTTATTAGATTTAAATAAATATGTATAATTTAAAATATTTTTTTTAGCGATAAATTGAAATTACAAGCTCCTCCAGTATGAAATTCCCTTAATGGTAATTGAGTTCCTGGTTCACCTATAACTTGACTTGCTAAAATTCCTACACATATGAATATTGTAATATTCATATACATACTATATGGATAATATTTATTAAACTTGAATACTCAGAGACTACCTTTAGTAAAATACCTAATACACTATAGGCTTAATTTCTTTGGTCCTCTCGTACTAAAAGAAAAACCTTTCAATGTTCTTATGTCTACACCGGATATGGATGGAACTGTCTCACGACGTTCTGAAGCCAGCTCACGTGCCGCTGTAATGGGCGAACAGACCAACCCTTGAGACCTACTTCAGCCTCAGGAGCCCACTGCTTTAAACCACCCAGCCACAGGTATAATAATAATACAATTATTAAGGATGAAGGGACTCGAACCCTTAAAGTTTAAAAAGCTTACGAATTTCAAGTCTGTTGTGTTTACCGAATTTCACCACATCCTCATTATTTTTTATAAACAGAAAAAGATAGTACACATAATTGAACTGACAGAAAAAGATTTGCAATCTTCTGCTATACCTTTAAGCAATACTATCGGGTAACTGACGGGAATTGAACCCGCTTTAAATAAATCCACAATTAATTGTCTTTGCCAATTGTCTTCTTTTACCTTAATTAAATAAGGTAAAGTCGGGGGCTAAGATTAGATTTAATATGTAATGGATGATTAAAAGGTTAAATTTCAAAATACAGGGTAAACTGTATTCTACAATGCTACATGCAGCAGGGAGGCATTTGGTAAGCGTGCATAGGGGAGTGTAAGAGGGCCCTTGCTTCCACCAGCTTCAGGCCCTTGCGATGCTAAGTCCAGGTAGCCTGAAGGGTGCAGGAGGGGAAGGTGCATTATAAGAACTGTTTCGATAGGTTTTTTACTTTATTGCACCTCGCGACGGTCCTCAGCTACGATCCAAGACCCTACTTTATCTTGATAGTACGGCATGGTTCATGTTTCATCGAGGCAGGTGAGAACAACAAACTCCACCTCCCTGCTCCGCAAGGCGGCCTATAGCATAGCAATAATTGGTGAAAAGGACAATAGTTGAACCGTTAACCTTCTTCAGAGAAGTCTCTTTGCAAACACCAGTCTTTTCCAGTCTTTTCCCCGTCATTGAGATTTTTCATGATCTACCATCGGGTGGAATGCAATAAGCGGCCAGGAGCACCGACGAGCAGAAACAAACTCGATTTCCGCACACCGTAAGGTAACCAAGGGTAATTCATGAAGGATGCCTCAGTCTCTGCTGGCCATCAAGATGTGGCCGGCACAGTTGCTGTGACGACGCTCTGCGGACGGCAGACATGACAAGAGAGTCGATAACAACATGAGCATAAGATGCAAACTACATTCAAAAATGGGGAATATTGCTATAATACAGGACATACATTTTGGAGCACTTCACCACGGCACTATCCTATGCTTTCCATGGGTGACTTAGTGCAGGGCGTGCATACAGCCTCGAGACGACACTATTTGAGGTATATGTGTCGGACCAGAAAAACGAATCCGCCTCCTAGCGCTCCAAATAGCATTTGCACCCCGTAGGGTAGGGGCAAGAAAACCAGTGCCCCAAGGAGGCAGGAGCGAGAAAGCTCCTTCGCAGTGCCGAGGCACTGCAGAAAACGACGGAGAAACACGTGCACCCCGTCATGATGCACGCAGATCCCATCCAGCATAGAGCATAGAGTGTCTTTACAGCAAAAACAATTAACACCCTTTGCCCATCGTTCAGATATTACGTGAGCCACTAGGAACGGGCAGCGGAGGAGTTTCGTGCTTCTCTGGAGTTGCATTTACGTCTTGAAAATGCAGCCACCACTTTTCCGGATTGCATCCTAAATAGGGCAGCTTTCCAGTACGGGCTGCAAAGTAGGTTTATTCGTGAGGCATATGCCAGTGAACAGACAATGGCTGAATTAAGAAAATTTAAGGAAGGGAAGTTGTTGGCAGAGTGAGAGAAGCATCAGCTGTCAGTACACAGAAGTCCAACGGTGGAATAAAACCATGTGCGCCAGTGGGTCTGCTTCACCGCAGGGCTTTCCCCGTGAGAGATGCAACCGGAAACCTCCTGTGCTTCTGACGCGGGAGCAAGGGGTGAAAGGCTCAGGGTCGCTGGTATGATGGAATACTTACTCATCAAGAGGAAAGAAATCGCCTCTTCAGCAGCCCTTGCTGAGGATGAAGAAACCGGATTACGAGTTGCCCCAGATGTAGATAGCCTATGTATATTCGAACTGCACCCTACTCAGCAGCAAATAAGAAGAGGCGACCAACAGCAGCGGGCGATTTACGTGCTCAGAAGGGAGAGATGCGCTGAGTGGCGCATATGGCCTTGCTTGCAGCAAGCAATGGCATAAATTTCGAAGTTGCGGGCGCATGGAAAGATGGAAAGAACCGAATATGCACGACTTTGAACAGAGAGGCAAGGGAACAAACTAGACGGTCAAGAAAACCTCCTTCCCTCTACGCAACGTGCGGTCCGATGCTGCAACCGGAAGAGGTGACAGAAACGTCTGCAAATCCTCCTCAAGTCAATTATATGCTTATCCACTTTCATATTAATGGTCAGGCTTTGCTAGCGCTACTTGATTCGCGCTGCCACACGGATCTCTCGTGTGAAGCTATAAGGAGTTGACATCTAACAGCCTATTCGCTGGCGTAGTCGCTGAGACTACGCTGCTCCAGTGGCAGATAAAAGAATATGACCGGTGCAGCTGTGAGCGTAGAGTCCAAGATCAATTCAGTCATATTACCATGATACAGGGCCTTTGTAGTGGACCAATTCACCATCGTATACACCTAAGGGGGGCATGGGTGACTGAGTGAGGCGCGCGCATACTGCTTCGAGACGGCATTACTGATGTGTAAATGCTTGGAAGTTGTGGGCAAGTGGACCTGTAGGCGCTCCTACCGGCATTTGCCAACCCTAAAGGGGAATGCAAGAAGAAAGCTCTTTCGCCAGTGCAGAAAACGATAGAGATGTGCGTGCATTCCGTTCTGGTGTGCCTACCAAGACGGCTGTTTTGAGAGATTCGATGCAGTTGCCACCTGACAAGCAGCAAAAGCCGGTATAATTGAAATCACGTTATAGTGGGCCGGCCACCAGCTGCACGCGCAGTGCGCCACATCGAAAGGATTCCCGGAGCAGCACTAAGCTTTACTCCATCGTGCTGGCGACCGCCATATCTTAAGGAGAGAATCGAGCGGCATGCAAGAATACTGCAAAGAAAAGGCAAAGTTCATCCACCTGCTAGGACATTGGGGAGCAATGCAGTGCGGGAGAAAAAAGGACACAAGACACTGCATGCGCATCCACTTCAATCTCTTCAATAAAATCAAAGTGAAATAAACGTTTCTCATGCACCGGATTGACGAAATGCATTAGGGACTGCAGATTTCCGCAGTCTATCCACCATTGGACTTCTCTGAGGCGTTTTTGTAGATTCCAGTGCGTTCCGACGGTTTCGTCATTAGGGACTGCAGATTTCCGCAGTCTATCCACCATTGGACTTCTCTGAAGCGCTTTTGTAGATTCCGTAAACGTATATGCCCTTGGCGGTGGTGAACGCACCCGCCAAAGTGCAACGACAGCTGAAGCACAGCTTCTTTGGGCCAATCAATTATGTATGAATTAGCCAGAATGTCCAGGATTTCTTGCAACAAATGCACGTCGTTGTGCAAATATGTGAGAAGCAGTGATTCGCAAAAGCACAAGGGCCCTCATTCTTCATTCAAACAAATAGCTTGTTAGGGCTTCGTGTCTCTGTAGCGCGAGTCGAACCAGTCACGGCGACGATGAAGTCAGGGGCGCATGATATACATACCTGTATATCCACGACTTCACCGAGGATAACCATTTGCCGCCGTGGTGTGCGCCCTTACTCGTACCAATGGCTACCTCGACACAACTGCCTGCAGCGTTGCCTTTTCCTAGCACCTTGTGGGGCTGAGCCAGCACTTGGGGCTCGCCTGATCCCACGTTCGAGATGTGCTTTTAGATTGCCTGTTAGTACTAGCTCAGCATGTGTTTGGCCAGCCGCTGTTTTGAGCGAGATTTCTCGGCCTTAGCCGACAACCGTCGTGAGATGCAGTAGAGTCGAAGGCCTAGAGACATAGTTCACAAAAGGCGCCTGCCCTCTCATCCATCCTCCAGGCTTCACTCACACAGATGCCGAATGGCTTAAGCTGGTAGGGGGCACAGACCGGCTTAAGCTGGTAAGGAGCACAGACAGGCCTGTCACAGGCTGCAACGCGTCTTGCTGCAGCTAGTGCACCAAATGGCAGCCCCACATGCATGCACAATTATATCTGCCTTGCTGCATCCGGTAGAATTGCAAAATGTAGTGCCGAGCGTCTTTAAACGCGTAGTTGTTCCTCCCTAGAGAGCCTGCGAGCACCTAGAGATAGGAGTACAACGTCAAGCAGAGCACGCTACTGCAAGGCAAACGCACATGCAACCACGACGAACCCCCCCGTACTCTGCGCACTAACATTTTTGAACATTATTAAGCATTCAGTTTGCCCTCAACAGCCAGCATGCGCGCAGATACAAATGCACGCAACAAGACAGGCCATATAGCACGATCTGTACGGCCACAACCCTAACACCTGGTGAAACAAAAAAACGGCTGTGCTGCAGAGGATCATTCAAGAAGCTAAGGAGGATATTACCATTTCGTTATGTAGCACCTGAAGTCGCAACAAGCCGAAGTCACCGCTGAGGGTCGTGAGCGCTCATCTAGGGTGATCGCCCACTCGGATGGCATTGGTCCACTTGCAAATGGGATGTGTGCACGCTAGAATAAATCTTATCCACAGATAGAGGTAAATGAATGCCATTTTCCAAACAGGTTCTCGTTGGTGTGCTTTGTAGGGAAGTGCACACTTCAGGCTGGCCGCGAAGTGTCTCCACAGCAGAGCGGTCTTGCTTGTTGGCGCCGCAGCCAAACGGGTCTGAACTTTCTTCCGTGAACAACTTAACGCAGCTTCCTTAAGTGAATGAAAAGGGACATTCCCTTGACTAAATGACTTCATCATCCCAACGAGTGGCCACAAACTGCAGTTTGTGATGTTCAAAAGGTGTCACATGTCCCCTTTCTCCTCTTTTCCATGCCCATTGCCCCACAATGGTTTTAGGGTTCTTCCCTTCCTATTGCTGAACAAGGCTAAGATTGTATCTACCTGCAGGTTTTGTCCCGAAATGTCAATATCTAGTTACTGTTAAGTAGACCCAGTGTTCTACGTGCTGTTGCTGGAGCGTGCGGTTCTAGAGCCACAACATATGAACCGTTCGCACTTCAAGTAACTGAACTTTCAACGGCAATGCGGAGGAGGCAGAGAGCCCATGAGCACCTTCTGGTCGCGGTTGGCCTTGCGTCCCTCTGTCTCTGCGAAGCTAGCGACGACTCCTTCACTGCCTCCCACGCGGGAGGTAGCCCAGTTTACCCCTGGCATGCAGCACACAGCCAGAGCCTTCAAACGCCTTCATCCGAGTCCATCCTTTTGGGTTTCCCCAAGGCCTTGTATCCACGAAGGCTCTTCCTTCCTGTTGCAGCCTATGCAGTGGCTTCGGCTCTCGTGTTTCTCCTCTTCTCATGCTTCATAGTTTTCGGGTCTATTAAGAATACGAATCCCCGCGGAAATCAGCGTTCTCTTGCAGAGGAACAACCTAGATCATTTTGTCACGAGCATTGGGAGTTTGAGACTGTTCTTACAAGCCCAGCGGATAAGCGAGCTTGGGAAGCGGCGCGAAAACAGCTAACTGCTCTAAGCCTCTCAACAACAGCATTCCAAGGGCTCAAAAAAACAGAGCGCCAGGTGGTTTCTGATGCCAGATCGACTCTATTTGGCCACTTTGAACAGCTGAAAACATTTGCCAAGAGCACGTCGGGAAGCCCTACAGCGCGAGCGACCAGAGAGGTAGAGCGAGCAAGGGCCGCGCTAGAATCCCTAGCGTGGTCGCCAGCTCAGGATGTGGCAGCGTTGCTCTGTAAAGCTACAGCCTATTCACTGGGGCGGCGTATGCCACATGCCGTTGCTGAAGCCTTGACCGCTGCAGAACGGGTTAATAGTCCAAACAAACCCATTTCAACTACCGTAACCCGAGAACAGTACCAGCTTGTGGAGCAGATGGTGAAAGGCATGCGGGGGGACATTGATAACTTCGCGTTCGCTTTCCAGATAATGTATTCCCCCGCTCTCACTGAAGTGGAGGCAGCAAAGGCCGCTTTAGAGGAGTCCGAATCCCTTTTCCCTCAGCTAAGCGCTGCAGGCATGTGGGACACCTTGGATGTTCTGGAACGCTCTTGCCGCCTCCTCAGAGATGCCCTGGGCCGACACACCGGCAGGAGGCTGAAAAGAAGTGCCAGCTTGCCCCGTACATTTGCGAGGTTGTCACTGGGAAGACGGCCTGAGCAGGCACCTCATGCCGCAAAAGACACGCAGGCAGTACTCCATCCCAGTCCTTCCTCTTCGTCTCTTTATCTTGGGGAAGCAAGAGGTGCAGATAGCTCCGCTTCTGTGAAGAAGCAGTTGGGGGTGAGCCCCAAAACAACTGCTACCCGTCGCACGCCTTTACTCTCAGGCGTCTTTCAGAGGTATAGAGCTGAAAAGGGGGATAGCGCAAATCGAAAATCGGCCTCTGCTGAAGAGGTAGTACCTAAAAGAGCTGATGCAAGCGGGCAGGAGCGGCATATTGGCATTCCTGAAGCATCCAAGCTGACTAATTCTATGCAAGAATGGGTGGTAAGGTGTAGGGAATCCTTTCAAACGCCTCTTGATGGCGCAGCCAAAGACGTGCTTCTCGAGGGCATTGTAGTAGAAGGTTCTACGCTGTACCGTGAGGCCTCGAGCGTAAATATGGACTCGTCCATCCAGCAAGCACTTTCCTCAGCATTTTACGATGCTTTGGGAGACATGAGAAAAGAGATCAATAAACTCCACCGCCGATGTATTGGAGAGTGGCTATCCACCATTGTTCAAGAGCGAGAGAAGCTGATAAGGGCTCGGTATGCTCTGCAAACATCCATGAAAGAGCTTCCTCCCGATGACCCTCCAAGAGCTGGAGGGCCGTACGTTGGCGATTTAACAGTGGTTAAAGCTGCTTCGGACGCAGCAAGGCGGGCTTTAGGAGGACTGTCTCGTTTCCTTGGTGTACAGGCAACTCATGAGCGACTTTCCGACGCGTTGGAAGGTCTTAAAAGCGTCCTGGAAAGAGCAGAGGAGGAGCTGCAAGTGGCCATTGGCATGGCTGCTCAGGCGTGGAGAAGAGCGTTGGAGAATGATGAGGACGGCGGGCAAAGAGACGGTGAAGGGCGCATCTCATCAGACACGTCAGCTGCAGGGCAGTCGAAAGTTGCACTTTTTGATTCTGCAAAAAGTACTGCGCAAGTCCTCCAAACTCTTGCTGGCGAGTCAGTAGAAGTTCAGCTATTTATTGATACTTTGAAGAGGCAACAGCGGAGTCAGGGCAGCACTTCGAGCCGCAGAAGCTCCGGAAGGAGCTCTGGGATTTTCCGTACTTTCAGTTTGCGTCGCTCGGGTTCATTCAGGGGTTCACGTAGCAGCTCAACCTCCCAAAAGGGGACGTGACTGCCCATTTAGTTCTGGTTCTCTTCTCAACAGCCCCGCGGGGCCACTTCCAAAGCTCACTTGGAGCATAGCGTGCCCAACACTCACAGCCCATTTGGCATCTTCCTCCCAGATACGGAGTTACAAAGGGTGAGGGTGTATAGTTACATATTGTAGTTTTTATTTTCGAAGAGATATGCACACGCTAGCTGTCTGTGCAACAGCTGCGATATCTGTTTGAATGGCATGCCAGGCCCAAAGCTCTTGTACATTTGTTCACTCCTCGTAGCAGAGTGTCACGTCGTGTGTGCATTGGATTGCTTTCACAGAAGCACAGTAGAAGCGGCGGAGTGCTTCTTTATGCCGGAGGCGAGCACGTGCAACCTGGGTACAGGGTGATGGTAACATGAGCAATTTAGCGGTTGTGGGCGGCGTCGCGCGCTGTCGAATGGAGCCAGTCGGGCCAGCAGGCCGATTCTATGAGGCTTTGGCCCAATGTTTCTGCATAGACTTTTTCGCTTGCATGCTTGCTTTGTTTCCAATGGACCCCACCAATGCAGCACGCCAACCATCGGGCTTTGCGGGAAGGCCGGAACTGGCCAGTTTCGATTATCTGGCCATGCATTATGTACCGGCGCCGTGCACGGAACAGCGAAACCCTACGTCTTTAACTTCTTTGATACAACAAGGCTCCGCTGTTTTCGTTCACGAATAAACTAATATGCAATAGTTTGATTTTTTTTCGTTTGTTGCTATTGATACTAGGATCACGAGGCACCCCGTCTACAATCAGCAAATGCTTATCAACCCATTGAAGCTTTGGAGCCATTCGCCGTATCGCCCGTATTATTGTTGATTCGCTGCAATGCAAGCCAACAGCTTGGTGGCAGCAGCTGCATTGTAACAAAGAGTCCCTCGTCACTGCCATAGGCGGCTGCGAACTGCAGTGGAATCACAAGACTAAGGATCTCATGTCACCAAAAGGGGGCTGCCCTCCTCTTCAGGCTCCAGGCATCCAGGGCACGCATGAGCAAAGGCACGGGGCCGGTAAGGATAGGAGGAGCCTTGCCCTGAGTTGCAGCACTTCTTGCTGCAACCCCTGCCGGCTTGCAGCAAGAAGTGCTGCTGCCACTCAGGGTGTGTCGGAAGGCAATAGCACGTGTAAGCAAATAAATGACCCCCTTTCATGCTTATACCAATGTCGTAAATAATTGTTAAATACTTAGTTGGCCTTCAGTGGCCGTCAGGCACACAATTATATGCACACCATCAAGGATGCATGCACGTACATTTGACTCCCGTTGCTGCATTGTGCATCTGTCTCTACAGATGCTCAACTTCTCGGCCGCGTGTTTAAATAATTGACGCAGAGAACGGGTTTCATCACCTACGCTTGACCAGCCAGATTGCAAGCTGTATATATGGGACTCGAACGGTGCTACATTGTGGCATTCCCTGGTTGGGCCTGGATATACAAGGAAAAAACTGCCCACTTCATACGCATTGAACAACTCAACTCCAGGACAATTACTGGACTTTCCCTTCTAAACTGCTATACTTTAGCTAGTAGTAATGTGCCCACCAGCCTAGAGCGATTCCTCACGAGCGCGGCAGCAGAATCCGTGCTCCCACAGCGCCTGCACCGCTCCGAGGTGCTCATTTGGACTTGCCTAATGATTAGAAAAACACCAAAACTGGCTGTTGTTTGTTCTTTAAAATAAAGAATTGCACAATTTCCGTTTCTTTCCAACTGGAATTGCTGCCCTGGTTTCCCACATGGTCACTGGGGGCTACCCCATCCCCGCACCGTCCCCATCCTGCTCCATTGTCATCTCCGACACTGCCGACTTTAGAATGACAGAAAGCACGCATCATTAGCTGTGAAATCTAAATCTTTTTAATATAACGCTATATTTTCCAACGGCATAACAGTAGAGGTGGACAATATCATACCATTTCTCTAACAGCGTCCGTTCTCCTCTCCAGAGGTAGATTCGAGAGCGGACGTAGAATTTGCATTTTCTACCGACTCCACGACCATGCGAAGAAGTGCCAGTGCATATCGGTAGTTCTGACTGAATAAAAAATCATGTGGCTGCTATTCCTTGCGGCGGCCTTGGTTGCCTCGTCCTCCCAGGCCAACGCCCTGGCCTCGACTCCAAGCGATGCCGCAAATGTCCAAAATTTCCCCGATGAAAATGTTGGCTTTAGGGAAAGCCATTCTTTGTCTTTAGCCCAACAGGAGCTTGTGCTACCTCAGCCAGATATTCGTCACACAAGATGGCCGATCTCGCCGTTCGCTCTAGCCGCCCCCGTGGCTGTTGTGGTGTTCCTCATCTTCTATTGCGCCCTGCGCTTGATGAGGACGAATAATTATACAACAACGACACAAAGAAGGCGCCTGGCTAGTGAGGAGTCGGGCCCATGCAGCCCTTTGGGAGACAAGGGACCTGATTCTGATCCGCTCATGAAGACAGAGGCCTACTCGCCCCACAAGAAGCAGCTCGGCAAGTTGCTTCTCACATCGGAAGATGCGATGTGCTTGACTTTAGAAGAAAAATTATCAGTTGCAGACGCTAGGAAAATTTTGGGGGATCTTTTAAATGAAATCGAATTGCTTGAGGCGCAACTGGATTCGCTGGGTAGCAAACATAGGAGCCTTCAAAAGATGCTGGAACTGCCACCAGAGCATGGAGGCCCTGAAACAAGTAGTCAAAAGGACACGATGCAGATTATGCTCCAGGAAACTTTAGACAAAATGGAAGAAGTAAAGTCCAACTTGCAAGGCAGAAAGCGCCGCGCTAATACGATGATTTGGACAACGGGCCAAACGACGCAGGAGCTTTTATTGTGGGCGCGGTATTTTGGCATGGGAAGACTACTGAGTCCATCCGCAGCTGCTGCATTCGCCGCGCGAGATGTTGTCTTTGGAGCAAGTGGGGATAAACAAACTGTGCTACTTGACGAAGTGGCGAAGGTCTCTGTAAAATCCCTAGTGCAGCACCTTATTGACGAGGGAAACGCTTGCACGGATTTGCTCAGCCGTGACGCATTCCCTTCAGATGAAGAAGTAGATCGAGCAAAGCGTTCTCTCAGAGATTTAACCTCATTGGTGCCCCAGCTGGGTCTTGTGGAGCCAGCGTATGGACTTTCGGGTCAGCTGGAACGAACTACTGAGGCCCTTAAAAGCCTGGAGGCCGCGATGGTAAAATGGCAGGAACTTTTATCATCCCAAAACCCAACGAGTCGGATAGATGTGCAGCCTTCAGGTGTAAGCACACCTTTCGGTGACATGGGACCGGAGTCGCATCCGTCGTGGACTTCTCCACAATCACGATTGAGCGTTGCCAGTAGAAGTAGTTGGAGCAGCCGTGCGTCATCTGCGCAATCTGTGATGGGGTTTGGATTCCCTTATAGTCCCGCTTTGGGGCGCGGACCTGCTCCGCGTCCCCTTGACGGAAGCGGGCATGGTGCCGTTTATGGTATGCTCCCCGGAGCAAGCGCCAGTATCGGTAGCACCCTATCAGTGGCGTCTACATACGCGCCTTCTGAAGGCCAGCCTACTGCCTTCCCGTGGGGTCTTCAGCGCCAGTTTTCCGTCACCAGTCACAGGAGCGACGCTCCAGGCGGGCTGTCGCCTACCAAGCAATATCCCCGATCTCAACCTTTCCCACACCCATCCGCACCTTCCACTCCACAGACTCATGTTCCACCTGCGCCACCGTCTATGGCGGATCCCAGATATAGCGCTCCGCCACAGCCATCTTCGTCTTCCAGCCAGCGCGTTGATGTACCACCCTCCCCGCCAGCTCCGACAGATCCCCGAGGTGTCCCTGTTTCACGCACACGTCCCTCCAGTCAACACAGCGGTACTTCACCTGCACCAAGACGTACCCCATATCCCAAATCTGCCTCTCTTCCACGCTCATCTAGACCTTCCACTCCACAGGTTCATGGTCCACCTGCGCCACCGTCTACGGCGGATCCCAGATATAGCGCTCCGCCACAGCCATCTTCGTCTACCAGCAAGCGCATTGATATACCACCCTCGCCGCCGGCTGCGGCAGATCCCCAAGGTGTCCCTGTTTCACGCGGGCGTCCCTCCAGCCAGCACGGCGGTACTTTCCCTGCACCAAGACGTATCCCATATCCCAAATCTGCCTCTCTTCCACGCTCATCTAGACCTTCCACTCCACAGGTTCATGGTCCACCTGCGCCACCGTCTATGGCGGATCCCAGATATAGCGCTCCGCCACAACCATCTTCGTCTACCAGCAAGCGCATTGATGTACCACCGTCGCCGCCGGCTGCGACAGATCCCCACGGTGTCCCTGTTTCACGCGGGCGTCCCTCCAGCCAGCACGGCGGTACTTTCCCTGCACCAAGACGTATCCCATATCCCAAATCTGCCTCTCTTCCACGCTCATCTAGACCTTCCACTCCACAGGTTCATGGTCCACCTGCGCCACCGTCTACGGCGGATCCCAGATATAGCGCTCCGCCACAACCATCTTCGTCTACCAGCAAGCGCATTGATGTACCACCGTCGCCGCCGGCTGTGACAGATCCCCAAGGTGTCCCTGTTTCACGCGGGCGTCCCTCCAGCCAGCACGGCGGTACTTTCCCTGCACCAAGAACTGTCGCATATCCTAGATCTGCCTCTCTTCCACGCTCATCTACACCTTCCACTCCACAGGCGCGTTTTCCGGCTGGGCCACTTTCTGCGACGGATCCCAAATCTGGGGCTCCAGTACTCCCATCTTCGTCTACCGCCCAGCGCATTGATGTGCCACCTTCGCCAGTAGCTACGACAGGTCCCAAACGTGTCTGGTTTTCAGACCACGCTCCTCCCGTCAGCCAAAGAACTGACAAATCTCCAATGCCCGAACTGCGGCCTCAAAGTGGTGGGGAGCCTTCAGCCACGTCTCCCCAGCGGCATGCACAGGAAACGAGTGGGGATAAAATATCCAGCAAGCCTTCTAAAAAGTCTAAAGGCAGCAAAAAGCAGAAGCCTGAAAAAGGCGGACAGCCCCAGCAAGATCCTGGCTCCGAAACTACTCCCAGGAGTAAAAAGGGCTTGTGGGGTTTCGGCAAGAAAAAGGATTCGAAGAAGAGCCAGCCTGTAACTCCTCCCCCTCCTTCAGCCACATCACTTCCAGCGTCTGCGCCTGTACCCCCTCCCACTCGTATACCCGTGCCTACTTCCCGGGCCCAACAGCAGCCTGCATCTGCGCCTGGAGCACAAGGGCCGCATCAGCCTTTGCCTCCATTTTCTCTGCCTATATTAATTATTCCTCCCAGAGCACCGACTACCAGCCCAATACCTCGTGCACCCCCACTTCCCTCACCTGGAGAAGCATGGCAACCTCAGACCCCTAGCCCACCACCTGGTGGATGGGATACTCTAGGGGCTCGCCCTAAAATACGCCCACCTTCTACAGGCACACCAACATCACCTTCCGTGCCGACGTTTCCTACTGCAGGTTACACACAGCAACTAGGCGCCCAATTTACCGGTAAGCCAAGCAAGATCCCACCGCCAAGCAGTGTGTCTATGCAGGAGGGTCATACTGCATCTCCCAACGCAAAGGCAAATATTCGGGATATTTTAAGCGCTTACCTCCCTTGTCTTCTAGTGTCTTTGCTGCAGGGCCAGGACCCCATGCTGCACCACCGATCTCGCCTCCTTCGAGTGCCTCAGCCACGACGAAGCCTCCAACGCCTTTGCCCCCAATGCAGGATGAGCCGCCGCCACCTCGGCCAGCCGTAACAATGCCAGGGCCTGTGGAGCCTCCTGCAACCCAAGACCCCTCACCTGGGGTAGCCTTGCCACCTGCACAGACCCCTGCTTCACCCATCCAACTTCAATCGGACTCGCCTTCAGCGGAAGGTCGCGCTCAAACGCCCCCGGTGCCTGCGGCTGCACCAATGACGGCGCCCGTGCCGGCAGTTTCTGCTACAAGCCTCACAAGTCCAAGTGCTGGAAGCGATGGTAAGCCAAGCATAGCCCCACTGCCAAGCAGCGTGCCTTTGCGAGAGTTCCCTCCTGGATGGGCCACACCCAGTGCCACCCAGCCGCAGGTCCCACCGACACCGATCTGGTTTCTTTGCTGCTGTAGCTCTTGCGCCACCTTGGGCATACATTCTCTCCGATCCGCGTGATCTTCCCCCGCATGCTTCTTTATCATCGAGTGGCTTTGCTGCAGAAGAGGCTCTGTTGCCTCCGTCGTCGTTGGGGTCTTCGTCATCAGGGGATGCACGTGAATCGGAAGCAGCTCTGCCAGCTGCTGTACAACTCCCTTCTTCGACTGGGGACGAAGCGCAACATTCAGAAGAGGCTACGTCTGAAGAAGACAAGCAGCAATCTGAGCCCGAGGGACTGCCCCACCCACCACCAGACATTTCGACTGCAGATGCGGGCCTCGGTGAAGAGTGGCCTCCTCCACCAAGTGAGGCTGAGTTTGATGAGATGGAAGGACCATCAGGAGATGATCATTCGGCAGGAGAGCCGCCCCCACCTCCTCCTCCCGAGGACGGGCAGCAGCAACCAGGGGATTCGCCGGCACCGCCGGGGGAGCCGTCTTCACCACCTGGGGGACAGTCTGCACCACCTGGAGATGACCCTCCCCCACCAGGGCAGCCTCCCGTTCCACAAGGAAAGCCATCTGAGGAGGGCGGCTTGGATGCGAATGAGGAAATAAAGGAGTTGATAGACAAACTTTCGGACTTCGTGCTGACAGCATCAAGTGTAGAAGCATCACTCCAAAGCAATGCTAAGCACTTAAAGGAAGCAGAAGGGCTTTTCACCAGTGGAACTGCCTTGATTCAACTGGCTAAGGGCCACACTCCATCCCCAACGGCGGACCCTACTGTGATGAGCGAGCTAGAGCATCAGCTAGGCAAATGCAGCGAAACATGCTCAAGCTTGCAGGAGAGCTGCAGAAGCTGGCAAGAAAAGCTGTCCGATCGTACGTTGGGCCTGTCTCTCAAGATAGAGGAAACGCAAGATGGCTGGCGCAAACCATCTTCGGAGCTCCCAACGTTGGGTTTTGTTTCCTGCATCGAGGAGCTAGTGAACGCCGCCAAAGAGGTGGAAACCTTGTTTGAACACCTCAAACTTCTCGAAGGGCCATTCGCAGAGGCTTTGGATCTTAAGGAGACACTTACAACTGCTAGTGAAGCAATTTCCGCTGCAAAAGAAGAGGCGTCTTTGGCAGCGAGCCACTGTGCTTCTGTGTACAGGAAAACACTCCAGAAGGGCTCGTTTGTTGGGTCGGAAGGCGCAGGGCCAGGCCCTGGGCCTCTTGGCGGGGAATATCCTATGCTGGAGACGGCGAAGTCCGTCTCCACTCGCTTGGGAGCATTAGGGTTAGGAGGAGAGGCACTTCAAGCGTTGGGAGAGGCAGTAAGCAAGATAGAAGTGACTCGCCTCTAGCCTCTATGCCCCATTAGGTGAGCTATGTATTGCGGCAGCTGAAGGCTGCTCAAGTGAAACGTACCCTCCTCACTTGCCTACCTGTAACAGCCTCACGCCTCCACTTCAAAAACCGCACAGAGATAATCTTTCTGAGGGACTTGGTGTCACTGGCTGGTATGTTTTCTCCCTTTGAGCATGTCATGTTTACCTGTTCTACCAAAATCGGCACCTAGGGGGTTAATCTTCATCTACTTGTTATGTTAATCTGCTTGCCCGTCGTTACCTAAGGCAAACACTGTGTTGACGTCGTCAACAGTTTGTACATTGCAGCGGGCCAGCCTGTAACCGGTGTAGTGCATGCTGTAGTGATTTTTCGTTGCATCTCGCCCCTGGTCGCTAAGCGCCATCCACAACGAACACTCGTCTCGAACGCCTGGGAAAACTGTGTAAGTGTTGCTTACGTGTAACTGGTATGAATTGCCAACGTTGTGCCAGAAAAGCGACTGGAAGCTTTGTGCTTGCGTGGCAACCGCTCGTTTTGCCACTTTATTCCAGAGTTAACCAATTTGATATATCTGTTTTGATAGCATTGCATTGCCACCTAGGATCAGAACTCTATGTATCTTAGCAAACAAATATACTCCGTAGAAGTGAGGGTTGTTGCTCCTTTATAGAAAAGCTTTCAAGCAAAATTGCCTCGTTGGGTGCTTGGTTGTCTCCCAGTCTGTCCACCTCACGTGCTGCTTCCTCAAGGACTGCTCGAGGGAAGCTTCGCACAAGCACAGTGGATGTCTGCAGCATAGACGAAAGGACGACGTGCGCTTCCTTACCTTTCTGCTACATTAATAGCGACAAATACACCTAATGGATTCGACTGTTGACACTTTCTGACTACCACTAGAGATGCTACCTCCTTTTTGGCGGATTTGGGCCCTCCATGCAGCGTTCGACCTAGTGCTGCGGACGACCCTATTCAGAAGGCCCTCAAGCCGACTTTTGTCAAGCCACCGAATATTTTAGTGGCTTGGCAGGGGCCCTGTGCATCTGAAGAACATTTGGTACTGGCTGCGGCTGCAGCAGGTTGCTTACGAAGAGATCCACCATACAAAGGGTTCACGGTTATGGGGCTCAAGCACCCCCTTGCCGCCAAAGAGCTTTGCATTGTTGCGTGTAGCAATCAGGCATCGAGAGGCGTCCCTTGCATCGATCCCGTAGTGCAGTTGTGGCCGGTCGTTCGCCCTGGAGAAATCCGTATCGACTAGGATGTGAGCCTTTTTTTCTGAATGCTGGCCTTCATATCTTCTACTGCACCTGAGCAGGACGGAAGGGTTCACTTTACAATCCCGCAGCAGGGGCCGTAGTTTGTTGACAGAGTTGATAAAGCTGCGCAAGTACACTTTGGTGCGGTCTTCCCGTTAACCATGGGCCAAAACCGCCGCATTTGCATTGTGAGGAGGACAGTAAACAGAGTACCTATGTATTGCGTATTAGCGCCTCAAGTCACTCAAGCCGGATCACCACACACCACCCTTTCCACGATGAAGCTTTCCTAGCTCTCTTACGTTATGACGGAGTTTCTGTATCAGAGCAACTCTGCGTGTGCTTCGAACAACTACAAAGAATTGAAACGTATGTGCCTCGTTTTGGCCTACCTTTTGAATGCTCCTCCCAACTTTACGAACGAATGGGTTTTATATTAACATTTTCAAATGAAAAATACACTTAAATTTCAAAATTGTCGTTTGGGGTGGGAAGGCGTATTTCTAAACGCGGGGAGGAGGAAATAGCAGGACCCCCATTCTCGACAGAGTTTCGCCAAGGACGCACAAGGTCTTCGCATGCTTGGACTAAAACAACGAATTTGGATATCTTCTTTGGACCCAGACCGTGCAAATCCTCGTCGAACGTTTTCTCACGAAAGGCATCATAGTGCCTTTCATGCAGCTAGTCTTGCTGGTGCGATTCATATACATGGCATGCACCAACTGCCACAGAAGTACAAGTCATGCTGCAACGCAGCACTGTGGAATGCCGTGATTCAAGAATTCATTGCACAAGGAGAGGAGCTCCCAAGTGTGACAAAGCATCAGCTCCTCTACATAATTCGAAGCCGCAACTCAATATCACAAGTATACAAAAACACAATAGAGCACCACAAGCGGCAGCCGCACTATGGAACGGAAAGACCTGCACCGCCCTGCTCTGCTACCAAGTCAGGTGCATCTTGCACGCGCTTAGTCTCACTGTTGTTCTGAACTTTCGATACTACACCCGCATGACGTCGGATTCGCCATACACAACCACGCGGTACAGTATTTAGACTCAGTAAAAGTTACGACTTTGTGCTCAAACTTCGACGCTTCCTGATATCCTCTTCCAATTTGTCCACTTCTTCTGTATTACCCCCCACTGCTCTCAACCGGCTGGCAGCACTTTCGGCTCCCGATAACAAATCTTCCGCCGATAGGTCTCCTGATGATGGCCCCTCGCCGACAGGTTGACTGACGGCTCCCGCAGACTCTTTCCCGCCAGATTCGGCACCTGAATCTCCGGTTCCTCTAGCAAGTGCCTCCCTCCACGCAGATGCGCAAAAGCCAACTGCCTCGGCCACCTCCGCTTCCGCTGCAGCAGCCGATGCAGCGACCCCGTTAATAAGGTCTGAAATATGTGGAGAGCTCACAGGCGGAGCATTAAAAGTAGATAACTCTTCAACCAGCCCCCTTGCTTCCTTCACACCCGAGCTAATCCGCTCTAACAAATCAACAAAATCAGAGCCTGGGGGCTTATCATGCTTGCGTCGCCGTCGGCCTTTCAAGTTTTGTACCCCTACACCCAAAATCCTTTGCTTAGAACGAGCGTTAGCTGTCCACGTTGGCGCCAAGGTTTCGTGGAGGCTCATACACAGCGTTTGACACTGCTCTCTCTGCTGAGCAACCTTCTCCTGTGTAGGGGTCATATCCCCTCCAATCGGGGGAGAAACAAGTTGCTCGGTCTCTTCGAGGAGCATGAGACCTTCCTTGAGCGTACCTTCTGCAACGACTAAAAGGAAACGTTCCTCCTTTGCAGCAGAGGCCAGCGGCTCAGCAGCCACTGCAAAGCTGTTCATTCTTTCAGAGACATCCTGGAGCTTCTGCTCTGCATCCGTATCTTCCGCAGCAAGCGGTTCTTCCTTTGATGATGAAGGCCGCTCTGGTGGGGGAGGGTCCTCGCCAGGTGGCGTGGGCTTGCCTCCAGGTGGTGGAGACGGCTGCCCTGGTGGTGGAGACGAGTCCCCTGATGGCTGTTGGCTATCTTGTGAAGGTGGAGGGTGGGACTCCTTTTGATCTGACGAGGGGTCGCTATCTTCGGGAGATGGAGGGTGGGACTCCTTTTGATCTGACGAGGGGTCGTCTCCTGCCGAAGCAGCGCCTTCCTCTGTGGAGACAGAGGCATCTTCCACCTTACTAGTGCTGGGTGGGGTTGTTGGATCACCACCACTAGGCTGCGGGTCTGACTTCAACTCATCCAGCAGCGTGTCTTGTGGAGATACACCTTCGGGAGATCCATCACTGGTTGGCGGCGGATGGCTTTGCCCTGGGTCATCGGTGGGGAATGAAGCTGAATCTACTGACGAACTAGACTGTTCTGTCCCCGATGTGGAAGGATCGTCTTCACTTTGTATATCTGCAGTCGTTGGTGGGTAGAGCAACTCCGGGAGTGGTGGAGGTGAAGTTGGGGAGTCGAAAACCGAGTCATCACCAGTAGAAGGCGTTGGAATCTGTTTAGGGGAAGGCTCTGGAGGTGCTTGCCATTCCCTCGGCTGAAAAGCAGCTGGAGGGTGGGGTGCGCGGGGACCCATCGCTGGCCCTCTTGGCCGGGGTAGTGAAAGGGGGGAGGCGGGAGTTCTTTGGCGCGCCGGCGCCTTCGGGCTGTGAGGTTGGTGCAGCGGCCCTGGAAAGCGTCGTGGTAAACTCGCCGATCGAGAAGGCAAGCGAACAGTAATTTGGGGAGAGCCAGGGGGAGTGAAGGAGGAATCAGGATAACCATGAGGATATTTCAAGCTGCCACGGCGACCCCAAGGCTGACGGTGTGGTAGACTGCCATAACCGGGATGCTGCATAGGCTTAGGGCCATCAGGAGATCCCACTGTGCCAGAATGCCTCAGCGATGCTGAAGATGAATGGCGGCTTCTACGAGATTGCAAGGGTGTTCTCTCCCCACCTTGCGTCATATATCCCGAGGACAGCAAAGCTGATGCTCTCTCCAGAGCAGATTGCTGCCTTTTCTTTGCCGCTTGTACGGCTGGGACCCGTTCTCCCAGCCCGAAGAAAGGCAGCGCTGACTCAAAATTGTCTAACTCTTCCAAACACGCTTGTCCTCTAAGTATAGATTCGCCTGATGGGGATCCATGCGTCTCGAGACCGACACTGGAGAGCATTGCGCCAGCAAGTGCCTCTTGCAATAGCTTTCTCACAAGCACTACATCACTGGGAAGGGGGGCTTCATCGATTGGCACGCCTGCCGCAAAGACAACATTCTTTGCGGCGAGAGCGCGTGCTGCACCGACGGGAAGATTCCTGTTATCCTGCTTGCACTTCACTCTCAGTAGTAGAGCAGCTCCTTCTTGCTGCGTGCTCCAACTCGAAGCTCTTAATAGCTGTAGTTTTTCTTCATATTCCGCTCGCAGTTGTTGTGAAGCTACCCGCATTTCCTCGATGAAGTCTTTTGTCTGTTGCTGTTCATGTTTTAACTCAAAAGTACTGGCATATGATGTCGCATTTAGTTGGGCGCTTAGCCTCTTAATCGATTCCTCCACTTCTCTCATTCGCTCCTCAATGCTTGCAACCGATGAGCCTAGACTCGCCAGCATTTGCTTCGCTGTGCCAATCAGCTTGGTTTCCTCCAACGTAAGAGACATTGCATCTCCCTCTGGAATCGTTAATGCCGCAATTTGAATATTATAAGGAGGAATATCTAGGGCACTTCGGAAATTCTCTTGGGCTTGAGAATGTCCCGTTCCCACAGGGTCGCACGGGTCAGTACTCCCGGCAGCGAGGCGCCTAGTTTGATTCCTTAGAGGCAGGTCTCGATGCAATTTTAAGTGCCAGACACACCCGGAGATGAGAAATGCCACAGCCATTAGAGAGAAGAGCGCTGCTAGTACTGTGTAGGTCCGACTGGTGGAAGAGAACCGGCGGGTTTGAAGGGCCCCCACCCGAGGAAGAGAGGAGAACGAACCCACAGCATCTGTATTGGCAGCACCCTGAGCCGTTTCCAAGGACAGCATCCAATGCTGATTTGGTGAACCGACTTTGTCGGTGTTTGCCACCTCGGGGAAAGATCGAGCAGGCGGTGGCTGCGCCCACATGGTTTATCCTGGATTTAGTCTGAGCAAGGCAAGGCTGTGCCTGAATCTATTGGCATGATTTTAAGGCGAGTGGGTACAGGCCTCGCTGGGGCGTTCTTTTAACGGCCCCCACCTGGATGGTAACGACGGAGCACAGCAGGGCTAACAAGAGCACTGGAACGAACAAGAAGGGTGATTGTTTCGACCTGCCCTCCCAGTGCAGACTGTCAAAAAAACTACAAGAGCATATTAGTTTCGTAGGAATAGTGTAATGGAGACTTCGATCGTTTGGGGCGACTTGCCGTGGGGTGGCAAGCAGCATCAACAGGCGATCGGCCGAGGGCTGCCAATGCACAGGTCACGAGCGTGCTCCTGGGACACAATCGTTTTTTCTTCTTCAGCCTCGCCAGATTTATCGGGAGTAGCGTTTTAAAAAGGGTATTCGGATTTCGGCAGATATTTTTATGTTGGGGCACTCTATCATGCCTGCAGAGAAACTGGATCTGAAGTCCCCTTCCGCCACCGGTGCTGCATCTCGGTGCTGCATGTTCTCTACAGAAAATTGGACTGCCTAAATGACATATTGCTAAAATTTTACGCCTAACTAGATCCATGTACTTATGTAATGTGATATATGTACTGCGGGGTCAAAAAAAGTGCATTGAAATTCAATTCGGAAACCCCAGACCAGCCCTCGTGGGGTAACCTAGAAGCCTCGCTAAACGCAATCCTATCGGCGTTTATGCGATTGTCTTGTTGGGCATTTCAAAAGCTAGGTATAACAAGTCCCTGTTTTACAGAGACTTCCTGGCCTTTCGTGGAGATCTTCGGGACGCTTTTTCCTAATCAATGCTGGGTGTAGCAGGCTCCGTTCAGCAATGAAGCTGGGTCTGTGCGTTGTGGCCACTCGCATCGTACATGAGAGCAAGTTGGCTATGTAGGTCCAAGTTAGTGCTTAAAAGCTGCCTACGGTATAGTGCACAACGTTAGTGCATGCCGCAAAGTGGGGATTGCCTGTGCCTTACGAGGGTCCGCCTTGCGGTGCAGTATTGTAGCGAGGACCCACGATCTTGGCTAAGGCCCCTCGCGGGTTGCAGTAGAGCCAAAATGTGAAGATACATCTCCAAAAGAATATTGCTGACCAACCTTCCAACCTCCGGGTGTCCTGGGCATAGCGACCCAAGAGCCTGGGGCTGGTGGGGTCGCAGGCAGACCTGACAGGCCGGTCTGTCATTGGCTGCAACTTACCTTGCTGCACTTAGGAGTGCGGGGCAGTTCTGCATGCACACACAGCGAGTTAACTCTTGCCGCATGCGCTAAAATCGTTCACTATAGCTTTGACAGTGGTTACAACAATTACTTGGCCGTTAGTAGGTAACGTGAGTGCAATAGCGTATACCAGCTTGTGGCCATGCTACAGATGCCCCCTAGCTCCCCAAGCCAGGAAGTGCTTTTGCATGTCTGGCCTTCCTGCAGGAGATTGCTGGACCTAGGCAAGGGCTCCTGCCTAACTTGCTGCCGCTGCAGCACACCACGATGCCTGCTTGGCCGCTTTTGTTGCCTTCTCTTCTTTTAGTTTGTTGTTTCTTATTTTGATACTGCGTTTTTGCCTTCTTCTGCTTGCCCTTTTTGCGTCGCCTTCTTGCTGCTTGCCGCCAGCACCAGCGCCCCTAGTGTAGTGAACAGTTGGCCGACACTGTTACTACGATAGATCCCTAGGCTAGACAGAGTAGGTGCACACGCTACAATCTCGCTCTTAAACCTATGACTCTCGCTGAAACGATTAATAAACACCGTTAACAACCAAATATATGATCGAGTTCCTATTATTGTTCCCCAACGAAAAGCCAGAATAATAGAACTCATAATCGACCCTCGCTGAGGGCCCGGACCAGAGTCACAGCAACAGCCTCACACCCGGCCCCAAGCTGGTGCTGGCTGGCGGGCGCTCTGATCCTATTAAGCTGCTTTGCTATCTAAAGTGTCCTAATCTCGGGAATCTTCTTAAGTGTTCATCCCTTTTCATGATATCAGGCCTCTAGAGGCCACACCAGAGGTCCATTGTAGTGCCTGTGCACTACAACCTCCCCCTCTCCTTGAACAGAAACCGCTTCACCGTTTCGTTTAATCCTGTTATTCTCTAACCTTCATATTGTCTTCCTTTCCCTTTTGCATCATTATAGGAGTGTCCACAAGTCTGGGGTAAAGGGACGTTCAGTTAAGCCAAATATTCGGCGGTCCATCAAGAGGGGGGTCCAGGCTTTTCAACCCTGTGTAATAACCTTGTCGGAACTCGAGAGAAGTGGCGCTCCTGCATGTCTTGCTTCTATCCCTCTATCCGAACCTCTACCCGGTGTCCCGACGGCCTCGCAAGGTCTCCCAGAGGTGTGTGCGCTACTATTCTACCTTGTGTTGCTTGCAGGATTGTGGTGCTCTCCTGTATGCAGCTTATTCAGGTCCGCATTGCTCTTCTGGAGTGCAAGGCGGTTGTGCTTGCTGTTTAGCAGTGTTCTAACCTCTTGACTGCGTGTTGTATGCCGCTATCGGGAACCTTGCTGCGCTGTTATGCTGTGGCGCGTGCGTTTGCTAAGCCGGTTTCCTGATTACCGTTGTTCCACTTCTCCTGACGGATAATGAACCTCCGTTAAACTAACGATTATTCTTTCTTTTTTTTTCAGTATTTTGGTCGCCTATCTGCTAACATGGGATTCTGCTATTAGCGTGTAGTGAAGCTTACGCCACTTCCTAACGTGGATTTTGCCACTCTAGGTCTCTGAATATAGGCGCCTCCTCTGAGTATTGCTACCTCTAGGAACTCTACTAATAGCTAACACTAACGTGGTGTAGATATTGGCCCTTTTACCGGTGGTACAGTGTGCTGGTGCTTGTTGTGAGGCCTTACCGTACATGTGTGTTCGCGTGCCTCTAAGCTAGGCCATTGGCTGTGTAGATAATCTGCTAGCGCCACATGGGGTGCTCTTGCACCCCTTTCCCCCCCTCCACAGGGCGGGAAGCGTGCGGCAGCTGGCGAGATGGGAAGTTGGGGGGCCGAAACGAGGAGAGGGCAGCGGATCAGGGCGGACCGCGGTTCCGCTGACGGCGCCGCCAGGCGCGCAGCAGTGCAGGGCAACCCTCCAAATGGCTAGCGGGTTCCCAGGTGGCCTGCTCCTCCGGGGAGCCCCGCTACTTGACCAGGTAGTAGGCCTCGTCGCCGGATCCGCACTGGTCCATGAGGTAGTCGACCCCGTATTGATCCGTCGGATTGCCTGCAGCATCTCGGGTGGGAGGCCACTCCACGACGGCCTCCTGAGGTTCCTGCGCGGGGGCGCGGGGACGGTCAGGAACTAACTGGGAGACGTGGAAGGCATCATGGCATTCGTAAGTAGGGGGCAACGCGAGGCGGTAAGGAACACTCCCAATGAGCTCAGTAATAGCGAAGGGTCCCCGGAAGCGGGGTTCAAACTTAGGACATGTACTTAGAGGTGGAAGGTGCTTGCTGCTCAGCCAGACTTTGTCGCCTACCGCATACTCCACTTCGCGGCGGCGGGTATCTGCGTAGTGCTTTTGTTGACATTTTGCCTTCACGATGTGACGCTGGGCCCGGTCGCAAAGCTGGCAGAAAAGCTTCGTCATCGGCGGAGTAAGGGTAGGGGAGAGAGCACCGACGACATCAAGATCCGCCGCTCTCAGGTGGTTCTCCCCAATCATGACCTCGAAGGGGGAAAGTTCAGTGGACGAATGACTAGTGGTGTTGTACGCGGCTTCTAAGGCAGGTAGTAAGCGCTCCCACTCACGTTCGTCGGATTGGATGTAGATGCGGAGCATTTGTTCGAGCGTCCGATTCACTCGTTCTGTTTGGCCGTCGCTTTGAGGGTGATACGAGGAAGACAAAGCGCGTTTGATGTTGAAACGCGTGCACAGCTGCTGCCATAGGTCGGATTGGAAACGTGGATCACGGTCCGAAATGAGTACCTCTGGCAGCCCATGGTAACGAATAAAACGATCAGCGAGAACATCCACGGTATCTGCGGTTGTGAAGGTCTTTTTCGCGGGGACAAAGTGCGCCATCTTGCTAAGGGAATCGACCAGCACCAGGATAGAGTCATGGCCAGTCGTCGTAAGCGGGAGATCAGTAATGAAATCCAAGCTGACGTGGCTCCATTGGTGAGAGGGAATAATTAACTGCTGGAGAAGACCGGCAGGCTTTTGGTTGAGGGACTTGGAGGCGCGGCACTGCGTACATGACTCCACGTAGGCGTTAGTGTAAGTGCGCATGGCGGGCCAGTAATAAAGTTTGCTGAGAGATAAGAACGTTTTCTTCTGCCCCCTATGCCCGGCTGTTACGTGATCGTGATGGTTATAGAGAAGGTGTGTAAGGAACTCTGGAAACTGCGGAACACATATACGCCATAAGCCGTGTAGGCAAACGCTGAGGAAAGGGGGGACAAATCGGAAGGCGAGGAGACGATTGCGGAATTCCAGCTGGACGGTTGCACCTGCTGCCTGAACCGCCGTGTTGTAGGGAACCCGGAAGACGGGACACTTCGCATAAGCTGCCGGCCAATCCAAGGTTGCAGAAACAGCGGGTCGCACTGGGGGAATGGCGGAGGGCTCGCTGTCGTCAGGAGAAGACTCACTGGCCTGGAACAACGAGGGGGGAGACTGCGGGCGAGGCCGATGCGTGCGCCGACGAATGCCAGCCAGCTGCCGGTAGTTGACCTGCGTCCGCCTGCTGTGATGAGCTTGAGCTGGGTGTGCAGGAGCTAACAGAAGCGGTGCGAAGGACCCCGAGAGAGGAGGCGGAGATAGACGAGACACGGGGGACGATTGTGAAGAGGGATGACAAGGAAGACGAGACAACGCATCGGCCACCGTGTTACGGGCACCCTGTCGATAGGTTATAGTGAGATCAGGAAACTCCGCGAGGAAATCTAACCACCGGGCGGTGCGTCCCCTCAAGGGCTTGGACGTCTGGAGCTGCCGCAAGTGGGTAAGGGCTTGATGGTCAATGAATGCTGTTACCTTAGCGACGCGAAGTAGGTGAGACCACTTGTCGAGGGCTGTGACGAGTGCCAACAGTTCCTGGTCGTAGATCGAATATTTCTGTTGCACGGGAGTCATGGCCTGACTGAGGAACCCAGTTGGCTGTCCAGCTTGTTCGAGTACGCCACCAATGGCGTAGCCGGAGGCATCGGTGTAGAGCTCAAAAGGCTTAGAGGTGTCGGGGACCTGGAGGGTGGTGTAGTCAATGAGACGTCGCTTGAGTTGGCGAACCGCCTGGGTTTGTGTGTCTCTCCAGTGAAAGGGGGTGTCTTTGCAAGTCAGGGTAACCAGGGGACGGGAAATGTCTGCATAATCGGGACCCATAAACATACGGCAGTAATTAACAGTACCCAGGAACTAGCGTACTTGCGTCTCATTCTCCAGCACCTCTGGCCACACCCGGATAGCTTCGATCTTGTCTGTTGCAGGCTTTACCCCTTCTGCACTAATGGTATATCCCAAATACGTGAGTTCCTGGCGCGCGAACTGGCACTTGCGAAATTTAGGGTAGAATTGATTGGTGAGAAAGATGCTTAACACCTTTCGTAGGAGAGCAACATGAGTAGGTAGATCAGCTGAATATATGAGGACATCATCAAGATATGCAATCACTCCACGCCCTAGCAAGGGTTGTAAGTCGGCATTTATGTTTGCTTGAAAGGTAGCGGGAGCACCCTTCAGGCCGAACGGCATGACTTTGTATTCGAACAGGCCCAAGACTGAACGAAATGCTGTCTTCCAGCGATCCTCTTTGGCCATACGGATCTGGTGGAAGCCTGCCTCTAAGTCGAGAGTGGAGAAATACTTGGCGCCGTCCAGCATCTCCAAGATCGTTTGGACCGGCGGTAATGGAAAGTCAGGCACTACCGTAAGCGCATTTAGGGCTTGGTAGTTAACTACCATACGCATCTGACGCTCGCCTGTACCATCATCTCGTTTATCAACCATGATCGTGGGTGCGCAGATGGGGGAGTACGTGGGACCGATCCACCCATGTGCTGCCAGGTTGGCGGTTTCCTGTTTGTGAAAGCGAAGCTGATCAGGAGTCATACGGTAAAGTGCCGATTTAGTTGGGAGCTTGCCAGGGCCTAAAAGGATGCGGTGGTCGTGCGGTCGCTTGGGCGGCAAACCTGGTGGCAAGCTGTCAGGGAAAACGTGTCTATGTGTCTGCAGCATTTCGCGTATCTCCTGTGGGAGGTCCTGGGACTCGGATGACTGCATCCACTCGTCGAAGAGGGTGAACTCCAGCTTCGCCGTAGGCCATGGTGAGTCTTCATCATCCGTAGCATGCGGTATATCCACTGCAGGCGTAGGGAGGGCTTCCTTTGCCTGTGTATTGGCGTGACTAATAATTGCGCAGCACAAGGCTCCTTGTTGCTCTTCAGGTATCCTAAGGGCAACGGATACGTCAACTTCGGGCAAAGCCAATACCATATTCAACCCGTGAAGTGGAGATCGTAACCCAGTGGTGTTGGCTCGTGCTTGTTCGATCAAGGCTTTGATAGGCACTTTCTTTCCAGGCTTGGTGCGCGGCTTAGTTCGCGTGGGAGACGATCGTAAAAGGGCAGTGGCCTCCTCCTCGGTCATCTGAGCCACTTGCTGAGCCAGAAGGTCGTACACTTGCTCGGCTGCAGTCCTTTTGGGCGCTACTTGGTTATCATCTTCAGTTCGTTTGGCCATGTGTGTACGCACCAGGGGCAATTCACACCACCTGCCATCCAGATACGTCCTCAGCTTGTCCGACTGGAAATACCAGGAAACCTTATGCCTCGTCAACCAATCAAGTCCTAGGACGATATCATGGGGGACGGGAGCCACTAGATAATCACCGTTAAAACATTCCCGCCCGCCCCAGACCGTCAAACGCTTCACGGTTCTATCAATACGCAACTGGGCACCGTTCGCTATGGTAAACACACACACATCCGAAAGCTTCCACACATTCAGCTGTAACGCTTCAACCAAACGGGGGTTGATGAAACTGCGTGAGGCTCCAGTATCGAGGAGCGCCTCACAGGAACGCCCTGCCACCTCTACGGGTAGGACAGCCGGCGCGCCCACGGTGCACAACATTCCCTCCATTTTGGAGCCCTCATTTGCAACGAGCTCCCGCCACCACGGTGGCAACTCAACGTTTGTAACTGACTGATGGTCCTCAACAGACACTCCGACGTTCACGTCTTTGCTGTTGTCGGTATTACGCTTCTCCTCCCCGTTGCCTGCTGGTGCCTGTGCAGCTGTCTGGCGCTCTGCTGACAGCTTCCGACAAGCAGTTGGCCTTTGATCGTCCGCTGGTGCCCCTTGCTCCTTATGGATTAGCTTCTCTGCCCACCGAGGGGAGACTGGAATGGCATTAGGTTCTGTTGCTACTGCGCACATCACACCTCTGCCACGATTTGGCAGCCTAGCACGTTTGTCTCCCGCAACGCCTAGGCTCCCCCGGTTAAATGTTAAGATCGCTGCTCCTTTTGCTGTGCAGCTATCGATGAAGTGTGACTTCCCCCTCCTGTCCCCACACGAACAGGTGTTCGGCATTCGCGAGCGAAGTGGCCCATACCTCCACAGTTCCGACACGTTTCTCCGGATTTGTTCGATATCGGATCACCGGTTGGACAATTCTTAGCAATGTGCCCCTTGCCTTTACACTGGTAACACACCATTTCTGTTCGGTAACCTGGTGCTCGGGTGTTCCGTCTAATCTCATTAGACACGGGCGCACGTGGAAACTCCGTTGCTCTTCCTGTCAGACTAAGTTGGAACTCCCGTTCCCGCCTACGGAATTCCTCCTGTGCGGCTGCCCACGGGGCAGCGACAGCTTCTAATGCGTGGGCGGCCTCCCTCTAGTCGCTGAAGTGTTTCGTACCTCGCTGCGTTACGGCCCATCTGAGTTCTGCTGGAATATTCGTTAAGAAATAACCAACTAAGTCTTCTGCCGACAGCTGGGATCCTCGGGCCACGATTCGACTAAAGTTAGCCGTATAGGTGCTGTAGTCCCCTTCCCATTTGTTATCTGCCATTTGATAAATGAGTGTTGCTCGATCTATCGTGCAGAAACATCTTATTAATTCCTGTTTGATGAGTGCCCAATTAGTCATGTCCCTACCAGATTGTTTCAGGTCCATCCAGCACTGTAGGGCGTCCTCGTCGAGGTATTCTCCAAGCTCGTCACCCCAGAGCTCTTGTGGAAGAGACATCTTCCTGAACCGTTGTTCTATAAGCATTAAAAAGGGTTGCATGTTATTGCCCTTCTCCCGAGCGAGGGGCAGGGGTGGTACGAATGACGACCGCTGCACACTCATCTGAATAAGGCAATTCTGCAGCCGTTCTACTTCTTGTCTTAGTCTGGCTATTTCATCGGACTGATGCTCTTGAGGCAGCATTTCCACAACCGGTTTCTTTGGAGCCGCAATATGAGGAAGTTCTCGGGCGGCTGGGTTGGCGCCGGCAGTAGGTTGAGGTGCCGAAGTGCGGTTGGATCGAGTTTGTTGCTGTACTGTGGACACTCGCCTCGACGCTGGTTCGGGTGGACCTATCACTCGGCCATTACGTAAGTGCATGGCGAATGCCTCCAGGAGACTTGCTCGCCGAGGTCCCCAGGTCCGTAGAATGAGGTTGTTTGTGTGAAATGAAATGAGCAGAAGAGGAAAAGTTACTATTGTTTTTTTTTGTTTTTCTGTTGTTTGTTTTCTTTTGTACCCCGGAACGGCCCCCAAATGTAGTGAACAGTTGGCCAACACTGTTACTACGATAGATCCCTAGGCTAGACAGAGTAGGTGCACACGCTACAATCTCGCTCTTGAACCTATGACTCTCGCTGAAACCATTAATAAACACCGTTAACAACCAAATATATGATCGAGTTCCTATTATTGTTCCCCAACGAAAAGCCAGAATAATAGAACTCATAATCGACCCTCGCTGAGGGCCCGGACCAGAGTCACAGCAACAGCCTCACACCCGGCCCCAAGCTGGTGCTGGCTGGCGGGCGCTCTGATCCTATTAAGCTGCTTTGCTATCTAAAGTGTCCTAATCTCGGGAATCTTCTTAAGTGTTCATCCCTTTTCATGATATCAGGCCTCTAGAGGCCACACCAGAGATCCATTGTAGTGCCTGTGCACTACACCTAGCGTTTTGCTCCAGAAGAGATGAAGGAAGGGCTGCTGAGGGGTATAAAATGCAGGCATAAATAGACTAAGAGGATCTAAAGAAACTGAAAGCATAAATGCATACACGATAGCGGCAACTTGCACCTGCGATATCCTGCTGCTTGTGCTCCGTCGGACTGCTGCTGCTACTCCGCCCAGAATCGGCACACCGTACACTACACTCCGGCTGCAGCCCTGAGCTCACCTGACATATGAAAAATTCAGCTTCTTCTGTCGATGCTGTTTCTGTTGCCGCTCCCGCTATTGCTGTTCTGGCTGGTCCCACTGCTGCTGCTGCCCCCGCGTCTGTTGGTGCCCGTCTTGCATTGTTGCTGCACCTTAAAACCCCGTAGGAAACCATACTCCACAGAACACACATTGCTTCGCTTCAGCACCTGCTGCTGCAACAGCGGCAACAGACAACTACCGTTGCACAGGGAATGCCGGGACGAGAGCAAAGAACCACTGCTGCTGCTGCGGATACAGCAGTTGCCGTCTATCCTGTTGCTGTTGATTCAGATGAGTAAAATAAAATGGCCGCTTTGAGGGTCCCCGTGCAGCTATCGTGGTATGCAGGGGGTCGGGCGTTGCCCTTCACGCCCCCAAGTGTGGAGTCCTAGCTTAAAAAGGCAAAAAAAGCAAGTTGGGGCTAGCACCAGCACCGTGTTAATGAAAGGTAAAAGAAAGCGCAGGCTGCAGCGAAGAATCTGGCGCCGTACAGTAAGCATAGAGAAAAGCGTGGGCCGAGCTGCTCAAGCAATGATTCGATTAGCAGCAGAAAGGTGTACGCCACCCAACTGTATGCCACGGTTGGCATACCAGCGCGCTCACTCACCGCCACTTAGTCAAGGAGAGGAATTGGATGCTCTTGGGGAACTGCTGAGAACAGGCGATCCTCAAAGCCGCAGTAGGATAATACATTGCCTGTCTATACTGAGCGTAATACTTCCACTTTCTTGCTTCCTCTGTGTTCTGTGGCTCTTGTGCCCACTCTAATTCGCATCATTTGTTTCTTCTCGCAGTGACGTTACCACCTCTTCGTGGGGAGAGTTCGTTGGCGATTCAGTTACCTACTTGAGAAACATACCGTCCATTGGTTGATGACATCTCCACGCTGGGGATACGCCGATTAGATAGCCCAATGCACTCACAAGAGAACGAACCTATGCAACGCTTAGCGAACTTCTTCCATTGCTCGCCCCCTTGAGTTTCGAAGAGCGCGCCAATCTATTAAAGTCGCATGAGCTGAAAACTATTGCTGAACGTCACGCTGCTTGTACTTCGTGCGGCTTCTTGCCGCCTTTCTGCAAGCTACGGAGGAATGCCAGCAACTGTGTGCCTACGAGGCTGCCAGTATACAGAGCATCTATGCTTGTGGAATGCCTAATCGGAGGAGCCCACGCTTTGTCCGGTATCGCAAGAGATCGACTGCTGTGGTGCAATGCTTGTCCCTTCTATCATTGTTGCCTTTAGCAAGAAGTTCAGCAACGCGCGTGCCTAAGGAGTAAGAGAAACGTTAGACTATATGGATTAGAAAGGAATCGGGAATCCGAACAGCCCATTTGCAGAACAGCGGGTGGCCGATACGGCGTTGGGAGAGTGCGTCAACGACAGCGTTGTTTACAAATATTCATGCCAAACTATATTCTTCACCGGGTATGTCAGGGAATGATGATCGGTTTGCGCAGCTAAACGCCTCTCACAAGTAATGTCGACACTTCTTTACTCCCACCAGACAACGTAGAGTTCCCCCTTAAGCACCAGATAGTTTTTTGCTCTTCCCATGGAGCGGTGTGAGGAGCAGGATGCTGTTGGTCTTTTTGCGAGAATGCGAGCTCCGGAGATGCTGTCGTCCGTAGCTAGGACTCTGGCGAGTCTCAACAGAGTCAAAAAATTTAAAGGACAAGCTCCCCAAAAGTGGCCCCCAACCTCCAGGCCTCCTGGTCATAGATGACCGAGGTCCTCCGGATACTGGATAGTGGGGAAACAGGTTCCCCTCGCATGGGATGCAATGCACCTCTCAGCTAATGCTGCAAGGGACCCCCGAATGGATTCACAACCAATCCCCTTGCTGCATGCGCTAACAATGTAACAAAAAAACACTAACAATGTAGGCTGTAAGGTGAACACCCGTTAAACACTCATCTCGCCCTTCATAGTCAGCCTGAGAGCAAGTAGAAATACGAGTAGAACTGCAAGCACCAACACCGCGCCGAGCATGCTACGCCTTGGGCACTAAGGGAAACCGAGTTGACGAGAGGCGGATGCAACTGCCCCATTTTGGTGATGTTGTGTGCACAAAAACTCAACAGTATGATAGCGAAGCAAGAGCGGTTTGCAAAATAGGCTGTAGAGGAGCGTCACCAACTAGCCCGTCAGCAGTTTCCGAGCAGCGAGTCTGCTTTCGGCTGAGCCGACGGCTGTTAGTGCACGAGGTGATACTGCATGCCTGTTCATCTTTCGAATCAGAGTATCTAAGTAAATGATACCATCTCTCTGTTCACTATTGCTACTAAACGTTTAATGCCATGCATTAGCACCTTGAACTTAGATCCTCCTGAGCCTGCGCCTGCGCATGTTTTTATCCACTTCGGACAAGGGTGGGGCAGGAGGAGCTCAGCTCGTCTTCAGCCCCAACCATCGTTTGCAGGGGAAAAGCAACGCTTTTTGATGCATCATTGAGCTTGCTTAATTTGATAAGTAAACAGCAGCCGTCTCATCAGAGATTTTCCCCGTGGAATATGATCTCGTGACTGGGCAACTTGAATCCTCCTGGGCCCCACAGGCTTCAATTGCCATCGAGGATGACTCCGTAATCTGCCGAAAAATGATCGGCTCTGTGTTTTCCATGCAGAGTTTCTGACCTGGAGCCTTCCTGAGATCTTAGGGAGAGAACATGTGCCTCTGCATAAGCGGCTCGCTGGACGCGTGCTACTGTTCCAGGAAGGACGCACGGATTCACGTGAATATGCCTCACTTTGCCGTTCGTATTATTGCTTTTAGTCTTCTTCTTTGTTTTATAGCGCCGTCTCGTGCAGGCACCGCCTCTGAAGATCTGTCTTCTGTCCACCCGGGTGAATCCCCCAGCGTCGGCCCTGTGCCGACGGAAGCCGCGAGCCGCAATGGCTTCAGTGTTCCAGACACGCTGGATCCAGCTCGCGCAACAGAATCAGAAACAACAGTTGCTGCAGCCGAAGAACCAGCAGCAGAGATACCCATACCAGAAGCTGTACTCCCGGAAGCAATAGCTCACCATTCCTTGCGTACTCGCGAGGGGGAAGATGCTGGCGGCTTACCGGATGCAGACCCTCCTTCCCTTTGGTTGAATTCTCTGGATTCTTTAAGATGCGTAAAGGAGAGCACAACTGCTCCAGGTACGGGCGCCTGCGATGGCCCGGAGGCCTGGGAACGTACAGTAGATGGTTCCCGGGGGGTTTACTTCGTGGCTGTCGGCGACACAGGACAGCCGAGTACCTCTTTGCGCCAGGTGAATCGATTTGTCTTGATTCTCAGTATTAAATTAGCTGCCTGCTGTTTGGTTGAAGGACGATGGACATTATAACAGCAATCATATTGCCTCCCTCCTTGGCAGACTACGCAGTACATGAATTTATTAAGTTAGCCTGTTTGATAATTTAGCCTGTTTGACAAAGAGTGGAGAGGCAGGCGCCTTCCCTTTGGTATTTGCAGGGGCTTCCAGTGCTTAATTTGGTGTCTACTTGCGCTTGCCTTTGCGTTGTTGCTCTCCAGGTAGCGGCAACGATGGCAGGTGTTTGTTCTGCCGTCCCCGTTTCTTTTGTCTCGTTACTGGGGGACAACTTCTACCCCAGCGGAGTCAGCAGTGTGGAAGATCCGAAGTTCTTCTCGCATTTCGAAGACCCTTTTGGACACCCTGCGTTGCAGCGAGTGTGTCGCCACCCCCCTCACGCCCCTCCGACTCTTGCGAGGGGAGGGGAGTTACAGTTTCCTTGGAGCGGTGACAATATAAGAGGGTGGATTCACGTGTAGTAAGGTAGACAAGCTCGAATACCTTCCCGAGACGTTGAGGGTCTTCGCATTCCCCTCCTGCAGTGTCTGCCTGCGCCTTGCTGCTTTCACAGGTGGCTTTTTTCCCCATTTTTGGGAACCACGACTATAAATTGGATCCACATGCCCAAATTCGACGTTACTTTTCGTCGTGCGCTGCATGCAAGCAGCCGCAAGACTGGAACTGTGAGAGAGTGAAAGATCATGATCATCATGATCATGGTCAAGATCATGAAGATTTTAATCATTTAAGGAAAATAGTGGTATTTAGCTGTTTCTGTTTGTTTGCTTTATGCGTTTCTGTAGACGTCTTCATGAACGGGGTAGGGCTTCTTACTGTGTGCTGCAGCTGCGCAAGTGCGCTGGCGGTTTCCTAACCCGTGGTATTTTTCGCGATTCGTTTACAAAAATGTGCATCACGATCTTTCCGTCTTCCCTCTTGTCTCGAATGTGGGACAGCTGCAGCAAGTGAGGCTCAGGTGATGGGGCAGGAACACGGCTACTGTTCTGAAGCATTGAGTTTCTGACACCATAGCGGTTTCGTTTGAATGCTACCCACGTTTGCTTTAGCTTTGCAACTTGTGGTGTTCGTCTTCTGCATGCCGCAGTGGCAGCCGGCAGCGAAGGGAGCCGGAGAGGGAGCCCGTGCTCGTGGCAATTCTATGACCGTTGTCAATATCCATTTGGATTCGAACATCTTGCTGTCTCGTCACCATGCTGCACGCAAGCAGGTGGCCTTCCTGGAGGCCGTTTTGCAGTCGGGTGAGACCCCTGCGTCGAGTTATCTTGAAAGCCCTTGAAATCTTTACACATACGCAGGAGTGGTGCAGATAAAATGAACTTAGCTTGCAGAGCTGAAGATCTATCCGTAGTCTTCTGTTTCGTTTCAAGGGGATTTGCCTGCGTGACTTTTATTTTGGGGTTTGCTTGGGTGGGGCATCAGAGACGAAGTCTGTGTTCGTTTCTCTTCATGCTGCAGCTGCCGCAGAAGCTGACTGGATATTTGTTCACCAACACCACCCACTATTTACCGACGGCACTCTCTGCAGAAACATTAAGTCTTTCCAGGATTTGTTGATGCCGGTTTATCTGCGGTATGGGGTGGACGCGATCTTTGCGGGGCATGAGCATTTGCTTTCCTATTTCGAGGTAATTGACAGTTGAAGTGCCCTTGCTCGGTGTGCGCTGTGCGCATCGCAGTGCATCCTTGTTTGCTGGATGCCCGGAGAATGCCAGCGATAAGAGCAAACGCGACAACTGTTTGTTCCTTTGCTTGTCTGCGGGCTGCAGCTTGACGGACCTGGCAGCACAGGCGGACCTGTCGCGCAGGTCATAAGTGGATCGGGCTCAAAGTTACACCGCTCTTTCCCCAAGTGTTGCACTCCGAGTTTATTGCACCAGTGCAAAGAGGACGAGGAGCTGTGCCGTAGTTCCAACTGTTCATTCCAGCTAACGACGAGCGGCTTTGCACTCGTGAACTTGACTGCCAAGGAGATGCGAGTGTTGTACGTTGATGCGAATACGGGAGATGTGATATACGACAAGACACGCCAGTCGAAGAAGAACATCCGAATGCAGAAGATAGCAAGATATGCTGGATTCGAGGGCATGAGAGGAGCAGCAGAAGGACCGCTGCAAAGTAAAAGTGGCGCTTTTGCATATCCTCGTATCACTCGCGAACTGATCCCTGTGGAGCTGACGGGTTCGAGCTGGCCCACAGAAGATTTTCCATTATGGGGTCATGTTATGGTTGTTCTGCTGATCATTTTGTCTCTTGTGTTGGCGTTCACTTTCTGCCGGCGCGTCGCCTGCAAACTCAAGGCATGTGCAGTACCGCAAGCGCGTCGTTATTCCCTGCCTTCCTGGACACTTAGGAGACAGCCAGACGGACCTGTTGATCTTCATGAAACTCCAACAATCGTGGGCTCTCTACGCTCTGTATCGGTGGGACGTGAGGTGGAATTGGGGCCCCGAGATACGCGATTGTCTGTGGGATCGCTGCCTGTAGTAGAAGCCACTCGGGCTTGTGAACTGCGCAGACAAAAGGACCAAGAAGAAATGCCTTTTGTCTAGGTTACAATTGCGTTTTTATCGCGTTTTTTTGTCCTAAAGTGGGACGTATGGCTTGAGGTGAATAGAACTGCTTGTAGGCGGCAACAAGTGCAACGCTTCGCGGCAGTCCTGCAGAGTGCTGAAGGTATTGCTGATCTTCATAGTGATGTGACTTGATGTGGCGCCTTGCTTGAAGTGGCATGAATGGGAAGTCGTTATTAAGAAGAGTTGCACAGATGCACATTCCGTAATAACGATGCACGACAAACACAGAAGAAGACCCTCTCTGTCCACTTCTGAAAGCAGACAGCTTCCACGGCATATGGCCACGGCATATGAAATGCCGCCAGATACAGCTCAAACCTGTGCAATGGGAATAGGTGAGCACCATGCGTTTATATTTACTTTACAAGGCATGTATGTAATCGATTGGAACGAAGAACAAACGCCTCCTTGTTGGGGGCTAACTAACTCAACTTCTTGAAACAAGGGACATGAACAGGACAACTGCTTTCGGCAGGTAAAACTGTTTCCTTATAGAGTGTGGCGTTGATGTGGCGCCCTGGAGCCGCTGATGTAGCATATGCCTGCGGCAGGGTTTCAACCAAGAATGCATATAGGGATATATGGTTTGTTGTTCGCCCAAAACGTCCCTGGTGCATTCATACCAGCGTATGCTAGAGATAAGTTGAAATCCCCCAGTGAATGAAAGGGAAAGTGGCTGCCTACGAATATCGGTTCAGCCCCCCTTCACTTATAAGTAAGTAATACTTTGCTTAGGATAAAACGTTTATATGAAAACTTTGTTGTTAATTAGGCCGGCATTTAGCACTCAGAAGGCCTCTGAATCCGATCTCCAGGCGCAAAGCATCGTGGAATCTGTATTAAAGTGGGATTTGTCTCCCATTTATATTTTTGAGTCTCGAAGCGAGCTGAAATGAACTTATCATTGCCCTCTAATGCCTTCGTCGGCGCCTGCTGCCTTGTTTATGTGCGTAGTCGATGTGCACGTAATATCTGTTCATGTAGACTTGAAGTGGAGAGACAGTCATGCACATTTTGGTGTAGATCTCACACTTGAGCCTCCTTTTGCTTCACTTCCCTGACTCACCCGTTAGTCTCTCTGTCTTACTGTAGTGTTGGAGTGTTGAACGACCCCCTGATACGCAGGAGCAACGAGAACACCGCTAAACTATAGTGCCAGGCCTACCATTGTATACAATGTGAAGAGTTTATTCATGAACTAGTTTGTTTTCTATTAACACACTTCATTATCTGAAATAAACGGCACTCGGAAATGACTGATGCTCTCGGCCAGCTGCATTGTCCCGCCGGAATTACACTTTTGTGGCATCTCCAAGATACGGCAGCGCTAATGCTTAATTTTATTGCACAAAAAAGTATTTGGAGTAGGAACACGCTCATGTGTAGGCTCAAGGAATTGTGTATGTGCCCTCGCCCGCCAGCGAAACACGCTACAGTGGCTGCACAGAGTAGTGGTATTATCGTCAACATGCAAAAGAATGCCTCTAAACAAACAAAATAAAGCATCAAATACTTTGTTCTTTGTTGTTCAAATGTTAGAAATTGCATTTCTATTGACCTTGAGGGTCCTACTCTGGTGAGGACGGGGCCCCCAATGCGGATGCAAACGGGACTGGCGATATCATTCCATGCATTAGTTATTGCAGAAAAGTTAGAGGCATTCTACATTGAATGTGCAATTTACTTGTTTTCAGTTGTTTTCAAGTCCTTTTAACACTTGGTTTTCTGTTGTTACTCGACCTGTCGGCCCCTTCGTGGCTGCGCCTGCATCGGGTTCCCTCTTTTGCCCGGCAGTCATATGGAATGCTGTACAGACCCAATTTTCGACATTCTGCCGCTGTGACGCCTTTAAAATGTTTTTAAGCAGCGTGTAACCGTTCAGAACGCTCATAATAAAGCTCGAGGTGGAAGCTGGAGCAAACGGGCAGACGATCACGCGGAGGATTACTGTTGTGCACGCGTCGCAAATACCGGCGGACTTGTTTCAGAATGCACTGAAAAAAACCAGAATAATATGAAACAATCAGCTTAGGTGTACTAGGGGCGCTTCCTGTTGGGGTATATAGGCACCTTCATGGCTGGGTTGGAAGTGAATCTGTCTGCTGAAGGCATCAGTTTGGTCAGCGAAAGCTTCTGAGAACAAGTGTATTGACAATGGAGACGGGAGATGCATCGCCTCCGTTCTTCCCGTGGGACAAAGTGGAGGGAGGAGCTGAAACGCTACACAAGCAGACAGCAGAACTTGAACGTCTGGGCTGGTCGCAAGCGGACGAGGGGGAGTGGCTGGCTCATACGGCGAGTGGATGGCTTTGTAATCCGAGTGAAAGAGTATATTTCCATGCAGAAAGAAACATTTTGCTGCCTGCACAGCCTCAATCTACCGCAGTTGAAGGAGCATCAATAAGCGGAAGTCTACCGGTAGAACACCAACAGCAGACTGAGGGATCCCCAGATGATGACAGCACAAAAGAAGAAGAAGAGGAAGCTGAAGTCGGTTCCGACTCAGACGATGATTCAGATTTCATGCTTGATCTTGAAGACGATCTCGACGCGGCGACAGCGCAGAAGAAAGTAAAGAGAAAATCGAACAGCCAACGACAGTTCTCTCTTGTCCATAGAAAGAAGAGCTATACTTTTGTATATTCCCTGTAGTTATTTGACTGTTTTATTTTATTTTTTACAAACATAACCTCAAAAACAATGTTTCTCTGTTGTACTGTAGGGTTCAGCCGAAGGGAAAGATACTTGTGAAGACAGATACGTCACGCGTGCAGGCATTCCTTTGGGTTTTGTGGCGGGAACGACTGAGGGTCTTTGCTACTTTTCAGCAATTTACGATGGACATGCAGGAACTGAGTGAGTTAATATGAAAGTAAACATCGTTTCTTGAACAGCCTATCTCGTGCGTATTTTCGCGGTGAAGAAGCAGATATCTGCTGCTTCATCTTCATCATCTTCATCTTCATCATCATCATCTTCTTCTTTTTCTTCTTTTTCTGTCCATTCAGCATCTGCATGAGAGTGCAAGTGTATTCTCGGGTGTATGTGTATCAAGAGGTGCATGCACGAAGCTAGAGAGGGGCGACGCTGACTGCTGTAGCCTAACCCACCAATCTTTGTTTTTACTATAATATTTGTCTATACTATAAGTTATAAGTGTAGACTTTCTTTCAGTCTCAGATGTTCGCAGCGTGTTTGCGGTGTATGTACGACATGTGTTGACAGTTGTGCAGATTATGCTGCGGCTCATATGCACAAGAATCTCCTGAGTTGCTACCGTCAGGCCTACAGGACTGTTCAGGTTTGTTTATTTGTTTTTACTATGTTCTTTCTTTCGCTAGAACAACAACTATATTATAATATACATATATTCAGATAGATCATTGATTTATTATTTGATTAGAAACCCGCTGAGGCCCTTGTATGGTGTTTCGGCTGCAGCGCAAGCGAGAGGAAGATACAGCAGCCCGCGAGCAGCAGCAGCAGCAGCAGCAGCGGCGGCGAGATCAGCGGACAAACACGCAATGGCTGCAGCAACTAAACCGAAACAATGAGCCTCTAAGACCTGAAGAGAAACGACTCTCTGTGGAGGTAGAGGCTCTCGTGCGCAGCTGCTTCAACGCCTTCTCTGTCACTGACAAGAACTACCTCGGCCTCACCTCCAGCGCCCTTACACAAGACGGTAAGCATTCACTTCTTGCTAGCGGTGCAGCTAGCTAGCTGCCTGGGCAGCTAGCTAGCTGGCTAGCGATGCAGCTAGCTAGCTGGCTAGCGATGCAGCTAGCTACGAGTTCCACATCCAACCACGTGCAATCACCTAGCAAGTCGTGAAGAAGTTGAGGCATCTGTTTGTCTCGTACTTTCAGATGTAGAGATAGGAGGCTTTGCTTTGCTTTGCTTTCTTTATTTATTTATTTCTTTATTTATCTTTTTATTTATTTGCTGGTGTTGGATTTGTTTGTTTGCTGATGTTGTGTGTGTGTGGGTGGGGGGGCGGTGTTTTTGTATATTGTATATCTTCTGCTGTGCTACATTGTAACGTCTCCTTTATTATACATGTTTCTCTTCATTGTTATTCTGTTTTTTCTGTGTTGCTGCTGTTGAACAGCCGGATCTACGGCTTGTGTGGCTATCTTCTTTGGTCCTGACGAAGAAGGAGCGCTGAAACTGATTACAGCGCATGCAGGCGACTCAAGAGCGGTGTTATGCAGGTATGTATGTACACTCCGTGTACAGACAGTCCCACGGAGTCTGTACACTCCGTGGGGGTGTTCAGGGCTCTGTGCATGCGCAGATAAGACATACACTGCAGCAGCTCCCAAGCAAAATGGAAGGCTGGTGGCTTCGAGCCATCTTTTAGGTGTACATACACCGCAAAGTATGTGCATGAGATGCCTCAAAAGCCATCCGTTTGGCAGTTTTCATTTTCTTCTTTTCCTGTTTATTCACAGAGACGGAGCCGCGTTGCGTCTGACCGAAGATCATAAACCTAATAACCCCGCAGAACGAAAACGTATTGAAGCTGCAGGAGGACAGGTAAATACATATATATATATATATATATATATATATATATATATATATATATATATATATGTATATGCACAGAGTGTATGGATGCATCTCTACATAAATTTGCAGCGCAGACATACATCAATCATCCATCAGCGTGTAATGTTTTCGTCTGTTTTCACTTTCTGTTGTTTGTTTTTGTTATTATTTCTTTGTTTTTTTTTGTTTTCATGTTTTTTTCTTTCTTTTATGTTTAATTGAATTGAATTTAATGCAGGTAGCGTCAATACAGGGAATATGGAGAGTGCTTTCTTTAGATTCCCGAAAGAATCGCACCTTAGGCCTTTCAACAGCACGAGCTTTGGGGGATTTGTCTCTTAAGAGACCCAAACCCCTCGTCATATCAAATCCTACTGTTCATGTGCACACATTGCACTTCGACAGAGACGCATTCTTAGTGAGCAAGTGCTGCTGCTGTTGATGCCGCTGTGCGGTGGTTGCTGATGCCGATGCTCCTGCTGCTACTTCTGCTGCTGATACCCAGGATGCTGCTGCTGCTGCTGGTGATGCTCTTTTACATTCTCCTCAAGGAGAAAATAACAAGAGGCGAGAAATGAAGAGGGAGAGTGTGTGGGAGAGTGGCCTGGGCTCCTTGCAATGTGGTGCATACACCGCATTATGTATATATATATATATATATATATATATACATATATATATGTATATATATATATACATATAAACATCTATTTAATTATATTCAAGGATTCAAACATTTAGATTGTTATTTGTTCTATGTCTTTGATGTGTGCACATGCATGCGCATGCGGGGAGTTTGTATGCTGGCGTATTAATATATCTATTCAAGTATAAATACGTACTGAGAGATAGTGATGGAATTATATATTAATACTAATTAATATATTTGTATATTAATATTCATTTTAATTTGTGCCGATATCTTCGTAGCGGTGCATGCATTGATGTGTTTGTTTGTATTTTAAATTAAATTTAGATTTAAGATTTGGCTGTGCAAGTGTTTGAGCTTTCTTTCTTTTTTATTCGGGTGTATGGTCAGGTGTTAGGCTCAGACGGCATTTTCGAGGTTTTGTCTGACGATGAAGTTGTTAGCCTCATCCTTTCTCGTCTTCCTCGTACTCCGTTAGAGGTAAGAAGCTCTTGCTGCAACCTGGAGCAGTGCCTCTGTTGCTGCTGCAGCAGCAGCTGCTGCAGTTGCTGCTGCAGTTGCTGCTGCAGCAACAGCTGCTGCAGTTGCTGCTGCAGTTGCTGCAGCAGCAGCTGCTGCTGCAGTTGCTGGAGTTGATGCTGCTGCTTTGGCTATTGCTGCTGCAGCCGCAGTTTCTGCTGCATTTGGTGTATCTGCTTTGGCTGTAGTTGCTGCAACAGCAGCTGCTGCAGTTGCTGCAGCAGTAGCAGTTGGTCTGGCTGTAGTTGCTGCAGCAGCAGCTGCTGCATGCGTTAACTTTGTGCTGCTGCAGGCAGCTCAGTTGGTGGTAGATGAGGCGGTGGCTCGAGGCGGTGAAGACGATAAAACCTGCACAGTTATTTACTTTCGATGGAGGAAGGATCTCTTCCCTCCTGCAGCAGAAGGGACAGCGGAAGCAGCAGCAACAGCAGCAGCAGGAGAAGCAGCAGCAACAGCAACACCAGCACCAGCAGCAGCAGCAGCAGCAGCGGTGCAGAGCCGTACAGCACACAAAGATTCAAAGAAGAAGACAAATATGCAAGGAGAGGAAGATGAAACTCAGACAGATACTGACAGCAACACAGACAGTGGGAAGGAGACAGACAAAGATACAGCAGACAATAAAATAAATAAACACAAAAACAAACAAATACAGCAGCATTCCTCCTCCTCAGCGCATGCACAGGAGCAGCAAACAGCACATACAGCTGATTCCCCTTCAAACACAAACAAACAACAGAAAGATGGATCCTCTGTTAACACCACCAGCAACAACGGCGGCAGCAGCAGCAACAGCAGCAGCAGCAACAGCAGCAGCGGCAACAGCAGCAGCAGCAGCAAGGAGGACTCTGAACAGGCCGGCGCTGAAGCAGCAGGCGCACCGAATTCAGACACCGCAGACAGTGCTGACTGCGGAACAGAAGCAGAAGCAGCAGCAGCAGCAACAGCAGCAACAGCAGCAGCAGCAGCAGCAGCAGCAAGTGATGACAAACCCGAAGGCAGAGGCATTCGAAGGGGCGGCTTAGAGGAGATAGCAGCAACACAAAGCAACGTGGATGTTGAGGCTTTGATCCGCAAGCGTAAGAGGGAGCAGCAGATGGAGGAGGAGGCAGCAGCAGCAGCAGCAGCAGCAGCTGCTGCTGCTGCAGAGGAACAGGTACAGCTACAGACCAACCTGTCTTGGATAGATATCTAAACATCGTTAGCTGTAGTGGGAAGACGAAGATACAATAGAAACAAACACAACAAACTAGTTTAAACGTGCATATATATATATATATATATATATGTATATATATATATATACATATATATATATATATATACATATATATATATATATATATATATATATATATATATATATATATAATAAATATGTTTGTTTTCTAGTACAGTTTGTGTTAATAAAATATATTTTAAATGAAATGTTTAAAAATGAAGAAAAAGAAGAAAAATAACAGAAAGTGCCGTGGGGTTCGTGCGAGTTGCACTGTATATACACCTCAGCGAGCATCCCTCCATTCATTTGTTTGTTTTTTCTTTTCTTTTCTTTTTCTACTTGTTTTCAGGATGACTTCGATATGTTTGGAGCTGCAGACTAAGTACAGACGCCGTCTGAGGGCGGCTGCCCCTCTGTTTATTTTAAATAACAGCGAAGCAATATTTCTTCTTCTGCTGCTTCTACTAGAGACTGCAGCAGCAGCAGCTGCTGCTGTTGCTGCAGCTCCTTTTGTAGCAGCTCTTGCTGCAGCTAGTGCTGCAGCAACAGCTGCTGCTGCTACAGATTCTGCTGCACCTATGGCTGCAGCTAGAGCTGCAGCAACAGCAGCAGCAGCAGCAGCAGCTGCTGCTGCTGCTTATATGCGTCACAGACACAGCGGGAGATACGTGTTCGGCTGCTGCTGCTTTAGGTAGCCGGGGGCTGCTGCTGTTGGAGAGTCTGCAGCAGCAGCATTTTTGAGAGAGATAGGCCTTGGTAGCTGTCTAAGCCCCTGCCTAGCTAGCTAGCTAGCCAGCTAGCTAGCCAGCCAGCTAGCTAGCTAGCTAGCTGGAGGGGTTCCCGCCTGTTAGGAGGACAGGCTGCTGGTGAGAGGGAGACAGCCTACGTTTGTTTTTGAAGCAGAATTTTATTTCTTTGTTTTTAATTTGGCGTTCTATCTGTCTTCTCTCTTTTACGAATATATGAAGAGCGAGTGTATACAGTGCAGAGGTGCGTATACACCTCAGCATAGCTCGTTAGACAGTTGAGATGCTGCAGATATTCAATTATTTCTTTCGGCGGGATAGCAAGAAGAGAATGAGAGACAAACAAATAAACAAAATAAACAAATATAACAAAGACAGCGTTGCATACACTCCATAATCTTGCTATTTGTGTTTCTATAAAAGCAAGGAGACATACAGTACGAAATATATTATTTAAGGGAAGGAGATAATACAAAATATGTTGTTTAAAGCGCGTCTCTTCTATCGTTCTAAAGCGATGGCGCATGCAGCAAGAGGGGGGGGGGCTGTGCATGCATGTGCTGCTGCTCTGCTGTATTTGCTGCAGCAAATGCTGCAGGGTATCTTGCTGCAGCAGCAGCAGCAGGGCTTTACAACAGCGTAGGAGGATAGATTATAGAGTATATCGATATCGACCTGTTCATACACCAGGATACAGTAGATGTAAGTTGGTGGAGAGGTGTAGAGGCTTATCAGTTATTTTCTGTTAGGTTTTCTCTTTATATGTTTGCCTATAAACCCTAAACCCTAAACCCTAAACCCTAAACCCGTAAACCCTCTACTACGTCTATGGTATGATGCTCGAACTAAGATCTTAGTCTATCACTACACCCCTACTACCTGAAGAAAGGTTTTAAACCTCTAGTTTTGAGTTTGAGCTGTCTGTACACTCCAAGGAGACGCTCATGATAAACTAAATGTGCAGATAATATCAAATCAGAGATAATATTTCTTCTTCTTTTTCTGTATTCACAGTCTACAACTCGTAGAGAGCAAGACATACAAATAGTAGGTAAGCAGTATTGAGGGGAGGCGAGAAACAACAAATGAACGGCCCCACACTTCCCTCTCTCTTTCTTTATATTAAATAAATATTAAAAAAATAAATAAAACTTAAATGTTGAATTTGGTTGAAGAAGAAAATACAGTTGATGATGTTATCAGGTCAGAGAAATGTAAGAAGGCTGTACTGCTATTTGAGGGGTAGAAGCACACAGATTTTCTGCTTTATTTTCGTTCTTATAAATTAATTTGTTGTTTATTTTTTATTTTATATTTTATTTTTTGTTTTTATTTTTAAAATTTAAACAATTGTTCGATCGGAGGAGGGCCGCAGACGGCCGGCGGTGTTGGCGTATCTATTCCTTTATTTAGAGTATAAGCCAGCAAAATCATGAAAATATTAAAAAAACTATAATTTATAATATATATAAATACTAAATATATATATTTTTATTATAATTTTATCGCATAACACACAGATAAACTGCTGCTGCTTCTTCTTGTGTGCTCTTCTCGCCCCGCCATGGCTGCTGCTGCTGCTGCTGCTGCTGCTGCTGCTGCTGCTGCTGCTGCTGCTGTTGGTGTTGAATGTGCTAAAGATATAATTTTTAATTGTGTGTCTACTATGTGTAATTGTTTTAAAATAAAAATAAAATATAATATTAAATATATTTATATCTAAAGAGAGAGAGAGTATGTAGTTTCAAACATATTCTATGACAACCTGCTCTGCCTGCAGCCGCGGGCGCTGCCGCAGCAGCAGCAGCAGCAGCAGCAGCAGCCGCAGCAGCAGCAGCAGCAGCAGCATCAGCAGCGGAGGCGCCATCATCATGAGGTAGTGGTGGCGCCTTCTGGGGTCTGTATTGTGGCGTGCATATGCCTTCTTGTTTGATTTAGTTTATTATAAAGTATTGAACAGATGCTGCTGCTAGTTTAAGGAGGGGGCTTAGGTGATAAGAAGATAGTTGTACGATGACGCCCCAAAAATATTATACTGTGGGGGTTAGTAATAAGTTTGCTGCGTTTGGTGTTGATAGCGATGCTTCTTCAGATGAAGGAGAAGTAATTCTTGCTGCTCCTCCTGTCCCTACAGAACAGCAGCAGCAGCAGCAGCAGCAGCAGGGGGTTGTTGCTGCAGCAAAGAAAAAACAACAGCAACAACAACAGCAGCAGCAGCAGCAGCAGCAGCAACAGCAGCAGCAGACTTCCCCACAACGTGAGAGACAAGGGAGGCCTTTCCGTGGCAGTAAGTTGTTTTCGTTTTCTTCTTTCTCTGTCTTCTTATTATTGTTTTGTTCTGCTTGTATATACACCTGAATTCGTTGCTTCTCTCTTGCTCCTCCTCTCCCCCGCTCTGCTGCTGCTGCTGCTGCTGCTGCTGCTGCTTGAGTTTGTTGCTATTTCGATTCTTTCTGTTCGTTTTCTCTTGCACACAACTTGTGTTTTTGGCTCGGTTTCATAAATCTGTTGAATGTATGCTGCTGCTGCTGCTGCTGCTGCTGTTCTAGAACGTACACCTCGCTGCTGCTGCTGCTGCTGCAGCAGCTGCGTCTGCTGCTGCTGCAGCAGACAGACAGACACCCCCGCAGCAACATTTACATTATCTTGTGTTGCTTATTGAGGTTGTATTATCTTGTTTTTATCTCCACCATCGTATCTTAAACCTGTATATACAGCAGGACAGGCTGATTCAGACCCTGCGCCTCCTGCTGCTGCTGCTATTGCTGCTGCTGCTGCATTATTGCTGCTGTTTCTGCTGCTGTTTTGTGAGTGTAGGGGGAGGGTTTGGAGGAGAAGGCAGAGGAGGTTATAGGGGCTTCAGACAGCAGAGGCCAGTAGCAGAAGGAGAAGAAGGTTTGATAGCACAGCAGCAAGAAGGCGATGGTTTCTTTCAACGTAGAAGAGGGGGAGGAGGTTATAGAGGAGGTAGAGGACGTGGAGCAGCAGGTGTAGCTGCTGCTGGTGGTGGTGGTGCTGCTGCTGCTGCTTACCAGCAGCAAAGAAGAGAGTATGATAGACACAGCGGGACAGGCAGAGGGAGAGAGATGAAGAAGCACGGAGCAGGAAATCATAATTGGGGGCAAGAGGAGACAGAGAATAATCCTGTTAAAGCAGAAACAATATTAGAAGAAGATGCGGCTGCTGCGAAAGAGGTTGAACCTGAGGGAGCTGCAGATACACCTGAAGAAGTAAGAACATAATATCTTGTTGTTTTGTATTGCAGTTGGGAAATCATGCTGATGCTGCTGTTGTTGCTGCTGCTGCTGCAGTTGCTGTTGCTGCTGCTGTTGCTGCTGCTACTGCTGTTGCTACTGGTGCTGCTGCTGCTGTTGCTGCTGCTACTGCTGTTTGTGTTTGTGTGTGTGTTGTTGTTGTACAGAAAGCAGCAGAGGAGGGAGGAGAAGAGGAGGCCCCTGCATCAGCAAAAGAAGAAGTAATAGATTTAGACACATATAAACGCATGCAAGAAGAGAAGAGAGCGAATTTGCCTTCGTTTGTAAGTAGCGAGAATACAACAAAGACCATAAATACAGAGAAAGAGTTAGAGGCACAGGGATATGTGAAGGTTATTAGAGAAGAAGAAGAAGAAGGTAGTCGTAATTATGAAGAGGTACATGATAACAGAGAAGATAAACCGAAGAAGAAATCCGTAAATCTATATGAATATGTACATATTGAGGGAGGAAGAATACCTTCCTTTGGGAGAAGAGGGAGAGGAGGCCTTGCAGGAGCAAGTAGAGGACAGAGAGACGATAGAAATAGAAGAGGAGGATTTGCTGCTGGTGTAGGTATGAGAGGAATGAGAGGAAGTAGAGAAGCAGCAGCAGCAGCAGCACCAGATCTAAGAGACACAGAAGCCTTCCCTACATTAGGTAGCCGCTGAAGCTGCTTATGCATGCATGCATGCATGCATGCATGCATGCATGTGTGGGGCTGGAGATAGATATATTTACGATAGCAGCAACAATTAAATAATTAATTTGAGGGGATGAGGTTAGTGTTTATAACACATACACAACATACACCACACACACGTACAGTACAAACATACAGGAGGGAATAATAAACTAACAAACAGATGCTGCTGCAGCAGCATATCAGCAAATAATATACAAACAAATAAATAACATTGAGAGTGAGAGTGATATATATATATATATATATAAAAGAAAGAGAGGAAGACAGAGAGGAAGACAGAGAGAGGCGGAGCAGCAACAGGGGGAAGGGCTAGCGGGGTGATGGCTTGCAAGCTGCAGCTACGTCTCCCTTCTTGCTGCTGCTGCTGCTGCTTCTGCTGCAGCAACAGCAGCAGCAACAGCAACAGCAGCAACAGGAAGGGGACGTTGGGGCTGCATGCATGCATCTGCCCCGTGTTGTATCGAATTGAGTGCGTAGATTATGCATGCAAGCATGCATGTTGAATTTGTTGTTGTGGTAGATGCCTTCGGGCTAGAGAGAGAGAGAAAGAGATAGAGGAGAGAGAGAGAAGATATATCTATAATGTATTGCAGCAGCTAAACCCTTTCTCTTTCTGTCTCCCTCTCTCTCTCTCTTCGTATCTCCTCCCCCATGATCAGACATATCAATTAACCGCAGAGGCAGCTGCAGCTGTAGCAGCAGCTATAGCAGCAGCAGCTACAGCAGCAGCTGTAGCAGGAGCTATAGCAGCAGCTGTAGCAGCAGCTGCAGCAGCAGCAGCAGTTGTAGCTGCAGCAGCAGCAGCAGCTGCTGCTGCTCATCGTAGCGCCGAGAACGAATTCAATTGCATGCAACAAAGAGAAAAACTGCGCGCCAAGAAGGCGCAGCAAACAAACCGCGCTGCTTCACCTCTCAGGTGTATATACACCTCAGGTGGTGTCTACATGTACACATCTATACATACACCCCTAATACAAAATATACTTACTACGATTACATTATATATAAATATCTATCTATCTATCCATCTAACTATCTATCTATCTATCCATCTCTCTCTCTCTCTATATATATATATCTATATATATATCTATATATATATATATATAGATAGATAGATAGATAGATATATAGATATAGATAGATAGATATATAGATATAGATATATATAGGTTATAGGAAGAGGAGGCTGCAGAAATAGTCTCTAGCGTAGACAGTAAGAAAGCAGAAGAGCAGATTTATAAAAGTGAAGGACAAATAAAATACTATTCCCTCATTTATACAAACAAAGAGGGTGCAGCTGCCTATACACCCGAGACAGTACAAATACTATCGTCTGCAGCAGCAGCTACAGCTGCAGCAACACATTGGTGCAGCAGCAGCTACAGCTGCAGCTTGCTG
>OY986956.1:1637330-1649830 GCA_963920595.1 Eimeria praecox
AAATAGCCGCTAAAGAAGAACAAATATAATAAAAACAGAAAAGGATATAAACAAAGACAGAAAAACAAACATAAATAAAAACAAAAAATATAAACAGAGAAGAAGAAAGAAAAACAAATAAAAGAAAACACAAAAAACAAATATAAATAAATAAAGAAAAGCAGCTTCAAACAAATACAGAAAATAAATAAATAAACAAATAAAATATAAACAAAGACAAACAAGAAAACAAAAGAACTACCAAATAAAATTAGATGAAAGAATTAACTTGCAACAAACAAAAACAAAAGCAGAAAAAAACAAAAAAAGAAAAGAATATACAGCAACAGAAGAAAAAGATAGAAACAGATATAATACAATAAGATATTATTATATTATTACTTTATATTTATATATATACATAAATATATATTTAATATAATATAATGAAGATAGAGAGAGACTAATAACAAATAAATAAAACAAAGAAAGAAGATAGAAGAAAGAAACAAAGACAAGAAAAAATATTGAAAAAATGTAAAGAAAATAAATAAAATTAAAGATAGACAAATAAATGAGATTATATTTTTATATAGAGAGGAAGATATAAAGAGAGAGAGAGAGGGGAGAGAAAGAGAAAATAAGAGGATATATATATATATATATATATATGTATATATATTCAAATATGTATAGATACATATATGCACTTATATATACATAAGCATTCGTATATATACATATATATACATATAGATATAAACACGTATACATATATATACATATATATACATACATATACGAATATACACACATATAAATATACACATATATACATACATATACATATATATGCACTTATATATATATATATATATCTATACATATATAGTGAATATATATATATACATAAATATATATATATATATATATATATATATATATATATATATATATATATATATATATATATATATATATATATATATATATCGTTCAGGCATTCACCTAACGAACGTGGCGATTCAAAAGACAGCCGAAAATTACGATGAAGAGAGAGGAAGCAAATGGCCGTTAAGAAGCCTCAAACTCTTTCTTATATCCAAGTAATAAATAAATAAATAAATAAATAAATAAATAAATAAATAAATAAATAAATAAATAAATTGATTAATTAATTAATTAATTAATTAATTAATCAATTTATTTATTTATTTATTTATTATTAGCTAAGTAATAAATAATCATATCAATTATTAACTAACGATAATAATAATAAGGGTTAAATAGTAATAATAATAAAAATAATAATAAATAAATAAATAAATAGTTATTTAATTAATTAATTAATTAATTAATTAATTAATTATTAGTTGAGTAATAAATAATTAAATTAATTATTAAGTAATAAATTAAGGGTTAAATAAACTAAGCAATTAGTTAATTAACTCAACGTTAGAAAGACAAATAAATAAATAAATAAATAAATAAATAAATAAATAAATAAACAAATAAATAAATAAATAGTTAGACAGACATGCAAACTCATTAATTAATTAATTAATTAGTTGAGTAGATTAATAATACAATAAATAAATAAATAAATAAATACAACTAATAAATAAATACATACAACTAATAAACAAATAAATAAAGCTAATAATAAATAAGTAATACAAATACACAAACATGTGAAACTAACAAATAAACAATACAACTAATAAACAAACAAATACAACTAAATATAAATATAAAATAAGGAAAGAAAACATATATATATATATATATATATATATATATATATATATATATATATATATATATATATATATATGTATATATATACCTATATCTATAGCTCTCTCTCTCTGTATATATATATATATATATATATATATATATATATATATATATATATATATATATATATATATATATATATATATACATATATATATATGTAAATCAATGTGAGTCTAAAATGCCTTACTTTGTTCTTAGGTACGGCAGTGAAAGAGTAGAAAATCTAATGAAAGAAATCCAACAGATTATTCTTAACTCTCTCATAGCTGTACAGAAGGTAAGAATAAAACTTTTCATGGTTTGTTTTGTTTTATGTTTCTTGTTTTATTTGTTTGTTTTGTTTAGTTGCTGTTTTGTTTAGGTGTTTAGTTGTTTGTTTGTTTGCTTGTTTTATTCGTTTATGCGATATATATATATATATATATATATATATATATATATATATTTGTCTTAGCTGTATGTCTAGACAGAACTTTGTTAGTTAATCTGCATCAGTATTTAATTTGTTATTGATTTGTTTATAACTCTTTTTTATTTTTATTTTTATTATAAAGTAAAATTAAAAAAAAAACAAAAATAAAAATATAGTATAAACTTCATGCTGCTGCAAGGGCTGCCTGCTGCTGAGGTGTACGTACACCTCAACATCTTTATCTTTTTTTGTTTTTATATTTATTTATTTTTGTTTTTCAGACGATGTTAAACGATAAACATTGCTGTGAGCTCTACGGCTATGATGTAATGATTGATTCTTCTTTAAGGTAAATAAATATATATTATATACAAATAAATAAATAAATAAATAAATATATAAATAAAATAAATATTATTATAAAATAAATATAAATAAATATAAAACAATTTAAAACAAAACAAAAATAATAAAATTGTAATAAAAATAAAATTAATTAAATAAAAAACAAAAACAAAACAAAATTAAAAAACAAATATTTAAACATTAACAAACATAAATAAAATAAATAAAGAAAAACTAACAATTAATAATAATCGAAGAAGGCAATAAATATATATTAGAAGTATTGCTGCATGTCCATACACCAGATGTGCTGCTGCTGCTGCTGCTGCTGCTGCTGCTGCTGCTGCTGCTGCTGCAGGCCTTGGCTGTTGGAGGTGAACGCGTCGCCCTCCTTAACAGGTAACACATCTGGGGACTATCAGCAGCAGCAGCAGCAGCAGCAGCAGAAGCAGCAGCAGCAGCAGCAGCAGCAGCACCAGAAGCAGCACCAGAAGCAGCACCAGAAGTAGCAGCAGCAGCAGCAGCAGCAGCAGAAGCAGCAGCAGAAGCAGCAGCAGAAGCAGCAGCCGCAAGAGCAGCACCAGCACCCAAATCAGAAGCATGGATACCCACGACAACAGCAGCAGCAGCAGGAGCAGCAACAACAACTCCAGCAGCAGCAGCAGCAGCAGCAGCAGCAGAAGCAGCATATATTATTTGCCTTCTTAATAAAACACTGCTGCAATATAAACCTACAGCACTTCTCTTGTCGCTTCTGCTGCTGTTAGTTTTGTTTTTGTTTCTTCGTTTGCTGCTGCTGCTGCAGCAGCAGCAGCAGCAATAATTACAGCAGCAGCAGCAGCAGCAGCAGCAGGCGCTACAGCAGCTGCTGCTCGATGCTGCTCCTGGAAGTGCTAGATTGCCGCTGCAGCAACATTTCCAAGGCTCGCTCTGCTGCTGCTGCTGCTGCTGCTGCTGTTGCTGCTGCTGCTGTTGCTGCTGCTGCTGCTGTTGCTGCTGTTGCTGCCGCTGCTGCCGGGTTTGTCTGTCTGCAGCAACAACGGAAGAGGATTACAAATTTAAATTTGATATGTTGAACGATCTTCTATCTATCGTGGACATGGAAAACATGTTAGCAGCAGCAGCAGCAGCAGCTGCTGTTGCAGCAGCAGCAGCAGCAGAAACAGCAGCAGCAGCAACAGTTGTAGCTGCAGCAGTGTCAGCAATAACAGAAACAGCTGCAAGAGCAGCAGCAGCATGTCTAGCATCAGAAACACCTGCAACAGCAGCAGCAGCAGCAGCAGCAGCAGCAGCACGAGCAGCATCATAAGCACCTGCGCTTGCAGCAGCAGCTGCAGCAGCAGCAGCAGCACCTGCAGCAGCAGCAGCAGAAGCAGCACGATAATAATTATTTTTGTTGCTTTGTTTGCAGCCTCACGGGGGAGGAGAAGACGATAGGGGGTTTTGATTTGATATATAAAGGTAAGATATATATATATATATATATATATATATATATATATATATATATATATATATATATATATATATATATATATATATATATATATATATATATATATATATATATTCTCCCTTTTAATTTTTGTTTTTATTTTTTATTTTCATTTTTGCTTTTGGCTTTGTCTTTCTCTTTGTTTGTTTGTATTTATTTTTTCTTGTCTTTGTCTCCGTCTTTGTTTTTATTTATTTCTCTTGTCTTTGTCTTTGTTTTTATTTATTTTTCTCGTCTTTGTCTTTGTATTTATTTATTTTTCTTGTATTTGTATTTATTTATTTTTCTTGTATTTGTATTTATTTATTTTTCTTGTCTTTGTTTCTGTTGACGCTAAAAACCAAAGATAGAAATAAAATGAAAGTTAATAATTTACTTCTTTCTTTTTCTTTCTTTTATTATTTGTCTTAATACAAATACAAATATAAATACAAATATAAATATAAATATAAATACAAATATAAATAAAAATACAAATATATACATATATATATATATATATATATATATACAAATACAAATATAAATATAAATACAAATATAAATATAAATACAAATACAAATACAAAGACAAAGACAAAAACAAATAAAATAAAATAAAAATAAAACTAACAGAAAAAAAACAAAAATAATATTTTAAATAAAAAACAAACAAGAAAATATAAAACTTGTTTTTTTGTTTGTTTTTTAATACAAACCTCTATATAAATATTTCTCTATATTTAAAGATAATACATTTACTTATTTTATTTATTTATATTTATTTATATTTATTTATACTTATTTATATTTATTTATATTTATTTATATTATATTTATATTTATTTATATTTATTTATATTTATTTATATTTATATTTATTTATATTATATTTATATTTATTTATATTTATTTATATTTATTTATATTTATTTATATTTATTTATATTTATTTATATTTATTTATATTAATCTAATAAATAAATAGTAAGTATTTCCTCTGTTTTGTATTTACAGGAGAAGCCATAGAAGTTTTACCGAAAGAAAGTCAAATCAAATCTTTATTAGGTTTGTTTGTTTTATTTATTTTTATTTTTATTTTTATTTTTATTTTTATTTTTATTTTTAATTTTATTTTTATTGTTTTTATCTTTATTATTTTGTTATTTATTATTTGTTTTTTTATTATTTTTTTAGGTTTGTTTGTTTTATTTTTATTATTTTTATTTTTATTGTTTTTATTTTTATTATTTAGTTAATTACGTTATTGTGCTTGTTTTATTTATTCTTATTTTTATTTTTAATATTTTATTATTTTATTATTTTATTATTTTATTATTTTATTATTTATTATTTATTCGTAATATTACTTTATTAGATTTGCTTATTACTTCTTACTTTTCCTATCTTTATTTTTATTTTTTTCTATTTTTTTATTTTTATTATTTTTTGATTTTTATTTTTTTATTATTTTTACGTTTTACTTTTATTATTTGTATTTTTATTATTTATTATGTTTTTAATATCTATTATTATTATTATTATTATTATTATTATTATTATTATTTTTATTTTTATTACTTAACTATATTTTATAATATCTTCCCTAATAATTTAATTGTTTTGTTTATTAGTTTAGAAGTTAGATATTTTTATAATTAAATTATTAATTAATATTTTTATTTAAATTATATATTTTAAAATATAAATAAAAAAAAAAATAAACAAAAAAGAAGACAAATAAATAATTAGATAGAACGAGACTTCCACTTTATAAACAAATATTTTAACAAACAAACAACAACAATCTGCTGCTGCTGCTGGTGCTGTTGCTGCTGCTGTTGCTGCTGCTGCTGCTGTTGCTGTTGCTGCTGCTGCTGTTGCTGTTGCTGCTGCTGCTGCTGCAGGAACAGATATTCCTAAGGAAGGAAGAAGCTGTTAAGAAATCAGTCACAACACGTACAGCAGCAGCAGCAGCAGCAACAGCAGCAAAGACACTTGAAGCAGCCCAACAGCAGCAGCAGCAGCACAGCAGCAGCAGCAAGAAGACAGTTAGATTTTATATGTTTTGATTTGTTGAAAAGTGCATGCAGAGTTGTGGATACAGCAGGAAATATTTTCGGGTGTACGTACACCTCACGTGTCTTCAGCAACACGAAGACATGTCTTGTTTGCTTTTGTTTGTTTTTTCTTTCTTTGTTTTTACTTTTAACAAATAACAACAAATTTATTTATTTATTTATTTATTTATTTCTGTATCGACGTTTTTCTATATATCTATATCTATTCTATGTATCTATGTATGTATGTATCTATCTACCTATCTCTCTTTCTCTCTCTCTCTCTCTCTGTATATATATATATATATATATATATATATTAAATATTTGTTTAATAAACTAGAGAACTGTGCGTTTTTTCTACTGTCTCTACAGAACAGACAGCCGAAGACAAACCCGATAATGCTTTTATCTGTTTCTGTCTTTTCTTTATTTTCTTCTTCTATATTTTATTTATTATTTTGTTTATTACTGTATCTGTCTCTGTCTCTTGTCTGTCTCTATCTGTCTCTCACCTGTTACGAAGAGACAGTTTAGTTTATTCTCTCTGTCTCTTTCTCTTTTTTATTTAAATAAAATATTTAAAATATATTTCTAATAAATATATTTCTTACTCTCCCCCCGTAGACAAAATTACGTCCATACGTAAATACAAATACACACGTAGAGCAGCAGCAGCAGCAGCAGCAGCAGCTGCTGCTGCTGCAGCTGCAGCTACGTGCTTCCCTTTCTGCCGCTCCGAGCATCCCCATAGCAACAGCTGCAGCAGCAACTGCAGCAGCAGCTGCAGTAACAGCTGCAGCAGCAGCCCTGTTGGCTGCTGCTTGTTGATTACTTGCGTGTCGTGTATATATATATATATATATATATATATATATATATATATATATATATATATATATATATATATATAAACACTAACTCCCCCCTGCTGCTGCTCCTGCAGGTTTTTGTTGTTTGTTTGTTTCTTCGTTTGTCTCTTTATCTTTTTCTTCTTTTTCTTCTTCTTCTGTCCTTTCCTGTCTTCTGCTCTCACCCTCTGCTGCATCTGCTGCAGCAGCAGCAGCTGCAGCATCTGCAGCAGCAGCATCTGCTGCAGCAGCATCATCTGCTGCAGCAGCATCAGCATCTGCTGCAGCATCAGCAGCAGCATCTGCTGCTGCTGCTGCAGCAGCAGCAGCAGGGTCTGCAGCAGCAGGAGGCTGAAGCTGTTGTCCCCGTATACCCTGAAGGCCTAGCATGGCACGCCGCTCATTCTCTGGTTCGAGCTGTGCTAGTCTTGCTGCTTCTGCTGCTGCTGCTGCTTCAAGCTGCTGCTGCTGCAGCATCGGTTGCTGCTGCTGCGGCTGCCGCAACAGCTGCTGCTTCAGAGCAGCAACACGAAGAGCTGCTTGCTGTTTAATTAGCTGCTGCATCTCCTCTACTCCCTTGATGTACGTTGGAGGCCCTCGACGCAGCTGCAGCAGCAGCAGCAGCAGCAGCAGCAGCAGAAAGGATATAGAACAGCAGCAGGAAATGCAGCAGCAAATGCAGCAGCAGCAGCAGCACCAGTAGCAGCAGCAGCAGCAACAGCAGCAAATCAAATGCATCGAAGGCACCAAACGCCAGCAACATAACAAACGAATCTAGCAAAGAATATATATATATATATATATATATATATATATATATATATATATATATAATTAAAGACAACATGCCGCTATCTGTACATTTGAATAATCATAATATACTTTATAATATAATATAATATAATATAATATAATATAATATAATATAATATAATATAATATAATATAATATAATATAATATAATATAATATAATATAATATAATATAATATAATATAATATAATATAATATAATATAATATAATATAATATAATATAATACAATATAATATAATATATTACCTCTCTATTGTTTTCAAGCGCCTTCATATGACTAGAAAGAGTAGACCTAAAATCTGTCTCCTCCAGCTGTAGAGACAGCTGAAGAGGATAAGCAGCAAATTGTTTGAAGACAGGAGATAGCTCCACACAATTACTAAACAAGGGCCAACAACCAAAGACGTATAAACCTGAGATAGATACAAATATATAATTAATTATATATTAATGAATTAATTGAATTAATTAATTAATTAATTAATTAATTTGGTTAATTAGCTAATTAGTTATTAATTTATTAATTTAAATAAATACATTAATAAAGTAATTTAATTAATTATCTAGTTGATTGAGAGACAGCTCCACCAATAATATATTTTATTATTATAATTATATGTTTATTATTAATAAGAGGAAACAGTAGAATAATAAAAGAATAGACAAAGGAGGCAGTTAGACCTGCTGTATTACCTAATCGAGCTCGACGAACAGCGACAATATTATTATTATTATTATAATTATACTATATTATTATAATTACATTATATTATATTATATTATTATTATATTATTAATATTATATATTATTATTATTATATTATATTAATAAAGAAGACAACTAGATGTGCTGTCTTACCTAATTGAGCTCGACTAATAAAGCAGCAACAATATTATTATTATATTATATAATTATATTATTATTATTATTATATGTTATTATTATTATTATTATATTATATTAATAAAGAAGACAGCTATATATTCTATCTTACCTAATCGAGCTCGACCAATAACAACACTAACAACAATATTATTACATCATATATTATTATTATTATTATTATTATTATTATTATTATTATTATTATTATTATTATTATATTATATTATATTAATAAAGAAGAGAGTTAGATATTCTATCTTACCTAATCGAGATCGACTAATAACAACATTATTATTATATTATATAATTATATTATTATTATTATTATTATTATTATTATTATTATATTATATAAATAAAGAAGAGAGTTAGATATTCTATCTTACCTAATCGAGCTCGACTGACAGCGACAATCAATCGACGAACATCGCGAATATGTCCAACACGATTTGTTCTAACGAGAGATAATAAAATATCTGAAAAAAAATAAAATAATATTAAATTAAATAATATTAAATTAAATAATATTAAATTAAATTAAATTAAATGAACTAAATAAATAGGAGATAGTTGTTGTCTTTAACTGTATAGAAGATATACACTTGTCGTAGAATATAATAATACTAATTTTATAAAAACAAATAAAATATTTCTGTCTCTCTGACATACTCTAAGCTTAAATTTTATACGAACTCCTTTACGTAAGACAATTATTATTATTATTATTATTATTAATTATTATTATTATTATATTATATTATATTAAAATATATTATAATATTATATTCATACATTTTTATATTATTATATTATAATATTATTATTATATCATAATGAAAAATCATAATATTGATCATATAATGAATTAATAGAATATAACTAAATTAAATAATTAATTAAATTATAATTAATAAGTTAATTAATTAATTAATTAAATTATAATTAATTAACTAATAATTAGTTATTATTAGTTAATAATAATAACTAATACTAATAATTATTAGTTATTAGTTATAATTAATAATTTAATTAATAAATTAATTAAATTATAATTAATTAACTAATTAATTAGATTATAATTAATTAATTAATTAACAAATTAACAAATTAACAAATTAATTAATTACTTAAATAAAATAAACATTAAAACAAATAAATAAATAAATAAATAAATAAATAGATAAATAATAATATAATAAATAGTATAACCCTTACAATCAGCCTGTTGTCCCTGGAATTGATCGACTGTACTGACAGCTCTCGGATCCCCGATCGCGGGATTCCACGAACATTTTCTGTTAATTATTTCTTTTATAAGCGCAAGTTGTCCATTATAAGTAGTAAGTATAGCAATTCTTTCTTTAGGATATCCTAACAATCTGAGGTGTATATACACCGCAACAATATATTCAGCTTCATCTAAATTTTGATAATAATGAGGAAAAGGACAACTCTCTCCTCTACTTTTTATAAAACCCCCTACATCAATAAACTGTAGCACATAAGATAAACCAGGATTAGGCGTTTTAAATACTAAATTGGTTTTAACATTATCAAAATCTAATAAACTCGTATAACGCCAGCTGTATAGACACCTCAATAGACTACGAGCTCTCCCTTGTTTATCTAAACGAATTAAACGAACTCCTAAACGAACAAAACGCTCGTATAAAGATTGATCGAAATGCGAGTAGCCTTGCAGACTCTGAACATACACAGACACACACAAATATCTATATCTATATCTATATCTATATCTATATCTATATCTATATCTATATCTATATCTATATCTATATCTATATCTATATCTATCTATCTATCTATCTATATATATATATATATATATATATATATATATATATATATATATATATATATATATATATATATATATATGTAGTCTTATATAGGGTTGATAGGATCTGTTCAGTAAGGTATATGAAGTAATAATAAATTAGTTAATTAATTGAGGAATTATAATAAATAATTAATAAATATAATTAAATTAATTAAATTAATTAAATTAATTAAATTAATTAATAAAATAAACAAACAGCAACAAAACAAAAGAAACAAAACAGTTAAACGAAGCATCCAAAGAACAGCAGATTAAGATCTAAAAATAAAAACACAGAAATAAATAAAATAAAATAAAATAAAATATAATATAATAAAATAAAAAAAAGTAGAATAAAATAAAATAAAATAAAACAAAACAAAACAGACAGAATAAGAGCTGAAGCACCAGACAACAAAACATGATAGGACAAAACAAACTAGAATAAAATAAAATAAAATAAAACAAAACAAATTAAAACAAACCAAATTAAAACAAAATAAAATAAAATAAAACAAAATAAATTAAAACAAAATAAAACAAAATAAAATAAAATAAAACAAAATAAAACAAAATAAAACCAAAACAAAACAGAATAAAATTAAATTAAAATAAAACAAGATAAAACCAGTATATGAATCTGACCATATGTTTAACAATTGGGGGTAATTGATGATGATCTCCCAATAGAATAATTCTTTTTAATTTAGTTGTTTTGTCTGCTGTCTTCTGTAGTAAGAATGGTATGAATGTTTCAATCTCTAATATTTGTGCTGCTTCTTCTATTATTAATGAATCGAATGAAAAACTTAAATCTATTAAACGCTCGCGGGTTATAGCTGCATGAGTACAGGTCATAGCTATCATACGTGCATGCGTCCTGAGCATACAGCAGCAGCAGCAGCAGCAGCAGCAGCAGCAGCAGCAGCAGCAGCAGCAGCAGCAGGAGGAGGAGGAGGAGGAGAGTGAGGAAGGGAGGAAGCAGAAGAGGAGAAGCAGACACAGTAAAACCAGCAACACATACACGAACAGCAGCAGCAGAAGCACAAACACAAACAGCAGCAACACAAACACCACCAGCACATACAATATCAACAGCAACAACAGCAGCAGCACCACCACCAACAGCAGCAGCAACAGCAGCACCACCACCAACAGCAGCAGCAACAGCAGCACCACCACCAACAGCAGCAGCAACAGCACCACCACCACCAACAGCAGCAGCAACAGCACCACCACCACCAACAGCAGCAGCAACAACAGCAGCAGCACCACCACCAACAGCAGCAGCAACAACAGCAGCACCACCACCACCAACAGCAGCAGCAACAACAGCAGCAAGAACAGCATAATAATTAAATTTAAAACTACTTACGTGAGTAAGAAGTCTGCTCTATCTCCCGCAGTTCTCAGTATTTCGAAAGCGCGATAATCTTGTAGCTGCTGTTGAATCTGTTCTATGTACAGAAAACAACTAGCAGCAACAGCAGCATCTGCTGCTGCTTCTCCCTTGAACAGAGGCTGAGGGGCATCTTTAAAAAATGAAGTGAAAGGAAATAACAACTCCTCAAAACTACGCCCGTACTCGTAGTGAGCTGTCTGTACACCCCAACACCAGCAGCAACAGCAGCAGCAGCAACAGCAGCAACAGCAGCAGTAGAAGCAGTAGAACCGATGATGACGCAGAGACTATAATGAAAAGATAGAGAGAGTGTAGATGCTGTATATTTTGCTGCTGCTGCTGCTGCTGCAGCAGCAGCAGCAGCAGAAATAGAGAACCGAAGCAACAGCAGCAACAGCAGAAACATCAAGATTAACACAGGAGTGGTAGCAGTTGCTGCAGCCTCAGCAGCAGCAGCAGCAGCCTCAGCAGCAGCAGCAGCAGCAGCAGCCTCAGCAGCAGCAGCAGCAACAGACATTCGACTAGTTAGTAAATATAAACAAACAAAGAGAAGAGAGAAGATACAAGAAAGAAACAAATAAAAAAAACAAAACAAGAGACAGATAGATAAAACAATGATATAATATATAAAA
>OY986956.1:1652330-1654830 GCA_963920595.1 Eimeria praecox
TATATATATATACTATACGCATCATACACTCAAAGAATAACTAACAATACATACAGAAGGCATAACAAACAAAACCAAACAGAACAAGCAGGCACACAAGCATATATATATATATATATATATATATATATATATATATATATGTATGCAGACACACAGAACCAAAGCTACACTCGACGCCCTACTAAACCTCTGCTAACAAGAATGCTGCTGCTGCTCGTACTATTACTACTACTGCTGCTGCTGCTTGTGCTGCTGCTGCTCGTGCTGCTGCTGCTGCTGCTCGTACTACTACTACTACTGCTGCTGCTGCTTGTGCTGCTGCTGCTCGTGCTGCTGCTGCTGCTGCTGCTGCTGCTTTAGAGTGGCAGAGGATCGCTATTCCTGCTGCGTCTACAGAAGCAACCAAAGAGCGTCGCTCTCTCTCTGTCTCTGTCTCTGTCTCTGTCTCTCTCTCTCTCTGTCTCTGTCTCTGTCTCTCTGTCTCCGTCTCTGTCTCTTTCTCTCTCTCTCTCTATCTCTCTCTCTGTCTCTGTCTCCCTGTCTCTCTCTCTCTGTCTATCTATCTCTCTCTCTCTGTCTCTGTCTCCCTCTCTCTCGCTTTCTCTCTACCTATCTCTCTCTCTATCTCTCTCTATTCAGCCTTTGTTTCTACCGCTGCCGTTCCTGCTGCTGCTGCTGCAGCACCAACAGCAGCAGCAACACCAGCAGCAACAGCAGCAGCAACAGCATCATCAACAGCAGCAGCAGCAGCAACAGCAGCATCAGCTGATAGCTTACGTTTAATAGGGTTAGGTTCAGATATACAAACCCCCTCCTGATCGAAAACCTGAACGACCTCCGCTCCCCTAACTGCTAATATGCCGTATGCTTCTCTTACAACAGCAGCAGGAAGTTCTTCAGGATGTTGCTGCTGCTGCAGCAGCAACCGTTGCTGCTGCTGCTGCTGCTGCTGCAGCAGCAAAGGAGGACAGACAGAAACACAAAATACAATATCATGGCTCGTCAATGAATCCCACTCGCTTTGAATCTGAGCAGAAGCCCCAGATAAATCGTAGCACAATTCTGCGTGTACAGCTGCAGGGTGTTTCTCTCCAACCTAAACACAAAATATAAATAAAATATAATATATTTATTTATTTATTTATTTATTTTATTTATTTATTTATTTATTTGTTTGTCTGGAGAATAAGAAAACAAAGAAAGATAGAAATTTATACACATCGAACAAACACACACATATGCATGCGCGGCATCATATTAGCAGCAGCAGCAGCAGCAGCAGCAACCACAGCAGCAGCAGCAACCACAGCAGCAGCAGCAGCAGCAACCACAGAAGCAGCAGCAGCAGCAGCAGCAACCACAGCAGCAGCAACCACAGCAGCAGCAGCAGCAGGAGCAGCAGGAACTGCACAGGCAACAGCAGTCATACCACAAGCAACAGCAACAGCAGCACCAATAGAAGCACAAACAGCAGCAGCAGCACCGCGCCAGCCAATGCAGCAGCAGCAGCAATAGCAGCAGCAAGAAGAGCAGCAGCAGCCAATACAAAAGCAGCAAGAACAGCAGCAGCAGCAGCAGCAAGAACAGCAGCTGCAGCAGCAGCAGCAAGATCAGCAGCAGCATCAGCAGGACCAGCAACAGCACCAGCAGGACCAGCAGCAGCAGCAGCAGCAACAGCAGCAAAGATCAGCAGCAGCAGCAGCAGCAAAGATCAGCAGCAGCAGCAGCAACAGCAGCAGCAGCAACAGCAGCAGCAACAGCAGCAGCAGCAGCAGCCAGACCCTGGGTGGCTCTACAGAGACGACAGTAAATTTATCTAATTTCAGAGCCATTCTCGATGTTCCTTCGAAAACAACTTCGCCCCCTAAATATTTTGCTGCTTCAGGGTGTTGCTGCAGCAGACTCTCCTCTCCTGCTGCTGCTGCTGCTGTTGCTGCTGCTGCTGCTGCTGCTCCTGGATATACACCTGCAACATCATTCTCAGTTAACTTTCTTCGCGGCCGCAGCCGCCACAGTGCATCTTCTATATCTTCTTTGATTTCGTATGTTGCCTCTAACCTGCGTATACACCCTAAACAACGCATGCTGTTGCTGCTGCAGCAGAAACAACAATACTACAAAACACAACAGCAACTGCTACAGCTACTACAGCAACAACAACCAACACAGCAGCAGCAGCAACAGCTACAGCAGCAACAGCAGCCGATGCAGCAGCAACAGCAGCCGATGCAGCAGCAGCAGCAATAACAGCCAACGCAGCAGCAACAGCAGCAGCAACAACAGCGCAGCAGCAGCAACGGCAACAGCAGCACCAGCAGCACGAGCAGCAACAACAGCAACACCGCCACCACCACGACCCCCAGCAGCAGCAGCCGCAACAGCAGCAGCAACAGCAGCAGCATCAGCATTGGTACCGGAACAGTTTAAAGTTGCGAAGGAGATAATCATGGAGGGTTAGGAACTGCAAATTAAGTTTAGGGAGAGCCAATGACTGCAT
>OY986956.1:1677330-1689830 GCA_963920595.1 Eimeria praecox
GTGGCTTCCTTAGCTGCAGCCTGCAAGACAGCTATCATACGTAGTACAACTAAACAGTAAATTGTTTATAATATCATAGAAATAGGATTTAGATATATTCTCTCCTTTATCTCTATCTATCTATCTATCTTCGTTGAATAAACAAACAAAACATATTAAAATAAACATGAAGACAGATACGTTGCTGTGAGTGTTGGAGGGGAGGAGGGGGGAGGAGACAGAGAGAGAGAGACAGAGTCGGGGCGTCGTCAGAAAATAACAGAGAGAGAAGCTGTAGGATAGCAAACAGCAGCAGCTGCTGCTGCTGCTATATGCTTCTGCTGCAGCACCTGCTGCTGCTCCTGCTGCAGCTGCTGCTGCAGCTGTTGCTGTTATATGCTTCTGATGCAGCTGCAGCAGAACCCGTAGAATCGAACCTTCTCTCGTCTGCAATCCCAGGCGTATCTGCTGTTTGGCTGGAGAGGCTAAGGGAGACACCCACGTGGCAGGTAGACGATGATTGAGTTAGGTGTACAGACAGCCCAAGGTAAGAATAGTCTTTCCTGCTAGTCTTACCTTGGGCTGTCTGTACAGGGTAGACACACAGCTGCAAGTTGTCTGCATTTGTTTGGAGGATACGAGCAAAAGCTGCTGTTGATGTTGCTGTAACTGCTGCTGTCTTTTCGTGTTTCATTAACACCACTGGCATGTTTGTTGGAGTCGTCGCATGCATGGGTTCAATCTTGTATGATTTCTCCTTCGCTTATTTGCCGTTAACATTAACAAAGGATGCGAAGGCCTTCAGACATTCTCGCTAGACACAGAGACTGAGAGACCCAGCAACCTCTCTGAGCAGCAGCACTATCGCTCACAAGTGTACTTACACATTCGCGCACAGACTGCCTACGGAGGCCAAGGAAGCGCTTTGCCGTCCTCTACAGTCTCAGTGCATGCATCAAATGGGGGCTGCCGTACTCTAACATTTGGGGCTGTCTTATATGAACAGTTGCAGCGTGGCCTGCTGCAACTCGTATGTATCACCAGCCTATCGTGGCGATAAATCAAGCTAGAGGAGAATTAAGCTAACGTAAACAAAGGAAACTATCTATAGAGGCTTATATATGGAAGCGTCAGCCCTTGGCGAACAAGGATCCGACGGGAGACTTGCAGCTGGCGTATATGCTGGTACCGTAGCTCGTGCTCAATCGCAGGGCTGACTCTCTCCCCTCCAGGAGGGCAATCCTTAATTGGCGGGGTAGTGCAGAGGAAAGTAAGGGGTGGGAGCTTGAAACGTACCGAAGTAATTGAATATTACGTACAAAAGAAGGATAAAACGCCACTTAGATTGGCGTAGGTAGGAGGGAAGAAGAGAGCTTCGGCTACGCTGTTAAGCCTACAGATAGTGGGGCAGTGAGCACAAGCCCTGCGCATAAAAATGCAAGGGGAACAGATGACAGCCGGCGAATCCGGCACTGAGAAGATGTTTAAGAAGTACAGAATGAAGAACGCTAGCGCCCCCTGATTTCGGCAATCGCTTCTTCCAAACAACCGGCGCCAAATACTTAGCCATTTGGGGTGTTGCTCTACTATCACCAAGCTTATGCCCTCTAAAAAAGCACCGAATAATCCACTGCTAGTCATACAGTTTTATAGAAAAAGAGCAGAAGTATCAAGTACATGGAGAGGAGCTCCATGCAGTCCTGTAGAAAGCACAGAAGTGCTGGCGCTGCTTCTAGTACAAGCCCTTTATTATTCAAACAAGTAATCAATCCCTGAAGTGCCTGGTGAAGAGCTCTCGAGACATTGACGATGAAGGAGTTGTTCGGTGGCTTTTGTAGGTCGTGCAGTACGACTTCACAGGCACTTATGTCGAGGGTATCACCAAGGCGGGTACACTCTCCAGATACTCTTCTGGCCAGGGAATGTGTTGTGCACCTGCACGTGTGTGCGATGACTCTCGTGTCGTTCCTAAATAGCGTTCTTCTTGGTCATTATGTATTAATGGGGCTCTTATGGTTGCTAAATTCACTAAGGGATGGCGCGTTAAACTCAACAGCATTGAGGCCTATCTCTTGGTATACAGACAATGTGCGCTCTGTCGCTATTACTCTCTAAATGTATTCGCCTCGTACAGATGTTTTGTGCAAAATTTACCACCATACATTACTGGGTCATGGTGGATCATCAAAGCGGTGAAAAGAGTGAACAGGCCCCTTTTGGTTGCCAAGGATGCGCCCACAAGCTGTAGAATATGCCGCCCATTGCATCGGTAAAACAGCCTCACGATGCACGGAAAGCGGTTAGGCCTTGATGACTCCTACAGAGTCTTTCGATCCCTAAAGGGCTCCTGTAGGATATATCAATGGATCTCATAATAGGTCACCTTCAACCAGAGGCTGGAAAGGCTTCTACATTGTTGTGGATAGTCAAATATGCCCACTCCATCCCCTGTTTGAGTCTAGTTGCGCCAGAAGGAGTTGATGAAGCATTTATTTGACAAGTTTGGAGGCTTCACAGTTTTCTGAAATGCATCATCATTGGCGCCGCATCAGAACTTCTTAGCTCCTTCTGGCGTGAATTCGTGAGGTGGCAAAGTATCCGCCACAATATGACCACCGCCTACCACCTAGAAGCAGACTGTCGAGCTGATTGCCCCAGCAGCACGCGCGAGCAGTACCCACGAAAATTTATCCAGGTGCCCTAAATTCCTCCCTTGTGCGGAGTCAGTTTGTAGTGCAACGTTGTGCTCTTCGGCCCGCTGTTCTTTCGCACTCGTCGACTACATCGAAGTATCGTTTTTTGAGCCAGCGTTAGACATAGCTGTTTGTAGGCAGCCTTATGTGCACACATGTGCGGGATTTCACAGGCAGCTTGCACGTGCTCGGGAATGCATTAGAAAAAAGGGGGACAGCGAGGCAAATGTCTACGACGAGCGATGCTCGGTAACCCAAGTGGCTTTATTTTAGTGGGTTTGCACTCTTTGAGCAGCGCAGATAAGCAAGTACACGAAGAAACTCACCTTGCATTGGGCAGGTCCCTCATCTGTTCATTTACGAGTCAGCCTGTTGGTTTATATCGTCCATACGCCATCAAAGTGAAGTTGCCACCATATAACTGGTGTGCACTCCCTACAAGGTTTTAGAGAATCACGAGACTTCTCGTGAAGCCTTCCTATGAGATACGATAAACGCCATTCTTGTGAAAGTTACCCACCATCACTGCAACCGTAAGAGGACACTGCGCAGCTTAGAGGAAGCTGAGCAGCTTATAACCTGTCGTTTACAGTGGTCTTTCTGCGTGCTAAGAAAGGTCTACATGCTTCCATCTACTCGACCTCACACTCTAATCATTTTACCTCCGTCATTAACGCCCCCTATCGGGCCCTGGCTACCTCAGCGCCACCGCAAACACCTTCGCTTGTATCATACCTTGATACCTGCCTCCCTTCCGGGACTGCATAGCTGCTCGCCTCACGTGTGCATTGACAGTGAGACTTTGCAACGATACATAACATATGTGTACTTTTGCCGGTTTGCCAGCATTGAAAAAACGGCTTCTTACCTCAAAGGAGGGCACAAAGCGTTTCAGATGGGCAATGGCCAAGGCACTGCTCTGCCCTGCCGCATTCAGATGCGGATCAACAGCAGTAGTAGCAACAAAACAAAGCAACAGCGACAGATTCTGCTCGCTTAGCTCTAAGGAGAGTCTTGGATTTTTCCGAGGACCGTCGTGAGCTGCAACTGAATCACAATGCCTACGAGTAGAGCTACAAAACAGTATATGATTACTTCCACTTCAGTATCCAGGTGCCTTACGTACAGCAGCACAAAGGCCTGGGCCTTATGCTGCGGAGTGTATAGAACCTGTCATGATCAATTCCAGTGCACGTTGCTCCAGCTCCTGTTGCAAGGCAACTGCACAGCGCGGCTTCTATTGCTGCAATCACCAACACTGCAGACAATAGTTAAACACTTAACTTGGTCCTCAATAGACAGCCTTAATGTACCAAGAAATTCATCTTTAAACATTAGACAGACCAAGCAACCTCGCCACACCATCTGGATAAACTCCCCCCTGTACCACCACTTGGGAACGGACTACAGGAGCGAATAGAACCTCCTATACAATCATAATACATGTATAGACACTCGTTTTCGATTACCCTGAAGGAGTCAAAGGGCCAATACATAGAACATCGGGCCACCGTTACCAATCATGCATGTGGCGAATCATCACGCTGCCTATCGGCACTGCCTGGTTGGAACTGCTAGTCTTGTGTTGCGGGTTTAGTGATCGTGAGGTGTATTTAATCAAAGAGAGCTGTGAGATGGAGTGTTTTAAATCTAAGTTTACCTACCGAAAGCTGCAGGTACACGAGACGCTGCTGTGTTGAAGCGGAGTGCGGCCGCGGACCAACGGCGTCATCATCATCAGGCGCACAGTTTGCACACGTTGTGCGTTCAGGTGTATTAACGTTTTGTTCTTGTTTATGGTTCTTCTTATGATTTATTTAAATTGAAATAACTCAAGTTGAATTGCAACACATGCATCCCTCTTTCTAAGACTGTATAGCTGGTATCCGAACCCCGTCCCGAGCACTCACTCTCCACCGCCGGGCCCCCAACGGACTGAATGCTCTGCTGCTGTCGTCAGCCACTTTCACTTCTTTGCCTTTGTTGTCTTCTACTTCATTAAATACCAAGACGCTATGGAAAGACAATTTGACGGCCAGGTGGCCGTCATCACAGGTCGGAAATAGCAAAAGGCGGCTCTATAGAACCCCCTCAGCCTCTATGGTTTCCCTGGCAGCTGCCTTGCTGCAAACGTGGCTGTTTGTGGTCGTTCCAGCACGAGGACATCTCATTGCATGTTTTCTGTTAAGCATTGAACGAAGAATATAGCGAAATGAATCGTGATAGTGCCATTCTGTTCTATTTGAAGCCTCAGTTACCTCGGTCCCAGTGCTCGATGCAGTTTCTGGAGATGTGTCTAGAAAACGCTATCGCTGTTGGAATCAACTGTCTCTAAAGCAGGGAGAAAAGTAAATAAAGTCGTATTATGGCAATTTGGAAAGGCAGCGAAGATATGCTCGCAGTTACGGTGTATGTTCAGGCGCGGGTGGAGGACTTGGCCGAGCATATGCCTTAGCTTTCGCCCGGAGAGGAGCTAAAGTCGTTGTCAATGACTTGGGTGTTGCCCTTGCTGGAGATGCACAGACGGGGGAAGGTGAGCGATTTATTCGTGTTTCCTTGAATTTATGAAGGCCTTCTTCCCACTCACTTCTCCTTGGTGCTATACTTACCATATATTCATGCTTGTTAACGTGGCTGAACATGGGGAATGCCTACGAGATTGAGCCTAATCCTCTAGGGTGGCTTCCCGCACATACCAGGGTCGATTGCATTATGAGAGGAAACATGTAGGAAATATCTACGGTGTATGGACAGCTTCAATTGGAGAGAGGAGGGACGTACGGTTTCGATCTGCAGACTCATAGTCCCTCTCCACTTTCTTCGTTTTACACAGTTGTTTGCCACAATATCAGATTTTGCTCCTTATTCGGGTGGCTTTCCCAGCATGATCAACGACAGCCGCCAAGTGGTGATCCTTCTACAGTTTTGTTTTTTAAAGCTTCCCTTTCGGGTTGTTCGTTCATCCCATCCCCCCACCACCCCACCCCTTCACCACCATTATTACCACCTCGCACATCTTAATCTTTTCAACTTCATGATCTCTTCTGTCCGTTCGCTTCAAACTATGAACTCAAGATGATGCCAAAGTTGAAAGCTTTCAGCGGCCATCGTGACATGATATTACTTTCTTCATCGATTCTGTTCACCACCTGCCACTCGTAGCTCGCATTTCCACTTTTCCAGGCATTTTTGTTCGACTTTTCTAATATGCATTCTGCTCATCTTATTTTTTCAGAATTTCTCTTGGTGTATCTGCACCATGAATTTCGCAACAGTGAGTAATTGTCAACAACATTGAACGAACTATTTGTTATATGATATTCATGTTACTGCGGCCCTGCAGGCAGTCGCCCAGCGGATGTAGTGGTGGGAGAAATCAAGAAAGCAGGAGGAGAGGCGGTTGCGAATTACGATGATGTGCTTGATGGGGCGAAGATCATCGAGACTGCAATCAAGACTTGGGGCCGCATCGACATATTGGTCAACAATGCCGGCATTCTCAGAGATTCCTCTTTCGCCAAAATGAGTGAACAAGACTGGGATCGTGTAATGCAGGTCCGCTGGCTGGTGCCTACCTACCTACACCCACCTACCTACCTGCCTATTAGCAATTCTCTTCAACAGATTGTAGAATTTAATCGTTGGCTAAACACTGTATTGTAGCTTATTCACTTCAGCTGCAGTTCGACGGGTCGGTTCACACGACATAACCTCGATAAGCGAGATTAGCTCAAGCTCTCTTCTGTGGAGGCTGCTGTTCTACTTTCAAGTCTGGTGTTGGCTGCATGCAGAGTTTGCACTTGCATCACCCATCTGTCAGCAGCACTCGTGAAGCATTGTAGAGACAGCAGCAGCCTGCCTCTCCTCTTCCCTCCCATATTCCCATGGAGTTTCTGAAATGCTGTTCAAATGCGACGCAGGTTCATGTCAAAGGTGCCTTCGCATGCACGAAAGCTGCTTGGCCTTACATGGTGAAGCAGGGCTACGGTCGCATCGTCAACACATCAAGCGCCTCGGGTTTATATGGAAACTTTGGGCAGGTGGGAGACTGCTGTTTGCTGTTATTCTTTTAAATTCCTTTGAAATGTTTTGTTGTTCGTAGCCCTTCAATATGTTGCTGATCTCGCTTATTCACGGTACTTTCTGATGCTGCTTTCTGCGTGCAGACGAACTACAGCGCAGCGAAGATGGCGTTGGTCGGCATGAGCAAAACACTCGCAGCAGAAGGAGATAAGTACAACATTCGTGTAAACTGCATTGCCCCGCTTGCAGGTGAGCCTTGTGCTTGTGTGGTGGGTGACTGACCTCTTTCTTTTCTTATATTGCATTTTATTTTTGAGCAGATATCTTATTTCCTCAGCATAGAGAATGTAATGTGAACACTGAAACCGCGCATGCAAAGTAAAGTACTTGTAGCTGACGAAGGGGAGGAGAGGCTTCATAGAGGATGTAATATGTCTGTTTCGCTTTGTTTGCACCCTTCCAACAGGAACACGAATGACTGCCGGAGTTTTGCCTCCTCAAGTTCGAGAGGCGCTGAAGCCCGAATGCGTTGCTCCTGTCGTTCTTTTCCTGTGTTCAAAGGAATGCAAAGAAACAGGACAGGTGTGTGAAGATCAGTCGAAGAAGAAATTCAAATTGCGCAACAGCACAAACCAGTGTCTGCGCAGATGCAGATATGCTTGCGACCGGCATGGCATATACTGAGTGAAACCGAGCTTTCTTTCTGCTTTCTTTCGGTGGATCGATTGCTGCTGTAGGTGTTCGAAGTAGGAGCGGGTTGGGTGGCGGCAGTGCGCTGGCAGAGAAGTCCTGGAAAAGTGTTTCCATCTTCTTACACTCTTGAAGATTTAACACGTGATTGGCAGCATGTAATCAATTTTGGGTCGAACGTCTCGTATCCAACTTCTCTGCAGGACTCCCTTGTGATGGTAGGTGGCCACCTTGCTTACGTTTTCTTCTTCGTTAGTTGAATGAATGAGTGCGTGTGTTTATTTAGAAGCGCGCTTTGTTTGTTTCAAAGAGGAAATACAAAGACGGAGGAGGTGGTGGCCTGATAGTGATACACTGCACAGCTTTATTGTTTCGGCTTTTGCTGTCAGGCATCTCAACAAATGTCGGCAGGGACGGAGCAACAGCAGCAGCCATCATCCAGTGAACAGAATGAGAAATCCATTAGCAGTTCAACTTCTCAATCCCCAGCTCCGAAATCTCTGAAGATATTTAAGATGATTGCAGCATTCTTAGAGCGAGCCGCCGATGAGAAAGCAAAGCTTAAGGAAAAGGTGAACAGCAGTTTCCACTTTGAAATATCACCCAAACAGGGGCAGCCTGCTGCTCTCAAGTGGACGATCGATCTTCGTGCTGACGGGGGTAAGTGATCTCTGTTTCTGTGAATATATAGACGAGCATATTATTCTATTTCTCTCATTTCGACACACAGGACGATGAAGAACGGCAAGAGGAAGGTGTACATAATATACAAAAGCTCGTTTCTCCTAGTATTTTGCTGTTTTCCGATGCAGAGGGAGGAGCCGTAGAGGGCCACCGAGGCCCAGCTGACGCTACGTTTATGATGGCCGATGAAATATTCGCCTCGATTTGTTTGGGCAGGTTGAACCCACAGGTGGCTTTCTTGCAAGGAAAGATGAAGATCCGTGGCAGTATGGGCAAAGCAACGAAGTTTACACCTGATCTCTTTCCATCTATTTCCCCTGAAGTCCTTTCACTCAGTCCAGAGGAGGCAGTAGACAAATTTCTCAGCGAGTTAAACCTCTCGGGCCCATCAACTACGACGAAAGGCGAACAAACTGCATATAAACTCAGCCAGGATGCCTCAAAGCTGCAAAGCGCTAAGCTTTTCCCCTTCCTGATGGACCACCTCAAGTCTCCGGCTGGGGCTAATCTTGTTAAGCAGGTCCATATATAATACACCCATCTATCTCTGTGTGGATATGTGCAAGTGTGCATGAACACATATGTTTATATATGCGGCGCATGCAGACATGCAGACACGCATTCTATTTGCACAACACAGCAGACACGCATTCTATTTGCACAACACACCTCAGGTGAGAAGAATTTATGATTTGATCTTCATGTTTCACAGTTTAATTTTATTATGCCTTTATGTATTTGCTTTCCCCATTGTTACAGGTCGGCTGCATCTACCGCGTGGATTTGATGCCTTGCACCGGCACCACTCCTCCGTGCACATTTTACATAAACCTGAAAGAAATGCCGCCTACAGTCCGTGAGGTGCCGAACTCATGTACGGATCCCTATGATTGCTGTTTTACTCTCAAAGACGATATTTTCTTCAAATTAGCCACCGGAAAATTGAACCCCCAAATGGCATTTCTGCAAGGCAAAATGAAAATACGAGGCAGCACGAAGGCAGCCATGAAATTCACCCGCGATATGTTCCCGAAGATTTCGAAGCTGTAACACACCTATCTCACATATTCCCATTCACTTTTATATACATATATGTGTATATATACGTTCATAGGCAACGACGAGCGACGTATAGTATATAATACTCCCCAAGAAGGGGGGGGAATTGGTAGCGTTTGCAGTGTGTGGTATGTTTGTGCATATATGGAATTTCGGAGATGCGGTCATTGACTGCATTGTCATTGACCGCTGCCGCGAATTTGCAGTCAAATTCGAAATTTGGATTATTCCGCCCTCATGATTTGTATAAGAGGCGGCGATTTGTGCCTGCTGGGTGAAGAACTGCTCGTTTGTTTACTTCCCTGGCAAAGGAAGGATCCTTTAATTAATATCTAAGTTTCCCCATTTGTTGCGTATTTTTCATGTTTTTCTAGCTTAGGTTAAGAACGGTGCGGTGGTGCCATCTTAGCAACTAGTTTTGTCTGTATACCTCGGCACTAATGCTACCTGTCTATCGTGCAAACGATATATTTAACTTGTTCTTAAGCGTACACATCATTGAAGAAACATTTCCCCTATGGGTTATATTAAGCTAATGTAATGCCAGTGGCTAAAATAGACACTTGGGATTCAACCAGAAGATAACGGTTCGTTCAGTTTGTAACAAAAGAGTCGTCGCACTTCCGGTGAAGTGAAGTTCCCCAAGAGGAACCAAACAACGGTGTGCGGTTCTTCTAACTTTCTGTCTGTCCTCTTCCTTCCATCCCCTCTACTTCTCCAACTCCCACCTCACATTCGACTGAATTTCTACTTCATGCAAACATTTTTACTCTTCCTTCGCCTTCAACATACCCTTCTTGCAGTAGCGCTGATTGCGCAAGAACTTGGGGCACATCTGAAAAGAAGTAGAAAACGCACGCACAACACAAAGGGATGAATGAGAGTATCGCAATATCAACATACTTTTGAGCGTACGTGTACCTCAACAATATAATAAAAATAAAACACATCACTGAATACTGTGCAATATATACATATATACAAACACTGTAGAGGAGGCGTTTCAGCCTGACGTGCAAAAGCTAATTTCCCCAGCAGATGTCGGGGCCGCACTGGAGTGCGGAAGCGCTTTTTTATCATCCTTATCCTCTTGTATATTGATACACCAACTTCAATGAAAGCGATAAAAAGAGACATATATACATATATATACATATATATACACTAAAATTGTAAAGCAAGTGCTGTTTCAGCCTGACGTGCAAAAGCTAATTTCCCCAGCAGCAGATGTCGGGGCCGCACTGCAAAGCAGGCGGAAGCGCTTTTTTATCATCACAGCATCCCGCGATATGCAACAGTAAATGCAATAAAGGCGATAATAACCAACATTTCGGGAAAGAAAAACAGAAACTGATCGAGCTCTCTCCTGCATGCGGGGTATTCGGACAGTCTTTGAGCGGGTGGAAGGAGAAGGTAATATTCACCGAGTTTAATTCAAATAAGCATATGTTAACATGAATACAAATATGTATATGTTCACATCTCTTTCTTACCCCCTTGGTGGAAGTTTTTCTTCTCTTGGGGGCCTTCTTGATCCCATTGCGATGGTTTTTCTTGTTCTGCACACCGCAGCAAAGAAAGAATTAATCCCATTTTCTTCCCCCTCTGTAATGATTCACTATCCATCCACACAGCAAATAAAATGCATTTCTTCTACTTTCACGCTGCAAAACTCGGCTGTTTGTACCCCACGGGTGTGATATTTGAAAGAACGCCGCTTCCTAGGACTGCAGAAATTAATTCCTTCTACGTGCACCGGCATCAAGTATAAATGTGATGATTTAGCATAATTTCAACTGAAAATGTATTATCTGAAGCTACGAGTATGCAGAAATCCCAGGGAACAAAGGGAAAGAAGAAAGGGCTGTTGCTGTCGCTGCTGCTTGCCTGGTTGTGGTTGGTGTGGTTCTTTGACTTGGCCATTTTCGCAGTGTTCGAGGGAGAAGTAATACGCGAAGGCCGAAAATATGAAAAAGAGAAACTTCAAACCAACGAACTGCTGATGAGAAAACCCCAAAATCTAAACCCTAAACCCTAAACACGCAGACAGCCGCGGGGCTGTGGGGCGGCGGCATTTCTTTGGGTCTTTGGCGTTTCCTCTGTATTCATCTTTTGTGTTCTCGAGATAAAAAGAAATACTTCTTTGCAATTAAACAACAATTCGTTTGAATATAATTATACTTTAGAGTCAAAATTTGCCCGTGCAGCAACAGCGTTGGCTGCCCTGCAGCTTCATGAACGTGAATAGCGTATGCAGAGCCGAGGCAATACTTAAATGCTGCATGCATTGTATTTGTAAACAAATAAATAATAATTAATTAATATCTACAGAATACATAAACGGAAACTACAGAGAAGATCATCCTCTCTGTTTATCTATCTGCTTGTGTTCAAAACCTGTGAAGAGTGTAGCTGTTTATATTATATTATAGTAGAACAGAGGTAGAAACGTAGGGAAAGCGAAGGGGCAGAGGGCCTCAATTTTATGTTTCATATTATATTTTATATTTTATGTTTGTTTGTTTGTAATATTCATGATAAATATCATCAAATAAATAAACAAACCATAAACAACCAAATCAACAACACAAGAACATCGGCGCGAGTGTATGTTTGTGTGTTTGTGTTTGTGTGTGTGTGTGTGTTTCAATCTTCCCCTCTAAACTCTCCCTCACAACAATATATTCCTGCTGCTATGTTCTCTCTAAAATAAATATAATTAAATGGTGCTAGTTGATAAATACAGACAGAAACAATTAATCTTTCCTTCTTATAATACGCTGAGTTGTGTTGTTGCCTCACACTGTACAGTTGAATTCGTAGGATATAGTTATTAGCAGTAGAGGGTTCCTCTCTTCTTTATCGAATAAATTAAATTGTATATTAATTTGTATATTAAATTGTATATTTTATTATTAAATTATAAATTTTATTTTAACTTCATTTAAATTATTAAAAACACAAATTATACAACTCGTACATCCATTCAAACGCAAACTACTTCACGGCTTCAATCCCCGTTTGCTGCCTACATACCTTAGACAGGAAGTGCTGCTGCTGCTGCTGCTGCTGCTGCTGCTGCTGCTGGGATTGCTGCTAACGAACGCTCTGTAACAACTATTCCTGCTGCTGCTGCTGCTGCTGCTGCAGCAGCAGCACGTGCAGCTGCAGCAAATGTGCAGCTGCAGCAAGCAGCAGAAGATGCTGCAGCAACTGTATCTGCTGCTGCTGTACCTGTATCTGCTGCTGCTGCTGCTGCTGCTGCTGCTGCTAGTTAGTTTAGTGTGTTATTCTTCAAGATCTGGTTCAAGTGGCTCTCCGTTTTCATCGCACTGTATCACCTTCTTCACCTGCAGCAGACAGCAGCAGACA
>OY986956.1:1707330-1709830 GCA_963920595.1 Eimeria praecox
AGTATAAACGTATACAGAGTACAACTAGATACATATAGTATATATATATATATATATATATATATATATATATATATATATATATATATATATATATATGTATAATTTCAAATTATTATTCTGCAGCCCCCCTCGCAGCAGCAGCAGCAGCAGCAGCAGTTGCTGCTGCTGCGTCTTCTGTGTCTGCCAACATAAAACTATAAACAATTCTTTGATTTTGTTGCTGCTGCTGTGCTGCAGCCGCTGCTGCTGCAGCTCCTGCTGCTGCAGCTACTGCTGCAGCTACTGCTGCACCTGCTGCAGCTGCTGCACCTGCTGCTGTTGCTGCTGCTGCTGCTGCACCTGCTGCTGCTGCTGCACCTGCTGCTGCAGCAGCAGCAGCAACAGCTGCTGCTGCTGCTTCTGGATCAGCAGCAGCCTCAGCAGTAGGTTGTTGAGGTGTCTGTACAGCTCATGCTGGTAAGACGAGAAGGACGACGAAGAATACGAATAGTAGGGGAAGCAAACCAAAAACAAACAACAGAAATATATTTGATTGAATACAAACAAAATCTCTACCGTAATTATACAGCAGCAGCAGCAGAGTGTTAGGACGACGGGGCTGGAGCGCATGCAACACATGCTGCAGCAGACCTTGCTGCTGCTGCTGCTCCTGCTGCTGCAGATGCAGCAGCTGCTGCTGCTGCTGTTGCTGTTGCTGCTGCTGAAACCAATCGAACGATGCCCCAGATTCAGCTGCATATACACTCCAGGTAGATGAAGCAGCAGCAGCAGCAGCAGCAGGATCACCAGCAGCAGCAGCAGCAGCAGCAGGAACAAAGGCAGGTGCTACGGCGTCTCCAGCAGCAACAGCTGCTGCTGCATTGTACGGCATTTGATAGTGCTGCTGCTGCTGCTGCTGCAGCATACCTGAGCTCAACCACTGCAGCAGCAACTCAGGAGAAGGATGTTTGCTGCCTTTCAGAGCAGCAGCAGCAAACCCCGCTGCTGCTGCTGCTGCTTCGAAGAAGAAAGAACGAACCGACTGCAGCATAAGCGATGCACACAGACACACCAAACATAAGCAGCAGCAGCAGCAGCAGCAGCAGCAGTAGCTGCTACAGCAGCAATAGTAGGTGCAGCAGCAGCAGCAGCAGCAGCAGCAGTAGCAGTAGCTGCTACAGCAGCAATAGTAGGTACAGCAGCAATAGCAGCTGCAGCAGCAGCAGTAGCTGCAGCAGCAGTAGTAGCTGCAGCAGCAGTTGTTCTTGTAGCACCAGCAGCACTAACAGCAGCAACAGCAGCAGCAGCAGCAACAGCAGCAGCAGCAGCAGCAGAATCCAATACCTGTAATGCTTCAAAGTCAGCCAGCAGCAGCAGCAGCATAGTGGTTATCAAGACAAGAGCTGTCTTCCTCAGCAGCAAACTTCTGCGTCTCCGCTGCAGCTGCTGCAGTTGCTGCTGCAGCGATTCTGCTTCACCTGCTGCTGCTGCTGTTGCTGCTGCTGCTGCTGCTGTTGCTGCTGTTGTGCTGCTGCTGCTGCTGCTGTTGCAAGTCGTTGCTGCTGCTGTTTTTGTGTCTTCTACTTCAACACTCTCTCCGTCCTTCACAGACCCAACCTTCTGCTGCTGCTGCTGCTGCTGCTGCTTCTGCTGCTGCTTCTTCTGCTGCTGCAGCTGCTGCAGCTGCTGCTGCAGCTGCTTCCGCTGCTGCTTCGTAGGATCATGCAGCAAGGGCACGAGAAGAGCAAACGGCGGTAGCAGCAAAACGCCAACGAACCAAGACAGCCACACATTTGATAGCTGCAGCACCAAATACAATATATATACATACATATATATATATATATATATATATATATATATATATATATATATATATATATATATATATATATAATTTAAAATACACACAATAATAGCAGCAGCAGTAGCAGCAGCAGCAAGAACGAGCAGCAGCAGCACCACCAAGAGCAGCAGCAGCACCACCAACAAGAGCAGCAGCAGCAGCAGCACCAAGAGCAGCAGCACCACCACCACCGACAGCAGCACCACCAACAAGAGCAGCAGCAGCAGCACCACCACCAACAAGAGCAGCAGCAGCACCACCACCACCAAGAGCAGCAGCAGCAGCAACAGCAACAACAGCAGCAGCAGCAGCAACAGCAGCAGCAGCAGCATGTGTTTACGAGTAGGCTTAGTGTCACAGCTGTCAGCAGCAAACGCCCTGCCGATCGCATGCAAAGCCAAAGAGCAGCAGGAGCAGCAGGAGGCAGCCACCGATCTAGCAGCAATTCTGCTGCTTCTCTCAACTCTATCTCCTGCTGCTCCTGCTGCTGCTGCTGCTGCTGCTGTTGCTGCTGTTGTGCTGCTGCTGCTGCTGCTGGAGCTGAGGCGACGGGCGACGGTGCAGCGGCGGGGGCAGCAGCAGCAGCTGCTGCTGTTGTTGGCTTTTCTGCAGCAGCAGCAGATGATGATGAAGCTGCTGCTGCTGCTGCTGCAGCAGCAGCAGCAGCAGCAG
>OY986956.1:1714830-1717330 GCA_963920595.1 Eimeria praecox
AGGGTGCTGCTGCAGCAGCAGCAGCAGATCTGCAGCAGTAAGCTGTCCGAGAGCAGCAGCAGGTTGTGTTGCTGCTGCTGTAGTCAGGACACCTGCAGCTCTCAGCAGATGCTTCATTGCTGCTGCTGCTGCTGCTGCTGCTGCTTCATCCTCTTCTGCTGCTGTTGCTGCTGCTGCTGCTGCAGCAGCAGCAGCAGCAGATACAGCAGGAGGGTCGTTGAAGTCAAAGAGAACAGGGAGAATAATTGCTTCTCTTCCGTCTCCTCTGCTGCTGCGGATAGTCCCCACAAAATTAAAGTGTAGCGTTGCTGCTGCTGCTGCTGCTGTTGCTGCTGTTTCTGTTGCTGCTGCTGTTGCTGCTGCTGTTGCTGCTGCTGCTGCTGCTGCTGCTGGCTCAACAAGATAGAACGGCTGCAGCGAATATTCAATTTGCAAAGCCGAGAAGAGCAGTCCTAGCTCTTGTAGAAATGCTGGGGCCTGCTGCTCCGAACACTGCTGCTGCTGCTGCTGCTGTTGCTGCTGCTGCTGCTGCTGCTGTTCGTTGCTGCTGAGATCTGGAAGGAAGAGAAAGGGATAGCGAGAGGGTCTGAGAGACCCTGAGTAGCAGGGTGCTGCTGCTGCTGCAGCAGCAGCAGCAGCAGCAGAACGAGCAGCAGCAGAACGAGCAGCAGCAGCAGCCCGAGCAGCAGCAGCAGCAGCTTCGATTCTAATATAAACAAAGGATGCTAGAGACATAACTGCAGCAGCAGCAGCAGTTTGAGGTTGTTTAATTGCTGCTGTATGCTGACCTGCAGCAAACGAATGCTCCTCTACTTCTGTTGGATTGGGGAAGCAAGGGAGACAAGCTAGAAAGATAAGAGAACCGATATAAAACAACGGCCTGAGGCAGCAGCAGCAGCAACAGCAGCAGCAGCAGCAGCAACAGCAGCAGCAGCAATAGCAGCAGCAGAAAAGGCAGAAACAGAAGAAAAAATGATGCACCAGCAGCAGCAAACGTAGCAGCAGCAGCAACAGCAGCAGCAGCAACAGCAGCAACAGCAGCAGCAGCAACAGCAGCAGCAGCAACAGCAGCAGCAACAGCTTGCTGCAGCATATTCAGGTGTACATACACCTAAAAAGTTTAGGAGTAAGTAAAAGTATTTAAAGATATAAAAACACAACAATATAACAAACAAATGACAGAAAATAATATATATATATATATATATATATATATATGTATATATATATATATATATAAGATATAATAAAAAATATACAGACTAAGATCCAATACATAAAACAAAATAAATGAAATAAATAAAATAAATAAAACAAATAAAATAGATGGATAGAATAAATAAAATAAATAAAATAAATAAAATAAATAAAACAAATAAAATAAATAAAATAAATAAATAGAATAGGTAGTATAATAGCGTACCCGAGAGGCCTCAGCCTCCAAACTAAAAACTGCAGCTTCTCCTCCCTCGTCATGTGGCGCAGCCGGCTCAACCTGCTGCTGCTGCTGCTGCTGCTGCTGCTGTTGCTGCTGCTGCTGCTTCGGCGCAGCCACGATGATAAGGCTGCAGCAAGCCGACCCATCGTCTCTAGTTGTTTTGCTGCTGCTGCTGCTGCTGTTTCTGCTGCTGCTGTTGCTGCTGCTGTTGCTGTTGTTGCTGCTGTTGCTGTTGTTGCTGCTGTTGCTGGTGGTGGTGTTGCTGCTGTTGAGACTGCTGCTGTTGTTGCTGCTGATGCTGCTGCTGTTGCTGTTGCTGTTATAGCTGGTAGTGTTGTTGCTGCTGCTGTTGTTGCTGCTGCTGCTGCTGCTGCTGCTGCTCTTGCTGTTGCTGTTGTTGTTTCCGCAGCTTTGGTTGTTGGGGGAGATGAAGTGTATGACTTATCTTCTTTCTGCTGTTGTTGCTGCTGCTGCTGCTGCTGCTGCTGTTGTTGTTGCTGTTTCTATTGATAGTGCTGCTGCTATCGATAGTGCTGCTGCTGCTGCTGCTGCTGCTGCTCTTGCAGCTAGAGCGACAGTGTATGTCTATTAGTTGTTTGTCTTTATTATACGCCAGCAGCCACTTGCTGCTGCTGCTGCTGCTGCTGCTGTCTGCTGCTGTTGACTCAACATACAGACAAATAACTAGCAGCAGCAGCAGCAGCAGCAGCAGCAGCAGCAGCAGGATCAGCACCCTGCAGCAGCAGAGGAGTGAATACAGAAAGACACACAGTGTGTGTCATTTAGAGAGTAACTAATTAAAATATATTAAACCAAAAAACAAACAAAACAAAGAAAACGTGCTGCTGCTGCTGCTGCTGCTGCTGCTGCTGCTGCAGCGCATGCACAGCAACACAACCCCCTAGCAACAACAGCAGCAACGCGAGCCTCGAAGAAGTTAATTGCTTCTGTGTGTGATGAAATAAATAAATAAATATATAAATAAATAAATTAATTAATTAATTAATTATTTTTATATTTATTTTCTTATTTTTATTTTTATTTGATGTTTAAATTGCAAGG
>OY986956.1:1727330-1729830 GCA_963920595.1 Eimeria praecox
TAAACCCTACCCCCGTAAACCCTAAACCCTAAACCCTACCCCCTAAGTGGTAATTTTATTGAAGAGGCCAATATTTATATTTTTTAACAAGTTGTGTAGGAGTAGTTCTATATCTTCTATCAACATTAAGTAGAGAACTCACAATATCAGCATAAAACGTAGGTACATTGGCTTTAATTAGGTCTTGTTTCGGTGTGTTTACAGAAGAAAGAGCAGCTACACTTGTTTTAGGATTATTAATTGGATCTAAATGAGATAGATATGCAGTAATATTATTATGTACAGATAATTTATACGGTAAACGGCCCTCCAAGAAAATCATATAGCAAACAAAACCAGCAGACCAAGCATCATATAATGTATTTAATAATATATTTTTATTTCGTAAAACACATGTTGCATGCATAGGATCCATAAATAAAGGAGTATATTTTTCATTCGAATTTCGTTCTTGATTTGTTAAACCACACATACCAAAGTCTGCTAGTTCTATATCTCCCTCATTTGATATTAATATATTTTCTGGTTTTATATCATAATGACATATATTAGATTGATGTAATAATGATATTGTAGATATTAATTCTTTGCATAAATAACAACGTGCTTCCATTGATAATCTCAATGGTTTTTGTTTTATTGTTTTATTTTTATATAATAATAATCTTGCATCTCCTAACATTCTCTCCGATAGAAGGACCTTCTTGAAAAATATAAAATCGTTGTATGCAAATACTAAACTACCTGGGGGAGATGTTGTATATACACCAGAATCAAACGCTGTTGTTGGTCCTGCTCCTGCTGCTGCTCCTCCTCCTGTTGCTGCTCCTGCTGCTCCTGCTGCTGCTGCTGCTGCTGTTTCAGGTGTATCTTCAGTTCCGAGAGAGGCCTCATATAGGGGCAGAGCCCAATGGTTTTTGGTTGCTATCTCCTTAGCAGTTAATTCTCTCTCCTCATCACTTCCTGCTGTTGTTTCTGCTTCTGATGCTGCATCTGCTGCTGCTGCTGCTGCTGCTGCTGCATCTTCTGCTGCTGCTGTTTCTTTATTTTTCGCTGAAGCTATAGCACGTAGGGGTTGTATCTCCTGTACATACAGTTCAGATAAAATAGAAGAAGCTGAATCTAAGACACGCTCCATCTCCTGCTGCGCTCGTGTCTTCTGCTGCTGCTGCTGCGGCTGCTGCTGCTGTTGCTGCTGCTGCTGCTGCTGTTGCTCCTGCTGCTGCTGCAGCCTCTGCTGCAGCCGTTCAAGGCCTTGTACGTGGTCGTACATAATCTTAAGAGCTAATTCTTTCTGTTTGAGGATAGCAGCAGCAGCATCATCAACAACAGCAACAGCCAGAACGAGGCCTGTTCCTCCTACTCCTAATATTTGTAGCTCTTTAACAGCACATCTTGAGAGGATAAGTCGGCCTGATATAGGGTCTCGAATATCTCTAATTACAATTAATTCTTTGTTTATTGTGTCTCCACTTATTTTTAATAAAGCAGCATGAGACACAGCCTTCACTGGATGCTCGTGAGAAGGTTGATAGGCCTGTTTTCGTTTTGCTGCTGCTGCTGCTGCTGCTGCTGCTGCTGCTGCTGCTCTCTCATCTTCTAATTTTATTAATAAATTCTCTCTCATTACTTTCGCTGTTTCTTCTCTAACTTTTTTTATTATTTCGTTTTGTGATGCTGCAGATGGAGGCACAGAAACAGGCTCTGGCAGTCCATACTTATCGTTTTCTGCTGCTGCTGCTGCTGCTGCTGCTTGTTTTGCTGCTGCTGCTGCTAGTCTTCCTTCCCTTGCAGCACCTCGTCGTGCTGCTGCTGCTATTCCTGCTGCTGCTAGTATATCTGTATCTTTTAAATCTGCTTCAGGAGACAGTGTAAGACCTCCTATACCTGCAGCTAAACCTTGAACGGGCTGCTGCTGCTGCTGCTGCTGCTGTTGCTGCTGCTGCTGCTGCTGTTCTGTATCAGGTGTCTTGAGTAAGGCAGCAGCAGGTGTGAAAGGTCTTCCTAGTGCTGCTGCTGCTGCTCCTGCTGTTCTTGCTGCTGCTGGTGCTGCAGCAGCAGCAGCAGGAAAGACAGGTTGCTGCTGTATTCGCTTAAAGGGAGAACGATGCAGCAAGCGATTGATAAGGCCTGAGCTCCCAGGAGCAGCAGCAGCAGCAGGAGCAGCAGCAGCAGCAGCAGCAGCAGGGGAGTACCCTTCAGATCTCCCTCTAAGCCTTCCATACATCTCACCTAGACGCTGTCGTCGTTGTTCTTGCTGCTGCTGCTGCTGCTGCTGTTGCTGCTTCTTTTGCTGCTGTTGTGCTGCTGCAGCACCAGACTGTTGAGATTTAAAACCCCTAATATTTATACGTAAACCTCTACGTGGGGTTATAAAAGAAAACGCTGTTGCAGATTGCTGCTGCTGCTGCTGCTGCTGCTGCTGTTGCTGCTGTTGCTGCTGCTGCTGCAGCTGCTGCTGCTGCTGCTGCTGCAGCAGCAGATCAGAAGACAGCAGAGA
>OY986956.1:1732330-1734830 GCA_963920595.1 Eimeria praecox
AGACACCCCAGCTTTAATAAGTACATCTTTAGGTTTTTCTATTTGTTTTTGCGTTTCTCTCTCATTTAGAAGTAGTTTTGTTTTAATGCTCATATGGGTTTGATCTAATGCCTCTAACTGTTCTAGTATAGGGGATTTGAAAGAAAGATTATACGGTAGTCTTCCTCCTGTTAGAAATACATATGTAGTAAGACCAACAGCCCAGGCATCATAACTTTTATTTAATATCTTTGCTCCCTTTCTTCTCGCACATGATGCTGTTCTAGGCTCCATAAATAGAAGAGTACCATTATAACAGTTTCTTCTTTCTCCCACATTCCCTATCATACCAAAATCTGCTAGATAAGGTAGTCCCTTAAACGATAATAATATATTTTCTGGTTTTATATCCATATGTACTGTTGATAGTTTATTCAATCTTCCTACGCTCTTAATAAATAATAAACAAAGTAGTTCTAATGCTCTTGTTGTTGGTTTTATATACGATGAAGATAGAGAAGGAGGCAATATTGTTTTGAGGGAGCTAGATTCAATTAATAATTTTGATGTAGAGACAGGTAGAGGAACAGCCTCAGGATATAGTAATGCAGCTGCGTCTCCCAACATTAAATCTGATAGAAGTACCTCACTATGAAAGCCTGTATTCGATTCAAAGTGGGGAGGTAGATTTATTCTTCTTCCTGTTGCTGCTGCTGCTGCTGCTGCTTCTGCTTCTGCTGCTGCTGCTGCTGTTGTTGTTGCTGGTGCTGCAGCAGGTATAGGTCTTAAAGAAGCAGTGAATAGCGGTAAGGCCCACAGATTATTTTGTGATAGAGTTTGTGTATTGATATTATTATTTATTTTTATACTTTCTTCTTGTTGTTGTATATGTTTTGTCTCCTTCTCTATTAATCTACGAACCTCATCTCTCTCTGCGGTGTATATATCTCGTAATATATTATTTATATTGTGCTTCTGTCTCTCTGTTAATATATGGTTGTCGAAACGAAAGTAGATAAACTTAGCTGCAAGGTCTCGAGACCCTAGCCGTTCAAACAACTTCTCCTGCTGCTGCTGCTGCTGCTCCTGCTGCTGCTGCTGCTCCTGCTGCTGCTGCTGCTGCTGCTGCTGCTGTAGTGGTGTTGGTGGTGGTGCATGCAGACTCATAACAACACCATTCCCTCCAACCCCTAATACCTTTCCTCTCTTTAACATTATCTTTTCTGCTATCTTCTCTCCTGTTGCTGCATCTCTGACATCATATAAACAAACAAAATCTTCTGAACACATAGAACTGCTGCTGCTGCTGCTGCTGCTGCTGCTGCTGCTGCTGCTGCTGCTGCTGCTGCTGGTGGTGGTGGTGGTGCTAGATCCGAAGGCAGATAGAGCTAGAGGTAGGGCTTCAACAACAGGGTCTTGAGGTCTAGATAAATCTCCTTCTCTTCTATTTCTGTCTATCTCCAAGTTATGTTGAACAACAGCAGCTAGTTCATGCTGCAGTTCTAATGTCTCTTGTTTATTAAAACTAATGAGGGGGCCCGAGCCCCTTCCTGCTCTTTCATCTCCTCCTCTTCCTGCTGCTGCTGCTGCTGCTGATGATGATGATGATGATGATGATGAGCCTGCTGCTGCGTGTTCGAATCGTCCTGCTGCTGCACCTGGTCTTGCTGCTGCTGCTGCTGCTGCTGCTGCTGCAGGAGAAGGAGAAGGAGAAGGAGAAGGTGTACCTCTTTGAGGTTTAGGACGTCGGTCTGCTGCTGCTGCAGCAGCAGCAGCAGCAGCAGCAGCAGGAGGAGGAGGAATGTGGGGTTGTTGTGTTTCGTCTGTTTTGTTTTTATCTGCCTTAAACCCAACACGACGGAGTAGAAGATGTTTATTTATATCTTTTAATGCTGCAGGGCCATTACGAATAGCTGCAGATACACCGCGATGAGCACGAGCAGCAGCAGCTGCAGCAGCAGCTGCAGCAGCAGCAGCAGCAGGAGAAGCAGCAGCAGCAGCAACACCAGGAGAGAATAGAGGAGAGATATGTGAAACCCTAGGAATAGGTCTTCGTGTTTCCTGGTGTCTAGACAGTGGAGTGTTTAATACAGCAGCAACACCACGTTGAAGAGGTCTTGGTGCTGCTGCTGCTGCTGCTGCTGCTGCAGTAGCAGCAGCAGCAGCAGCAGTACGAAGCACAGGCTGGTGCTGCTGTCGTAAGGCGTGCAGGGCAGAACCGGGAGGGAGAAGACGACGTAAACGATCTGTCTGTAGAAGAGAAGAAGATTCATTCGTTAGAGAAGAATAAGAAAGAAAACTGCTGCTGCTGCTGCTGCTGTTGCTGCTGCTGCTGCTGCTGCTGCTGCTGCTGCTGTTGCTGCTGCTGGAGGTGATGCTGTTGGTTTGCTGCTGTTCTAGAAAGAGAGAGAAAGAATACAATGGGGCCCCTAGGCCCAATAAAATATAAAAAATAAACATATTTAAAATATAATTATAAATAAATAAATAAATATAAATATATAAATATATAAATATAAAT
>OY986956.1:1739830-1747330 GCA_963920595.1 Eimeria praecox
CACCAGAGCAGAAGATGCTGTTGAAGGATATAAAGAAACTTCTATGAGTGTTATTGCTGCTGCTGCTGCTGCTGCTGCTGCTGCTGCTGTTGCTGCTGCTGCTGCTGCTGTTGCTGCTGCTGCTGTTGCCGTAGCAAGATTGTTTCTAATGGGTATAAATTATTTAATAATTTGTTTAAAACAACAAATTAAAATAATTAAACAAACAGAAAAATAAATAAAAAATAATAATAAGGAAAACTCCGAAGAAGTAAGAAGAACAGCCCCAACAGTCCCGCTGCTGCTGCTGCTGCTGCTGCTGCTGCTGCTGCTGCTGCTGCTGCTGCTGCTGCTGCTGCTGCTGCTGCAGCAGCAGCAACAGCAGCAGCAGCAGCAGCAGCAGCAGGAGTTGTAGACGCAGGTCTTGTTTAACTGTACATACACCTGAATATTTGTTATGTTTCAAGGAGTTTGGGCTGATAGCATTTGCTCTTCTGTTCTTCTGTAGGGTTTATAGCATTCACAAACCCTAAACCCTAAACCCTAAACCCTAAACCCTAAACCCTAAACCCTGAACCCTAAACCCTAAACCCTAAACCCTCATGTTTTTGTATTGTTTTTCTTTAATAATAGAAAGAAAGAATAACAACTAGGGTTTATGCTGCAGCAGCAGCAGCTCAGGGTTTACTTCATAGCCCCCACATCCTAAACCCTAAACCCTAAACCCTAAACCCTAAACCCCCTAAACCCTAAACCCTACTCAGGAGCGTGTCTGACAGGTTATTTGATAGTGCGTAGAGTAGATAGTATGTGCTTGTTTCTGTATTTTCTTCGGGTGTATCTTGAGGTCCTGTAGGTAGGCTCGAGGGTTTAGTGTTGTCTAGTGCTCTCTCTCTAGGGTTTAGGGTTTAGGGTTTAGGGTTTAGGGTTTAGGGTTTGTGTGTGTGTGTGTTAATGTGTTTTCAGGTTTATTTATTTGCTTGTGTTTTATTCTATATATATTAATGTGTATTAGGGTTTAGGGTTTATAAAGTATTACTTATATAGGGTTTATTATACTATTTAGGGTTTAGGGTTTATTATAATATCTAGGGTTTAGGGTTTAGGGTTTAGGGTTTAGGGTTTAGGGTTTCTATGATGACGTCAGCAAACGATGTGTTTTCTCTACAACTTCATGGGCTGCCAGCATGGGGTCCCTCAGATAAATTAGGGTTTAGGGTCTTTGATCCTACTGTCTCTTCTTCTTCTTCTCCTCCTTCTTCTTCTTCTTCTTCTTCTTCTTCTTCTTCTTCTCCTTCTTCTTCTTCTTCTTCTCCTTCTTCTTCTTCTTCTTCTTCTTCTTCTTCTTCTTTGGTCGAGGCCCTTCCCTTTGATCTCAATCTTAAATCTTCTCTCTTCTCTCAACAGTTATTTAGATGCTGCGATTTCACATTCAATAGCGTAAACCCTAAACCCTAAACCACAAACCCTAAACCACAAACCCTAAACCCTAAACCACAAACCCTAAACCCTAAACCCGTGTGGCTGAGGGTTGTCCTGCAGAAAACGATCTATCTATATCTATATCTATATGTATATATCTATATCTATATCTATATATCTATATCTATATATCTATCTCTATCTATCTATATATCTATATATCTATATCTATATCTATCTATCTATCTATCTATATATATATATGTATATATATATATATATATATATATATATATATATATATATATATAGACACGCCTACGGTAGACACAGACAGCCTATGGTCTAGGGTTTAGGGTTTAGGGTTTAGGGTTTAGGGTTTGTGAATACAGAAACAGAGGGACCCGAGGGGAGGAGCTCCGGCAGACGATGAGAAAGAATTTCATATGGTTGACAGCAAACCCATGATGAGACACAAGAGTGCAGGAGGTATGCTAGGGTTTAGGGTTTAGGGTTTAGGGTTTAGGGTTTAGGGTTTAGGGTTTAATTAATTTATTCTTTCTCGGTTTTTTTTGAATCTCCTTTGTTTATTTTGTTTATTTTTTATTTTATCTTTTATATATAATTTGCGGTGTATATTCATCTCTTATATAATTTTATATAATCTGAGGTGTACATGCAGCTTCTGTATAATTTGAGGTGTATGCTCATCTCTCTCTCTCTCTGTCTCTATCTCTCTCTCTCTCTCTCTCTATATATATATATATATATATATATATACATATATATATATATATATATATATATATATATATATATATATATGTATTCAGAGGGCTGGTTGAGTCGTAGACGTGTGCCCGTAAAACAAACAACAGCAGCATTTAATGAGAAGACAAAAGAAGAAGAGGAAATGAAATTAGGGAAGAAAGCGAAGAGCGATCAGAAGAAACAACAGCAACAGCAGCAGGTGAAAGGAGTTTTGTGGGGGTTTAGGGGTTAGGGTTTAGTGGGGGTTTAGGGGTTAGGGTTTAGTGGGGGTTTAGGGGTTAGGGTTTAGTGGGGGTTTAGGGTTTAGTGGAGGTTTAGTGGGGGTTAGGGGTTAGGGTTTAGCGGGGGTTTAGGGTTTAGTGGGGGTTAGGGTTTAGTGGGGGTTTAGGGTTCTTTTTTTTAGGGCTTGAAGGGTTGGGTGTTCTACATCAGATAGGGTTTAGGGTTTAGGGTTTAGGGTTTTAGAGTTTTTAGGTTTTGGGGTTTTAAAGGTCTTTAGGGTTTAGGGTTTTTAGGGTTTAGGGTTTAGGGTTTAGCTATCAGGAATGGGGGGTTGGGGTTTAGAAGGTAGGAAGTAGCGATAGTTTATCTGAAAAGTGTGGAGATTAGGGTTTAGGGTTTAGGGTTTAGGGTTTGGGGTTTAGGGTTTGTTCTGAGGGCTTGTGTAGGTTTTTCTAGTTGTTTATTTATTTTATTTTATTTAAATAAAATAAATATATGTTGACGTTGCGATCAGCAGCAGCAGCAGCAGCAGCAGCAGCAGTAGCAGCAGCAGCAGCAGCAGCAGCAGCAGCAGCACGTAGATAGTATTTGTTTACCTGTCTCTAAACAAAGTAGGAGACAGACAGCAGCAAACACAAAACAAAGGGAGACAGGAGACACAGGCAGCAGCTGCTGCTGCTGCTGCAGCAGCAGCTGCTGCTGCTGCTGCTGCATCGAATCTGCTGCTTGCTGCTGCTGCCGTTTCTCGCACCCTGCTTCTTCTTCTTCCAACCTGCTGCTGTTGCTGCTGCTGCTGCTGCTGCTGCAGGCTCGCTACGCTCGTATCCACGCTCGTCATCGCGCTTTCTCTGAGTGGTCGATACAACCTACTAATGATTGGCAGGTAGATAACTGTCTCCTTTATTACTATTTAACTGTCTCCTTTATTTTTATTTAACTGTCTCCTTTATTTTTATTTAACTGTCTCCTTTATTACTATTTAACTGTCTCCTTTATTATTGTTTAACTGTCTCCTTTGTTGTTGTTTAACTGTCTCCTTTATTACTATTTAACTGTCTCCTTTATTTTTATTTAACTGTCTCCTTTATTTTTATTTAACTGTCTCCCTTATTTTTATTTAACTGTCTCCTTCATTTTTATTTAACTGTCTCCTTCATTTTTATTTAACTGTCTCCTTTATTAGTATTTAACTGTCTCCTTTATTGCTGTTTAACTGTCTCCTCTTCAATTATTTATCTGTCTGTCTCCTCTTCAATTATTTATCTGTCTGTCTCCTTTTTAATTATTTATCTGTCTGTCTCCTTTTTAATTATTTATCTGTCTGCCTCCTCTTTAATTATTTATCTGTCTGTCTCCTCTTTAATTATTTATCTGTCTGTCTCCTCTGTAATTAATTATCTGTCTGTCTCCTCTTTAATTAATTATCTGACTGTCTCTCTCTTTTTTAATTATCTAACTGTCTGTCTCTTTTTTAATTAATTATTTATTTGTCTGTCTCCTCTTTAATTATTTAACTGTCTCTTTTTTAATTAATTATTTATTTGTCTGTCTCCTTCTCTCTCAGGTGTTAGCGGAGTTGCCGCTGCAGCAGCTACACAAGCAGCAAATCGAATCATGTAAGCTGCTGCTGCTGTTGCTGCTGCTGTTGCTGCTGCTGCTGTTGCTGCTGCTGTTGCTGCTGCAGCAGCAGCAACAGCAACAGCAGCAACTGCAGCATCTTGTATGGATGTTATTCTCACAATTATATATATATATATATATATATATATATATATATATATATATATAAGTAAATAAAAATAAATAAAAATAAATAAAAATAAAAATAAATAAAAATAAATAAAAATAAATAAAAATAAAACAAAGCCAAACGTATAAAGACTAACATCCCAAACCTAAAACTAAAACTCCACCTAAAAACAAACGAATAAAAATAAATATTAAAATTAAAATTAAAATTAGAATAAATTTGGGGTGTATATGCAGCTGGGGTGTCTGTACAAGATATTGAATGGAGGGGAAGATTATTATATTATCTCCGACAGGCAGATAAGATAAGTTGTAGGAATCCTGTTGTTCTACAAAACTTAAGTAGTAATTATTATTATTATTGGGTGACAACACAAGACGATGAAGTCATTAGAGTATATATAAACCCTATAAACCCTAAACCCTAAACCCTAAACCCTAAGTTTTGTGGGGATAGCGTTTTATTATGAAAAACGTAGAGATTTATTTATTTTAGTTTGTTTTGTTTTAGTTTGCTTTGTTTTGTTTTATTTTATTTATTTTATTTTATTTATTTTATTTTATTTTATTTTATTTTATTTTATTTTATTTTATTTTATTTTATTTTATTTTATTTTATTGTTAGTCTATTCTGTTGTCTTGTTAGATTTTTCTTGTCTTTCAATTAAAAACAAAAACAAACAAAACAATAAATACTTGATTTGATGGAGTTGTCTTTGTATATTTATTTATTTATTTATTTATTTATTTATTTATTTATTTATTTATTTATTTATTTATTTATTTATTTGTTTGTTTGTTTTATTTATATTTATTTGTCTAATTATTATTTTCTATATTTTTTTAGGGTTTAGGGTTTAGGGTTTAGGGTTTAGGGGTTTGTTTATTTCTGTTTATTTATTTTAAATTAATATGTTTATTATATATCTCTTCTCTTACAAATGTTGATTGTTTGTTATTATCTTATATTGTTTTTGTTTGTATCTATATATATATATATATATATCTATATCTATATCTATATCTATATCTATCTATCTATCTATATATATATATATATATATATATATATATATATATATATATATATAATTTGTTTGTGTTAATTAGTTATTGTATTTTATTTAGTTTTTATCTTTTGTTGGTTTTTATTGGTTTAAATATATCTACAATTTTATTATTTTTATTTATTATTTGTTATTGCTGCTGTCTTTGCTGCTGCTGTCTTTGCTGCTGCTGCTGTCTTTGCTGCTGCTGCTGTCTTTGCTGCTGCTGCTGCTGCTGTTGTTGTTGTTTGTGCTATGTATATACCCTACACCTCTGTTTAGGATTATATGTTGAACGGAGCGAAGCCAGTAGATGTAGCTGCAACAGATCAAGTCTTATCTTGTTTAATGTCTTCTCCTCAATCTAAATATTCTTGGCATTTGTATTTAACTAAAATTGAAGGAAAGATTATTATTGATAAAGCAAACGGATCCATTGTTGATCTTATTACTGTTAATGAGACGAGTGCCGAGCCCCCTATGCAAGATGCTGAGGTAGGGGGTTAGGGTTTAGGGTTTAGGGTTTAGAGGGGTATATCTAGGGTTTACGGGGGTATATCTAGGGTTTACGGGGGGTATATCTAGGGTTTAGGGTTTAGGGGGTAGGGTTTAGTGGATCCATTGTTGATCTTATTACTGTTAATGAAACGAGTGCCGAGCCCCCTATGCAAGATGCTGAGGTAGGGGGTTAGGGTTTAGGGTTTAGGGTTTAGAGGGTAGGGTTTAGGGTTTAGAGGGGTATATCTAGGGTTTACGGGGGGTATATCTAGGGTTTAGGGTTTAGGGGGTAGGGTTTAGTGGATCCATTGTTGATCTTATTACTGTTAATGAGACGAGTGCCGAGCCCCCCATGCAAGATGCTGAGGTAGGGGGTTAGGGTTTAGGGTTTAGGGTTTAGAGGGTAGGGTTTAGGGTTTAGGGGGGTATATCTAGGGTTTAGGGGGTAGGGTTTAGGGTTTAGGGGGGTATATCTAGTGTTTACGGGGGGTATATCTAGGGTTTAGGGTTTATTGTTTAGGGTTTAGAGGTGTATATCTAGGGTTTATAGGGGCATATCTAGGGTTTAGGGTTTAGGGTTTAGGGTTTAGGGTTTATATGTGTGCTATAGAATCGTTTAAACCGGCCTGCTGCCCTGGGGTTTGAGGCTGTTCGTATAAACCAAAACCTCCGACAGCATGTGTTGTCTCGTGAAGACACACCGCAAGTATTTAAGAAAGCCCCCTTCGTTGAAGAAGGAGATAATCCTGCAGATATTGCGTACAGGTAGACTTGCTGCTGCTGTTGCTGCTGCTGCTGTTGCTGCTGCTGCTGTTGCTGCTGCTGCTGTTGCTGCTGCTGCTGCTGTTGGTGGTGGTGATGGTGGTGGTGGTGGTGGTGTGTGTGTGTGTGTGTGTGTGTGTGTTTCTGTGTGTTGTGGTGTTGTTAACTGTCTACTCTGATATCTCTCTGTCTCTTCTTCTGTCTTTCTCTCTCTCTCTCTCTCTCTTCGTCTTCTGTCTCTTCTTCTTCTTCTGTCTCTTCTTCTTCTTCTGTCTCTTCTTCTTCTTCTGTCTCTTCTTCTTCTTCTGTCTCTTCTATTATTATTTAATCTATCTCTGTTTATATTTTTAAATCTGTCTTTGTCTCTCTCTTCTTCGTATATCTGTCTCTTCTTCTTCTGTCTCTTCTTCTTCTTCTGTCTCTTCTATAATTATTTAATGTGTCTCCTTTTATATTATTTAATCTGTCTCCTCTGTCTCCTTCTGTTCTGTTAACTGTCTCTTTTCTATTTTATATATATTTTTATTTCTACCGCTTTACATTTATCTCTTTCATTGTTTTATCTGTCTCTTCTTGTTCGTATTTGTTTAATTTATTCAATTTATTTAATTTATTTAATTTATTTTATTTATTTTATTTATTTAGTTTATTTAATTTATTTTATTTATATTTATTTATATTTATTTTTATTATTTTTATTATTTGTTTGTTTTGTTGTTTGTTTTTTTGTGTCTCTAAACTAAATGTATAAATTCTTTCTTTTCTCTGTCTCCTTCTAAACCCTAAACCCTAACCCCTGGGGTTTGGGGTTGTTTGGATGCAGCAATTGATAGGTTTTATCTCTCTAGGGTTTAGGGTTTAGGGTTTAGGGTTTAGGGTTTGTGTTTAATAGATATCGTCTCTTCACGATTCCTCCTCGCGCGGGACAAACAACCTCACGCCGCCCTATAAATATTTTGACGAGGTTTGTTATTTAATTTAATTAATTAATTTAATTAATTAATTTAATTTAATTTAATTTAATTTGATTTGATTTAATTTAATTTGATTT
>OY986956.1:1764830-1774830 GCA_963920595.1 Eimeria praecox
GACAGTTCATCTAGTGTACATACATACTCCTTGTTTTTTCTGGATTTGTTTGGTTGGTAATTTGAAATAATCAAATATTTATTTATTAAATATAATCAAATAGTTGTTTATTAAATATAATCAAATATTTATTTATTAAGTATAATCAAATATTTATCTATTAAAGATAATCAAATATTTATTTATTAAATATAATCAAATATTTATTTATCAATTATTTATTTATTAGAGATAATCAAATATTTATTTATTAAAGATAATCAAATATTTATTTATTAAAGATAATCAAATATTTATTTATTAAAGATAATCAATTATTTATTTATTATAAATAATCAAATATTTATTTATTAAAGATAATCAATTATTTATTTATTATAAATAATCAAATATTTATTTATTGAAGACAATCAATTATTTATTTATTATAAATAATCAAATATTTATTTATTAAAGACAATCAATTATTTATTTATTAGAGACCGTTTCCACATTTATTTACATTACTAGCGCATGCAGCTAAGAACAAATGGGAAGTGCATGCATGCATCTGGGGCTGTCTTGCTGCAGCAGCTGCAGCAAGTAGTTGCTGCTGCAGCAAATGCGAGGCCTCTCTCTCTCTCTGTCCTCCTCACTTACCCCCGCCTTGGGGAAGCTGTTTCTAGCAGACTCGGAGACAGGAGGAGAGGCTGTTCTTACCAGCAGCAAGCAGCAGCAAGCAGCAGCAAGCAGCAGCAAGCAGCAGCAAGCAGCAGCAAGCAGCAGCAAGCAGCAGCAGTCTCTCTCTCGAAGTCTTTGACTTGAGGGGCTGCTATCAACAGCCAGCATATTTATAAGATCAAAGACCTTCAGGCTGTCTGAGGGGGGTTAATACCTGTAATAAAATCGAAACTGCTGGGGTTATAATGCCCGCCCCCCCCTAAACCCTAAACCCTAAACCCTAAACCCGCAAGACAATGAAGATGCTCGCCTGTCGCCACGGAGGTGTATAGCAATCTCCCTGAATCTGTATATTTTTCTAGTTCTACCTGCATGCAGACTTCCTTTCTTCGGGGCTTTTAATTTTAATTTAAAATGAGATGTTAGTATGTTTGCATCTAAGGTAACCTCGCAAGAAGAGAGCTAGACAGTAAGGTGTGTTCCTACACACTGAGGGTTCATCCGTAATTAATTCAGCTTATCCATATATATATATATATATAGTTTATATATCTTCTTAGGAGTCCCCACGCCTGCAGACAGTTGAGCTCAAGACAGATCGATACTTAAGAGGAGGTCATAGCCTGGTCTTCGGGGGCCCTCATCTTCAATTCACTGCAATTCACGGAGGCCCTCTCCTAAGGAGACAGCAGCTGTCTCTATACAGCTGTCTTTATACAGCTATCTTTATACTGCTGCTTTGATAGTCGACGCCCTGGATAGAAGGATGCAAGGGGCTGGGGCTGGCAAAGAGAGGGAGAGACTCTCTTGCATGCAAACATGTTTGAGTTCCCCTCTTTGATGCATGTTATAATAAAGTAGATAATTCTTTAAAGGGGATGCAATGTCCTGTATCTAACAAACTCAATGAAGGAGTTTTCTGGTTTTTCATCAAAGATATTTGTAAGCTAAAACAAAATCCAAAACATTCAAATAAGAATTCTCTCAAAGTAGTGGCTATCTCCCCCTATCTTTACGTTCTCAGACATAGTCTGTATATAGTATATATATATATATATATATATATATATATATAGACTCTATCTTTACGTTCTCAGACATAGTAGATAAAGTGACCTTCTGCTACATGAGGGGAGGAGAAGGTCTCTCACGAGTTCCTGCATGCAAGGCTAAACCCTGCAGACCACAAGGGAAGTCAAAGCCCCCCCCCAATAAAGAATAGGAAAATGACGAGTGTAGGGAGACAGCCGGGCTCTGTCAATCCTGCTTAGCTTTAGTGCCGGTCCCCTTCACTTGTATATTGCTGTTGAAATCCTACGTAGGAAGGAAGATAAGTATTGAAGAGTAGAGGTGTTATCTTTTGCTGCAGCGTTAGAAGCCTATTTTCAATGGGGGCATCGAAATCAAAGACACAAGATGTTGTGAAGCCCCAAGACTTTCAGAGACAAGACGTTCGTAGAACACAAGAAGCCCCAGCCTCAATAGAGACTAAATTGATGGTGTTGTCAGTTGTAGCTCCGAGGTAGACATAAACAAAGGGCAGGCAGACAAAGCATTAGTAGTAAAATAGGGAGCGTCGGGAGACATCAGAATATAAAGACGTGGGTCCCTCTCTATAAGTGAAAATTAATTAATAAATTAATTAATTAAATGATTAAATGAAGGGCTGCATGCGGTGGATATTGACGTCGTCCTTGAAAGGATGATAGTAATACTTGTCCTGAAGTTGAGGAGATGCGTAGATGCTCCTGAGGAGTACTTCTTTATACGTAGGACCTTCACAAACATTTTTGGGGTTTGTTTGTCGATATCTTGTGTATATAATAAAATATATTTTTTTTCTCCCAAGTATACACGTCATCTCTCCAGCATATCAGTCTCTTCTAGTTGCTCCATCACGAAATAATGCTGCTTCTGTTTTATGAGAAGGCCTAACTCATAGTCCTATCTTCCCCTGTAAAGTTTTGGATATTCAACTATGGTGGCATCTCCACGTCGAGGCTAAGTGTGAGAACGTCTGTCTTTTCAGACAAGTTAGTGGGCTGAGGGGCCCCAAGGAGGGAGTGGCTTTCACCCTCGCCAGCGTCTTTATCAAATAATGACTCCTTTTAATCGTCGAAATTATCAACATCTTCCTCTCCTCATCGTGGGCCCCCAGCAACAACAACAACGAGCTGAAGAAGACCTCTAACTGATGATCTCAGGATTTGGAGACACTTAAGATAATGGGAGAGGGCGGGGGGGGGGAAGTGGGGGAAGGAGAGAAGGAAAGGGCTGAAGGAATTGCTAAGACAAGAATTGCTGAAGAGTGAGCCTTCAGCTCTTCTGCCCTCCCTTTGATCTAAATAGAGTATAGTTATAATTACGGTTGTGAAAGTAGAGACAGACTTCATGCTAGCTAGCTAGATACATTTCGGAAGCCTCTGTGGGGCAGCTCCCCCAACTCCCCTTGTTAAATTCTTGATCTGCTCTGTCTCCCGCTCGCAGGGAACAAGAGCAAAAACCTTAAAGACACGAGTTGTATACTTTTCTTAAGAAACAGCGGCAAGATCGAAGGCGTTGGAGGACTCCCTACAGGCCAGATGCCTCCCTCCCCAGGGGTCTTGTTCACAGTACTTGCAGGGCCTGATGATGATGATGTGGAGAAGAGTAGGTCTCTCTACCCTGTTGCAAAGCAACTTGCTGTCACTGTTAAGGCAATACAACCCCACGTCCAAGTACACCCCCCCCCTCCCCTTTGGCTGGATCTACAATCACACCCAATCCCAGTTTCCCTGCATGCGCGACTGTAATGTCGACGGTTTTCAAAAGCTTACTTCACACATATAAGAGACAGCTTGCATGCAAGTAGAAGTACTTGTACGAACCTCGGGCAAACTAGACTATACAATAATACAAGAACGATCCAAAGACCGTCGGAAAAAACTGCTAGACTTACACACTTATGCCTGATTCTGTTGAGAGACTGTTCAACAATCAGCTAGGGGTTGAGTGATAACAAACATGAAGGACCTGGCAGCCCCACCCCTCCCCCCTTCTTACTCTGAGTTTACGAAGACCCCCTGTGTAGCATAACCTGCATACTGAGCAGAATATATAGACAGAGGGAAGTTGCTGCCTCAGCCATATCTAAATAGTTGAGAAGACGATTGGCGATCTGTGGAAGAATTTCTTTCTTGCTCTTGCTGCAAAGTAGCAACCCTGCATGCAAGCATGAGACACCATAACAGATATAGAAAGATGTAGGAACACCTGCATGCTGTTGATGCTCGTATCTCTTCCTCGTTAACCCTCTGACTTCAAGTCTTCATCTTGATTGTGTTGAACCTCAACTGATATCGATAAGCCCCTACAGTTATTAAAAAGAAACCCCCGCTCTTAACCGTATACCTTAAGGCGTTACAATACAATCAACTACTCAAAGAAATCGTACTTGATAATAATGTTGGGCTTGAGACTAAGAAGAAACTAAGAAAATAGTAATAAGAAAAAGAAACTAAGCCCCCTCCCCTGTCTCCAAGCTTCATAGACACAGATGAACAGGCGTCTTTGATGGTGAGGAGGACAGAGGGATAGAAGCCTCTTATGAGCTGGTGCTGTAACTGCTTGCTGCAACAGATGCCGGCTGGCTGTAAGACAGCCCCGCATGCATGCATGCATGCATGCATAGATTTGTCTGTGCATGCATGCATGCATGCATGCATGCATGCATGCATGCATGCATGCATGCACAGACAAATCTCCCCTTTGTTGCATGCGCTAGTATTGTAACGACAATCAAGTATTTGTTTATTAAAGACAGCGTGAATTGTATTTAATAAACAAATATTTGATTGTCTCTAGTTAAACACAACACAAACAAATCGAGAGATAGAAACAATATCAACATCAAGTAGAGCATGCAACTATAGACGAGACAGCCCCACAAACAGGCATACTAAAGCCCCATTTTTGATGCATGCAGTGGCACTGTGTAGGGTTCTTGAAAGCCCCAAAGACAGACTGCATGCAGTTGAACGTGCATGCATAGATAGTAGAATAGATTATCTGGATAGATACGATAGTAGGGGGAGGGGCTGTGTGTAGCATATCCTTATGTTTTATTTTATATGGTTTGTTTCGTTTAGAAACAAATAATATAAAATAAACATTTATTAACATTAATTTTGGTGTTTTTATATTTAAACACAACAGAAAATAAACAAAGAGAACGATGAAGATGAAGGAGGAGAGGCAGTGCATGCACAGTAGTGCCTGTAGTGTATCTCGAGCTAATACAATAATATCTATTGTTGTTATTATTTTATGGTCTCTAAAGTATTTAATTAATAAAATATATTTAATTTATTTAATTAAAAACAATAAAAAAGGAATAAAATACAAGTATAAACACATCATGGTCTACGGCTGCTTTGGGGCTGCTGCTGCTGCAGCAGCTGCCGGTGCAGCAGCAGCAGCAGCAGCAGCAGCAGCAGCAGCTGCTGCTGCTGCTGCTAGCAGCAGAGTTGCTGCTGCTGCTGCTGCTGGTTATCTTCTGTCTTTCGTTAGGAACGGGTTTGTTTAGGGGTAACCCTGAAAGTGTTTCTTTTGGCTGCTGATAGCAGACACGCCTCCCCACAGCCCCCAAACCCTAAACCCTAAACCCTAGGGGCTCTAAACCCTAAACCCTAAACCCTACCTCTTTGAGGACAAAGCTGTGAATGCCTCTAGCAAATGCAGCATTTCTTCTACTATTAATATACAAATAATAAATATAAACCCTTAAATTTGTTTGCTCTATTCGCAGACGACAGGAACGGTAGCCGTTGCTGCATGCGATCAGGGCTGGGGGTTTAGGGTTTAGGGTTTAGGGTTTAGGGTTTAGGGTTTAGGGTTTCACATTCTCTCCTAGATCTGAAAACAGAAGAAATTGATAAGATGGTGAAAGTGACAAAGGAGGACCTCCAGAGGTTGGAGGTCAAGGGTACGTATATAGGGTTTAGGGTCTAGGGTTTAGGGTTTAGGGTTTAGGGTTTAGGGTTAATTGTTTCGTGTTTTTTGTTGTTTATTTTTTGTGTTTGTTTGTAGTTGTTGATATATGTTTAGTGTTTATATTTATTACTTCGGATTTAGGATTTAGGGTTTTAACTGTTTAAGGGTTTAGGGTTTAGGGTTTAGGGTTTAGGGTTTATTATTGTGTTTGTATTTAGAGGAAGAACAAGACGAGTTGCTTGAATATATATCTGAAGACAGCGATGAAGATGAAGCCTCCCTCACAAAAAAGTTGGAGGCCTTCGAACCCCTGCTGCAGATGGACGATCGATTCCCTGATACTGTTATTATGGTTGGAATACCTCTTGTACGTATAGGGTTTAGGGTTTAGGGGTTAGGGGTTAGGGGTTAGGGTTTAGGGTGCGAGATGAGGGTTTAGGGTCTAGGGTTTAGGGTTTAGGGTGCGAGATGAGGGTTTAGGATTTAGGGTCTAGGGTTTAGGGTTTAGGGTTTCATATGAGGGTTTAGGGTTTAGGGTTTGTTAGGTTCGTATTGTTAGATATAGGAGTTCATAATATATCATTTTTCTCCTTATATAACCCCAAATATTATTCTGTAGCACCAAATCTCGGGTTTAGGGTTTAGGGTTTAGGGTTTAGGGTTTATATATATATAATATATATATATATGTACAGGTTGGAGCAGATCGTCTCGATAAATTAACGGCTGTGTTGCGTAAGAAGATAGCAGATGAGTTATCAAGGAAAGGAGGAGAAGACCTTGAAGCTGTATTTGAAATAGATCTGCCTATGAATGCCGATAAAACCCTAACAAGGGGTTGTTGTTTTCTATCCTTCCCGAGTGTATACGCAGCTACGCATGCAGCTAGGGCTTTGAACGGATATAAAATCGATAAACGCCATTCGTTCAGGGCGGCGATGTTAGATGAGTTCGATGAAATCGTAGCAAGAGATAAAAATTATAAACCTGCTATCACCCTTAGAGGTACATATATATATATATATATATATATATATATATATATATATGCCCTAATTAACCCGAAGAATATAAACCCTAATAAACCCTAAATATATGAACCCTAATAAACCCTAATATAAATTGTATAAACCCTTATAAACCCTAGTAATAAACCCTATTAATAAACCCTATTAATAAACCCTATTAATAAACCCTAGGAAACCCTAATAAATCGTAATAAACCCTAATAATAAACCCTAATAAACCCTAGTAAACCCTAGTAAACCCTAGTAAACCCTAATAAACCCAGATAAACCCTAGTAATAAACCCTAGGAAACCCTAATAAACCCTAATAAACCTTAATAATAAACCCTAATAAACCCTAATAATAAACCCTAATAAATCCTAATAAAACCTAATAAACCCTAATAAATCCTAATAAAACCTAATAAACCCTAATAAACCTTAATAAACCCTAATAAACCTCAATAAACCCTAATAAACCCTAGAGGGTGTTTATATACACCTCAAAACCACCAGAATGTTTTGTTTTTTCCTGTTTCTTTTCTGTTTCTTTTCTCTCTCTCTAACATGAGAGCTGTATAAATAAGTATATATATATATATATATATATTTATTTATTTATTTATTTATTAATTTATTTATTTAATTGTGTAGGGTTTACAAGAGAGGATGTTCGATGGTGGTTAAGCGATTCTCGTTTTCGAGAGCAGTTTGTTCTTCGTTATGCTTTGGAGACAGAAGTTTTTTGGTTGGATCCAATGGAGGGGTCTCCTTGTGTTTTATGTTATGACGGACAGAAAGAGAAACAAGATGGGAAGGCGATCTGGACAGAGTTGAGGGTACAGTGGTCTCCTCATGGTTCTTATCTTGCAACGTTTCATAGACAGGGTGAGACACAGGGGTTAGGGCTTAGGGTTTAGGGTTTAGGGTTTTGGGTTGAGGGGACAGTGGTCTCCTCATGGTTCTTATCTTGCAACATTTCATAGACAGGGTGAGAGACAGGGGTTAGGGTTTAGGGTTTAGGGTTTAGGGTTTAGGGTTGAGGGGACAGTGGTCTCCTCATGGTTCTTATCTTGCAACATTTCATAGACAGGGTGAGAGACAGGGGTTAGGGTTTAGGGTTTAGGGTCTAGGGTCTAGGGTTTAGGGTTTTTTTGGGGGGGGGGGGGGGGGGGAGGTGGGAGGGGGGGAGGGGAGGGAGAGGGAGAGGGTTGGAGGGGTTAGGGTTCTAGGGTTTAGGGGTTTTGGAGAGGGGGAGGTTAGGGTTTAGGGTTTAGGGTTTTAGGTAGGTGAGGGTTTGGATTGCAGGTATTGCCCTTTGGGCAGGAAGAAACTTCGAGAAGAAAGCGAGACTTGAACACAAAGAAGTTAAACAGGTGCGAGAGAGATAGGCTAGGGTTTAGGGTTTAGGGTTTAGGGTTTAGGGTTTAGGGTTTAGAAACGGAGGCAGAAGCTATGTAGGGATTTGTAAGGTTTTTGAAGTACAGACTCCAGAGGCTTAGGGTTTAGGGTTTAGGGTTTCTTCATATGACTATGGGGAGATCTATTCTTTAAGGGTTTATCCAAGCTAGGGTTTAGGGTTTAGGGTTTAGGGTTTAGGGTTTGGGGTTTATTTCAGATAATGTTTTCCCCCAAAGAAACTTACATGCTGACGTGGGATGGAACCCCCGCTTCTATGCGAAATGAAAAGGCAGTTAAGACATGGAACGTGATGACAGGTATGTAGGGTTTAGGGTTTAGGGTTTAGGGTTTTGAGTTGAGGATATAATGTATATATCTAGTTGTATCTTCTTATGTTTGTTAGTGAACGTATAGAATTTCGAACATCATATATATTATTTTGGATTTCAATTTTTATATCTAGGGTTTAGGGTCTTAGGGTTTAGGGTTTAGGGTTTAGGGTTTAGGGTTTAGGGTTTGGGGTGTATGTACAGGTGAAATGCTGCGTCAATTCCCAACACCAGCAGCTACACCCCGGGGTACTGACTTCCCTCATTTTTTATTTTCCCATGATGAGAAATATTTAGCAAAGATTGGAGACAAGGAGTTGTGTGTTTATGCTATGGATCCTAAAGATAATTTCCCGGATCAAGCAGCTGATGAGGTGAGAGACACCTAGGGTTTCTAGGGTTTCTAGGGTTTCTAGGGTTTAGAGGGTTTCTAGGGTTTGGGGGGTTTAGAAGGGCTTGACGGGTTTGTTTTAGGTTTTTTTCTTAGCTGCTGCTTCAAAATATATCTGTCTGTATGATATTTCTAGGGTTTATTATTGTTTATAGGGTTTCCTAGGGTCTAGGGTTTATCTAGGGTTATCTAGGGTTTATCTAGGGTTTAGGGTTTGGGTTTACAGGATGTAACCCCCGTCAAATTATTAAGAGATGAGAAGGGGCATTTCTCTGCATTAAAATATCCTGTAGAAAAATTTGAATGGTCCCCAGGAGACAATATTGTCTCTCTTTGGATTAGAGGATCTGACGATACGCCAGGTATAAACCCTAAACCCTAATAAACCCTAAACCCTAATATATATATATATATATATATATATATATGTATGGGGGAGTGGTTGGGTAGTTCAAATATTAATTATGGTGTTATTAGGGTTTACGGGGTGAATGTTTCAAGGGTTTCAAGGGTTTAGGGTTTAGGGTTTAGGGTTTAGGGTTTAGGGTTTTCGTTGTCTCCCCCAAGGGCTCCTATAGCCTTCGCTCCCGAATATACCTGTAAACCCTAAACCCTAGTTGCATACAACTAGGGTTTAGGGTTTAGGGTTTAGTTTAGGAAAGGAGATGCAGAGGGGTTGAGGCAGATAGAGGAGACAGATGTGTCGAGTTCGCTGTCTCCTCATCGGTGTTCTCGATGAACTGTCTCTACATCTAATATTTAGGGTTTAGGGTTTAGGGTTTAGGGTTTAGGGTTTTACGCCTCCCCCATGGGCTTATAGCTCATCTCTCGGGATATTATTCTAAACCCTAAGGGTTTAGGGTTTAGGGTTTAGGAACAGAGAGAATGTGGGGTTGAGGCAGAGAGAAGAGACAGATGTGTCGGAGGCGCCGCCTTCCTATCGCTGCCTTCGATGACCTGTCACTACAGATTGTTATCTGGGGTTTAGGGTTTAGGGTTTAGGGTTTCTAGGGTTTCTAGGGTTTAGGGTTGTATATTTAAGTTGCTTGTGTTCTAGGGTTAGGGTTTAATACTTTTATTACATATGTGTTTACTGTAATAATAATATAATTATTTTATAAACCATGGAATGAATTATGGTTTCTAGGGTTTCTAGGGTTTAGGGTTTCTAGGGTTTAGGGTTTCTATGGTTTCTATGGTTTCTCGGGTTTCATTTTTTTGCTTTTTTTTTGGGGGGGGGGG
>OY986956.1:1782330-1792330 GCA_963920595.1 Eimeria praecox
AGGAAACCCTAAACCCTAGAAAACCCTAAACCCTAAGCCCTAGAAAACCGTTAGCTTGAGACCCTTGAGGAAGGTAGTGAAAGAGATAGAAATCATGTTGAACAATTCATATTCACACAGTAAGTTAAACCCTAAACCCTAAACCCTAGAAAACCCTAAACCCTAGAAAACCCTAAACCCTAAACCCTAGAAAACCCTAAACCCTAGAAAACCCTAAACCCTAAACCCTAGGAAACCCTAAACCCTAGAAAACCGTTAACTTGAGACCCTTGAGGAAGGCAGTCAAAGAGGTAGAAATCATGTTGAACAATTCATATTCACACACTAAGTTAAACCCTAAACCCTAGAAAACCCTAAACCCTAGAAAACCCTAAACCCTAGGAAACCCTAAACCCTAGAAAACCGTTAACTTGAGACCCTTGAGGAAGGTAGTCAAAGAGATAGAAATCATGTCGAATAGTTTATATTCACACAGTAAGATAAACCCTAAACCCTAAACCCTAGGAAACCCTAAACCCTAAACCCTAGAAAACCCTAAACCCTAAACGCTAGAAAACACTAAACTCGAGACCCTTGAGGAAGGCAGTCAAAAAGATAGAAACCACGTCGAACAGTTTATATTCACACAGTAAGATAAACCCTAAACCCTAAACCCTAGTAAACCCTAAACCCTAGAAAACCCTAAACCCTAAACCCTAGGAAACACTAAACCCTAAACCCTAGAAAACCCTAAACCCTAGGAAACCGTAAAATCGAGACCCTTAAGGAAGACAGTCAAAGAGATAGAACCCACATCGAGCAGTTCATATTCACACAGTATGCTGTGCCAAACGCTAAACCCTAAACCCTAGAAAACCCTAAACCCTAGAAAACCCTAAACCCTAAACCCTAAAACCACCTAAACCCTAGACCCCTGAGGAGTGTACTCAAACAGATAGAATCCAACATTTCATATTTACGCAGTAAGCAACAACATATCCCAAACCCTAAACCCTAGAAAACCCTAAGCCATAAACCCTAAACCCCAAACCCTAGACCCTAGAGGAAGCAACTCAGGGAGACAGAACGAAAATCGAACAATTCGTATTCACGCAGGAATTAATAATAAACCCTAAACCCTAAACCCTAAACCCTAAACCCTAGACTCCACGTCATCATCCCGGTCTTCCGAGCTGGTGTATAGAGCTTGTGTTGTGTGCTTGAATATAATATCTGCTGTTTTAGGGTTTAGGGTTTAGGGTTTAGGGTTAAGTAGCAAGGCGGCTTATGACGGCATTTTGTATTTGTAGATTCTTTATAAAATAAAAAAGATAAATAAATATATAAATATATTTAATTAAATAAGCAAAGACACACACATATATATATACATATATATATATATATATATATATATATATATATATATATATATAGAGAGAGAGAGAGAGAGAGAGAGAGAGAAAGACAGAGAGACAGAGAGACAGAGAGAGAAGCCGAGGACGCATTAAACAATAGTGTCTGAGTATATAAATTATAATCTGTTAAACTGACTGTTTGTATTTATTTGTAAATTTGTTTTTTTATAGAGTATCTCCTCATATATTTTTTTTTGAGGGAGAGGTTGCAAGTATGCGGCTTGATTGGCTGTCTATACACCTGAAGAAATCTGTATTTCTAAGGAGGAAGAAGACTTATCTGTCTCTGTTATTACAACAAAGGAGACATCTACTGTCTCCAAAGACGGAGACAGTTCTACATGATAGAAAACCATTTGAAGCTACAGCAGCAGCAATTACTGCGTTAAGAAGAGAAATTGCGTTCACACGAGTTGTATCTCCTTTCTCTGCTGCTTCAGAGACACATCCTCCTCCTCCTGCTGCTGCTGCTGCTGCTGCTGCTGGTGCTGCTGCTGCTGCTGCTGGTGGTGGTGCTGCTGCTGCAGCAGCAGCAGAAAAGACAGAAGAAGAGACGAGGAAAGAGACAGCGAAGACCGAGGGACAGATAGAAGATAAGATGAAGAAACAGCTGTTGCAGGAGACACAACAAATAAAACAAAAAATAAAAACAAATAAACAAAGAAGTAATTCTAATAAAAATAAAGATAAACATAATACACAAACTATATCTATTGCTGCTGCTCAGAGAGCAACACAACATCATAGTCAAGCTGTTCGACAACGAGCCCTCGAAGTCGTTGACGAGTAAACCTTAAACCCTAAACCCTAAACCCTAAACCCTAAACCCTAATTGTAAACCGGTGATATGGAGGCCTTTCTACAGTCAAGGAAAGCCTTCTTCGAAGCCGTGCTCTGCTGTCGAAGCCCAGGGTTTACGCTAGATGCTATACGTCCACAGCTAATACCTAGGGTTTAGGGTTTAGGGTTTAGGGTTTAGGGTTTAGGGTTTGTGTTACAGGGCGATTCGATCCCAACGGTTGGATGTCTTGGCTGCTGTTTCTTTAAATGGGGTGGCGGGGGTTTGGGGAATAGACAGCAAACAACGCAACTACCCTGTAAGCCTCAAACCCTAAACCCTAAACCCTAAACCCTAAACCCTAAACCCTCAACCCTAAATCGTTGATATGAAGGTGTCTGTACAGCCAAGTAAAGACTTCGCCTGCAACAATCAAATAAAATATACAACAGAGAGAAGTGTTTGTTGGAGACAGAATTATTTAATTTAATTTTTATTTTTTTGTGTCTCTCTCTCTCGATTTACACTGTCTCCTTTTCTTAGAGTGTATATCTTCTGTCTCCTTCTGTTTATCTGTCTCCTTTGTCTCTTCCTTATTTCAGGTGTATATACACCTTACTATTATTATTATTGTTGTTGTTGTTGTTGTTGTTGTTGTTATTGTTGTGTTTTCTTTGTTTTGTTCTTTAAGAGAATATCTATTGTTATTGTAATAGTTGTATTAAAACGCTACATAATAAAATATTTATTTATTTAATTATTTAGATAATTAATTAATTAATTAATTAATTAATTAATTAATTAATTAATTATCTAAATAATAAAATAAATAATTAATGACTTAAATACTAAACATGTAAATAAAGAAAAAGATACATAAATACGTCGTAAAAATACTTCGAAAAATAAATAAATAAATAAATAAATAAATAAATAAATAAATAAATAAATAAATAAATAAATAAATAAATAAATAAATAAATAAACTCCAAATTAACAAGATAACCAATAACTATATTTTATCTTTTCTGTCTTTAGTCTATCCGTTCAAAAAGAAATAAAATAATAGGAGTAGAAGATTCAATTGTCTCTGCTTTAATTGCTGCTGTTCGCCTCGAAGGCCCTCCCCTAGCTAAACGATTTTATGAACTCAAAAAAAAAATACTGAAAGAATTCAAACTCATTGATGTACGTAGTTTGATATATATATATATATATATATATATATATATATATATATATATATATTTAGTTAGTTAGTTAGTTAGTTAGTTAGTTTTGTTTATTTTTATTTGTTTATCTAGTTAGTTTTATTTATTTCTATATATATATATATATATATATTTATTTATTTATTTATTTATTTATTTATTTGTTTATTTTTTTATTTCTATTTATTTATTTGTTTATTTATTTTTATTTATTTTTACTTGTTTATTTATTTTCTATTTATTTGCATTTATTTGTATTTATTTGTATTTATTTGTATTTATTTGTATTTATTTGTATTTATTTGTATTTATTTATTTATATTTATATATTTGGTTTTGCTATTTATTTATATTATTTATCTATTTATCTATTTTTTATTTATCTATTTGCATTAGTTATTTGTATTATTTATTTATCTGTATTACTTTGTTTATTGTTTGTTCGTTTTATTTATTTGTTTGTTTTACTTATATATGTATTTATTTTATTTATTTATGTATTTGTTTATTTCTATTTGTTTATTTTTTTGTTTATTTATTTATTTTTATTTATTTGTTTATATGTATCTATTTCTTATCTTTGTTTATTTATTTTTTTTTATCTATTTATTTCTATTATTTATTTATCTGTTTATTTATTTATTTTCATTTATTTGTTTGTTTATTTGTTTGTTTATTTGTTTGCTTATTTGTTTGTTTATTTGTTTGTTTATTTGTTTATTTATTTATCTATTTTAAAATACATCTACGTATTTATCTATTTATTTATATTTATTTATTTATTTATTTATGTATTTGTTTGCTAGCGAAGTTCTGTATTTATTAATTTATTATTTTTGTTTATTTACAGTTTATTTGTCTATTAGTTAATTAATTAATTAATTAATTAATTAATTAATTAATTAATTAATTAATTAATTAGTAACTACTCAACTAACTAATTGCTTACAAACTAATTACCTACAAATTAATTACTTACAAATTAATTAATTCGTTAATAAATTAAATATTAATTAATTAATTTAATTATTTATTTTGTTTGTTTGTGTCTTGATTTTTTAATTATTCAATTAACGAGTGTAATAATAATTAGATAGCTACTTACTAAATAAACAACTAAACAAATTAATTAATTAATTAATTAAATGTATAAATAAATTAATTAATTAAATGTATTAATTAATTAAATAAATAAATGTATTAATTAATTAATTAATTAATTAATTAATAATTAGATGTACTAATTAATTAATTAATTAATTAATTAATTAATTAATTAATTAATTAATTAATTAATTAAATGTGTTAATTAATTAACTAATTAATTATTGAATTACTTAATAAATTAATTAAATATATTTATAATTTTTTGTGTGTCTTTAGTCGTTTAACTTTGGAGACCGTCTAGCACCAGTATCTTTAGATCCATCGGGGTGTACATACACCTGGGAATCTGCTGTATCTCTGGTTCGTTCTTCTTTTTCTTCTTCTTTACCATATTGTATAAAAGAATTTGATTTTTTAATAAAACAAAAACGAATAGATGCAATTGTTAAAGAAGGAAAGAGAGGAGGAAGTTATACACGGCATTCAACACCAAAGACAGGCCCGTTCGTTCTTCTATCGTTTACTGGCTCTATTAGAGATGTTAGGGCTTTAGCTAGAGAAGCTAGTAAATATATATAAACCCTAAACCCTAAACCCTAAACCCTAAACCCTAAACCCTAAACCCTAAAGCCTACAGCTTAAATCCGAAATCCTAAACCCTAAAGCCTAAATCCGAAACCCTAAATCCTAAACCCTAAGCCCTAAAAATTAAACCCTAAACCCTAAACCCTAAACCCTAAACCCTAGTGATGGTTCCTTTACACACAATGCTGAATCCCTGTCTCTTAGCTTTCAAATCCTTTCATCTATATTATATTTGTTAGAGTGTATGTATTCATATATACACCTTCTGTCTCTGTTGTTTTTGTGGTTTCTCTCTACTCTGTATCTGTCTGTCTCTTTTTCTATCTCCTTCTGTCTCTTGTTGATGCTATCTCTATTCTTAAGGTGTCTCCTCATCTTCATCATATGTCTCCTCTTCTCTTATCCTGAGCCTATTCCATATCTAGGGTTTAGGGTTTAGGGTTTAGGGTATAAGGCTACCCCCTACATCTTGATGTACAAGATCAATTTGTGGTTTAGAGCTTTCACGTTAGGGTTTAGGGTTTAGGGTTTAGGGTTTAGGGTTTAGGGTTTGTGTTTATGTTTGCAGCCTACGCGTGTCTTCTGTCTCTACGTGCACCGCTAGGGTTTTTGACTTGGGCTCCGCCTCAGGCTTTAGGAGAGACAGTAGCAAGACTAGGAGAAATAATTATAAATAGAGAGATTAGAGCAAAACCCCAAACCCTAATGAGCAAGCTAGCACATGTTAGACTAGACCCTATACAACGTCCTTATCTCGCTGGCCTAGGGTTTAGGGTTTAGGGTTTAGGGTTTAGGGTTTAGGGTTTAGATTATAGAGTGTTAAGATGGAGGGAGGGTTTAGGGTTTAGGGCTGGTGCGCTCGCTGTATGTTTAGGGTTTAGGGTTTAGGGCTTAGGGTTTAGGGTGTAGGTATCTTGGGGTGTATCTGCAGCTTGTATCATTGTTTTTTGTTTGTCTCTTTTGATTATTCCTTTTCTGTCTCTTGCTGTCTCCCTAAGGTTGTTTGTCTCGGTTGTGTTTGATGTTTAGAGCTTATGGTTTAGGGTTTAGGGTTTAGGGTTTAGGGTTTAGGGTTTAGGGTTTGTCTTGCAGGTGATGGATGAGTTAGATAACGCCGTTAACTCCATACTTAGACAAATCTCATACGATAGATTTGAAGTAACAACAAACCCTAAACCCTAAACCCTAAACCCTAAACCCTAAACCCTAAATCTTATCCTGAGACAAATATCATACAACGGGTCGAAGTAATAGTAAACCCTAAACCCTAAACCCTTAAGGGTTTACGGTGTATGGTCTATGGAACGAGACAGATAAAGACATCCAGGAACATCTAGGGTTTAGGGTTTAGATATCTAGGGTTTAGGGTTTAGGGTTTAGGGTTTAGAGCGAAATGCAAGTAGAAACACAGAAGAAGACAGAGAAATAGATAAATAACAAAATACAAACGAAGAGAAAGAAGAAGAAAGAACATTTAAAGTATCTCCCTAAGCTCCTTCCTACCTAAATTTGTTGACGCTTAAACCCTAAACCCTAAACCCTAAACCCTAGACCCTAAACCCTTGTGGTATTTACAGGAGTTGGTTCATGAGGCTCGAGGAGAAGGTATTTTGTTTCCTGAGCAATTGGGAGAACTCTGGTTGCAGGCAACTCAGTGAGCTGCTGCTGCTGCTGCTGCTGCTGGAGGTGCTGCTGCTGTTGCTGCTGCTGCTGCAGGTGCTGCTGATGATGATGCAGATGCTGCTGCTGCTGCAGGTGCTGGTGCTACTGCTGCTGCTGCTGCTGCTGGTGATGTTGTTGTTGGCTCTGGTGCTGGTGCCCTTGCTGCTGCTGCTGCTGCTGTTGCTGCTGCTGCTGCTGGAGGAGATCGAGAAGCTGAGAGACTAAAGGAGACAGAAGAAAAGAGACAGATAGAAAGAGAGACAAAATCAACTCAGCCTTAGCCGAGCAGCCTTAGCCCCCACACACACAACAGCTTAGGAGAGAAAAGGGGCTAGCTAGCTAGCTAGCTAGCTAGCTAGCTAGCTAACTGTCTGTCGATCTAGCTAGCTAACTGCCTATCGATCTAGCTAGCTAGCTAGCTAGCTAGCTAGCTAGCTAGCTGATTGCTCCCAGAGAAGTATGGCTAGCTGGAGGAGCTGCACAGACCCAGCGAGTGTAGCTAGCTGTTGTTTAGCTGGCTGGCTAGCTAGCTAGCTAGCTAGCTAGCTAGCTAGCTGTTTGTGTATACTAACCGTAGAGTAGCTAGCTAGCTAGCTGTTCGTGTAGCTAGCCAGCTAGCCATCTAGATATCTGTTCGTCTAGCTAGCTAGCTAGCTAGCTAGCTAGCTAGCTATGCTCCCTGTCTCGAAGGTAGCGATGCTGCAGGAGAGAGTTAAGTATGTTATAGCAGCCAAGTGTTGATAGTTGTTGTTGTATATTTTAGTTTATTTTATATTTTAGTTTATTTTGATATTTTAGTTTATTTTAATGTATTTTATTTAAATATATTAAATAAGCAAACACACACACACATATGTATATATATATATATATATATATATATATATATATATATATATATATATATATATATATATATATATATATGTATATATATGATTGTTTATCTCTAACTTCTTTCTCTCTCTCTTCTCTCTCTTTTTTCTCTCTCTCTTCTTTCTCTTTCTCTCTCTCTTCTCTCTCTTCTCTCTCTTCTCTCTCTGTCTCTCTCTCTCTTCTCTCTCTGTCTCTGTCTCTCTCTCTTCTCTCTCTGTCTCTCTCTCTCTCTTCTCTCTCTGTCTCTCTCTTTCTCTTCTCTCTCTGTCTCTCTCTCTCTAATCTGTCTCCCTCTTTGTCTCTGTCTCTGTCTCTGTTTGTATATTTCAGAGAGATGTTTGGTTCTTCAGGGTCTGTCTTTGATTCTTTTTCTCTAATATCTCTCTCTCTTTCTCTCTTCTTTCTCTCTCTTCTCTCTCTTCTCTCTCTCTCTTCTTCCTCTCTCTTCTCTCTCTTCTCTCTCTCTAATCTGTCTCTGTCTGTCTCCGTCTCTGTCTCTGTCTCTGTTTGTATATTTCAGAGAGATGTTTGGTTCTTCAGGGTCTGTCTTTGATTCTTTTTCTCTAATATCTCTCTCTCTTTCTCTCTTCTTTCTCTCTCTTCTCTCTCTTCTCTCTCTCTCTTCTTCCTCTCTCTTCTCTCTCTTCTCTCTCTCTAATCTGTCTCTGTCTGTCTCCGTCTCTGTCTCTGTCTCTGTTTGTATATTTCAGAGAGATGTTTGGTTCTTCAGGGTCTGTCTTTGATTCTTTTTCTCTAATATCTCTCTCTCTTTCTCTCTTCTTTCTCTCTCTTCTCTCTCTTCTCTCTCTCTCTTCTTCCTCTCTCTTCTCTCTCTTCTCTCTCTCTAATCTGTCTCTGTCTGTCTCCGTCTCTGTCTCTGTCTCTGTTTGTATATTTCAGAGAGATGTTTGGTTCTTCAGGGTCTGTCTTTGATTCTTTTTCTCTAATATCTCTCTCTCTTTCTCTCTTCTTTCTCTCTCTTCTCTCTCTTCTCTCTCTCTCTTCTTCCTCTCTCTTCTCTCTCTTCTCTCTCTCTAATCTGTCTCTGTCTGTCTCCGTCTCTGTCTCTGTCTCTGTTTGTATATTTCAGAGAGATGTTTGGTTCTTCAGGGTCTGTCTTTGATTCTTTTTCTCTAATATCTCTCTCTCTTTCTCTCTTCTTTCTCTCTCTTCTCTCTCTTCTCTCTCTCTCTTCTTCCTCTCTCTTCTCTCTCTTCTCTCTCTCTAATCTGTCTCTGTCTGTCTCCGTCTCTGTCTCTGTCTCTGTTTGTATATTTCAGAGAGATGTTTGGTTCTTCAGGGTCTGTCTTTGATTCTTTTTCTCTAATATCTCTCTCTCTTTCTCTCTTCTTTCTCTCTCTTCTCTCTCTTCTCTCTCTCTCTTCTTCCTCTCTCTTCTCTCTCTTCTCTCTCTCTAATCTGTCTCTGTCTGTCTCCGTCTCTGTCTCTGTCTCTGTTTGTATATTTCAGAGAGATGTTTGGTTCTTCAGGGTCTGTCTTTGATTCTTTTTCTCTAATATCTCTCTCTCTTTCTCTCTTCTTTCTCTCTCTTCTCTCTCTTCTCTCTCTCTCTTCTTCCTCTCTCTTCTCTCTCTTCTCTCTCTCTAATCTGTCTCTGTCTGTCTCCGTCTCTGTCTCTGTCTCTGTTTGTATATTTCAGAGAGATGTTTGGTTCTTCAGGGTCTGTCTTTGATTCTTTTTCTCTAATATCTCTCTCTCTTTCTCTCTTCTTTCTCTCTCTTCTCTCTCTTCTCTCTCTCTCTTCTTCCTCTCTCTTCTCTCTCTTCTCTCTCTCTAATCTGTCTCTGTCTGTCTCCGTCTCTGTCTCTGTCTCTGTTTGTATATTTCAGAGAGATGTTTGGTTCTTCAGGGTCTGTCTTTGATTCTTTTTCTCTAATATCTCTCTCTCTTTCTCTCTTCTTTCTCTCTCTTCTCTCTCTTCTCTCTCTCTCTTCTTCCTCTCTCTTCTCTCTCTTCTCTCTCTCTAATCTGTCTCTGTCTGTCTCCGTCTCTGTCTCTGTCTCTGTTTGTATATTTCAGAGAGATGTTTGGTTCTTCAGGGTCTGTCTTTGATTCTTTTTCTCTAATATCTCTCTCTCTTTCTCTCTTCTTTCTCTCTCTTCTCTCTCTTCTCTCTCTCTCTTCTTCCTCTCTCTTCTCTCTCTTCTCTCTCTCTAATCTGTCTCTGTCTGTCTCCGTCTCTGTCTCTGTCTCTGTTTGTATATTTCAGAGAGATGTTTGGTTCTTCAGGGTCTGTCTTTGATTCTTTTTCTCTAATATCTCTCTCTCTTTCTCTCTTCTTTCTCTCTCTTCTCTCTCTTCTCTCTCTCTCTTCTTCCTCTCTCTTCTCTCTCTTCTCTCTCTCTAATCTGTCTCTGTCTGTC
>OY986956.1:1809830-1819830 GCA_963920595.1 Eimeria praecox
GCAGCAGCAGCAGCAGGAGCAGCAGGAGGAGGAGGAGATGGAGGAGCAGCAGCAGCAGGTATAAAACCAGCCACGACACTTCATGTATTTGCTGCTGGCAGCCCGTTAACGTGCTGCTGCTTCAGCAGCAGCGGGAGCAAATGTATAATAGGTGAGGCATCAGGAACAGTCTCTCTCTTTGCTGCTCGTGATGGTGCGATTGTGTCCTCCTTCTCACATCCTGCAGCAGACCCTCAAGCCCGAGCAGCAGCCTTTCCGGGGCCTATACCCCACCGCAGCAGCAGCAGCAGCAGCAGCAGCAGCAGCAGCAGCAGCGGGAGCGGGATGGATATAGATGATGAGATGGAAGCAGAAGGAGCAGTTTGTTTAGCTGTCGATACATCCCACAATTGCTGTCTTGTAGGATATGAGGATGGCTATATCTTAGGATTTAATGAAGAGACAGGGAGAATATTAGTGTGTCTGAGGGCGCATTCTGCTGCTGTTGAATGTCTGCTGCCTATACACCCCAAACATCGCATGCAGGCTGCTGCTGATGCTGCTGCTGCTTTGCTGCTCTTCTCTGCTGGTTTAGATGGAATGATACGGCTGTGGGATATAAGTAAAAGAACTCTTAAACTTACTCTCGACTGTACGTACACCCCAGTGCCTCAAGCACCCAGCAGCAGCAACAGCAACAGCAGCAGCAGCAGCAGCAGCAGCAGCAGCAGCAGTAGTGAGGGGGAAGGGGTTGTTCGGTTGCTACTGCATCCAGAGCTGCCGCTGCTGCTGGCTGGTACTTCCTATGGTTTGATGCGAGCGTTTAACTGCAGCAGCAGCAGCAGCTGTCTAGACACCTGGATAGCACACCCCGCAGCTATCATGGAAATACAGCAAATCAGCAGCAGCAGCAGCAGCAACAGCAGCAGCAGCAGCAACAGCAGCAGGAATTGGATTGTTGCTTCGGGAGATTCAGAAGGAGGTGTTTATATATGGGCTTTAGACCCCATCGCTCTGCTGCAGGGGCCTCAGCGTATCTCCTAAACCCTAAACCCTAACAAACCCTAAACCCTAACAAACCCTAAACCCTAAACCCTAACAAACCCTAAACCCTAACAGACCCAGTAGGGCTTTGAGCCTTTGTAAACCCTAGCAGGGTGTTCTAAACCCTAGCAAAAGCGGCTGGAAGCATAAGGGTTTTCTACTCCTCCTCCCTCAAACCCTAAACCACCCTAAACCCTAAACCCTAAAAACCCTAAACCCTGAGGAGTTAGTAAACCCTAGCAGGGAGGCCTTCCGCCCTCCCTGCTAGGCGCGCCCATACCCGACGCGCCACCGGGCCCGCTAGCTAGCCAAGCAACCCGCTAGCTAGCTAGCTAGCCAAACAGCTGGCTAGCTAGCTAGCCAAGCAGCTAGCTTAGGGACCCCCCTCCCCCCCCCCCCGCCCATCCTCTAAAGACTTTACGCTGACTTCTAGAGAGACTCAATGACAACAGACTCGTCTCTGCATGCGACGGCTTCTTGGCTAGCTAGCTAGCTGCACTGGCTAGCTAGCTAGCTACATTAGCTGGCTAGCTAGCAGCATCCCTAGGGAGGGAGGGAGGGAGGTAGCTAGTTAGGTAGCCACATCAGCTAGCTAGCTAGCTGCTGAGGTAGTATGCTCGAGAGAAGGGCCATCAGTAGCAGCTCGCCAGGTTGAACCCGCGATCCCACTAAATGGCTAGCTAGCTGGCTAGCTAGCTGGCTAGCTAGCTAACTGGCTATCTGGCTAGCTAGCTAGCTGGTTAGCTAGTGGGTTAGATACTGAAGGTAGAAGGTAGCTAGCTAGCTAGCCGTGGGCAGCTAGCTGGCCCCCCTTCTTCACTTGCTCTTGCATGCTGCAGAGCCAAGCTAGCGGCCCTGCCATCCGTCAGTTGTACCTGTTTGTCTATCTATCTAGCTAGCTGGCTAGCTAGCTGAGCTAGCTAGCTGGCTAGCTGAGCACCTGGCTAGCTGAGTAGGTAGCTGCCTGACTAGCTAGCTAGCTGATAAGCCATCTAGCTGATAAGCCAGCTAGCTAGCAAGCTAGCTAGCCCGTTGGATAGCCACTTGACTAGCTACTTCGCTAGCTAGCCAGGTAGCTAGCTAGCTAGCTAGCTAGCTAGCTAGGTAGCTTAATCGCTGTCTAAAGAGCCATCGTGCCGAGGGCTTCTGGATCGAGGTCCGGGTGGGAAGACAAGAACGCCTCGAGGCATGACCTATAAACAGCAAACCCCAAACCCTAAACCCTAAACCACAAACCCTAAACCCTAAACCACAAACCCTTAACTCAAACCCTAAAACCTCCCTAAACCACAGAACCTTAACCCTAAGCCACAAGCCCTAAACCCTAAACCGTTAACCCTCCCCCGCCTAAACATAAGACAAGCACTCTGGCTAGGGTTTAGGGTTTAGGGTTTAGGGTTTAGCGGCTGGATATCCTCACAAGTAATCTGGGCTATTCAAGACAGACTGGGGCCCCCCCGCAGCCATCGCGTTATATAGCAGCAACCTGAACAGCAGCAGCAGCAACAGCAGCAGCAGCAGCAGCAGCAGCAGTAGTAGTAGTAGTAGTAGTAGTAGTAGTGAGGTAGGCTGAAGCACCACGAGCAGCAGCAGCGTCCAAGTCTTGCCTAGCAGTCCTGCAGCCTAGGGTTTACGGTTTAGGATTAGGGTTTAGGGTTTAGGGTTTAGGGTTTATACCCGCAGGATGGTGCTAGACAAGGGGTCAAGGGCAGCAGCAGCTTCCATGCGAGTTCAAACAGAGCAGGAAAGTCTGCTGCTACTGCGTCTGCTGCTGCTGCTGCTGCTGCTGCTGCTGCTGTTGCTGCTGCTGCTGCTGCTGGTGTCCTGCAGCCAAATGCAGCAGCATCAAGAACAGCACATAGATCTGCTGGGCCACCCTCAGCAACAGCGAAGACATGTACGGCTTCTGCTGCTGTTGTTGTTGTTGCTGCTGCTGCTGTTTCTGCTGCTGCTGCTGTTGCTGCTGCTGCTGCTGCTGCTGTCTTTGTCGTCATTGCCTTATCTGCTGCACGAACCAAGTCCTCCTGCAGCTGCTGCAGCAGCAAGCGGACGATCTCGTGTTCCCGCATCCCACTCTAAGAACAGCAGCAGCAACAGCAGCAACAGCAGCAGCAGCAGCAGGCAGATAAGCAGCAGCAACAGCAGCAGCAGGCAAACAGGCAGCAACAGCAACAGCAGCAGCAGCAGGCAAGTAAGCAGCAACAGCAGACAAATAAGCACCAGCAGCAGACAGCTCCTTCCATCCAGCGCATTGCTGAGGGCTGTAGCACCAGCAGCAGCAGCAGCAACAGCAGCAGCAACAGCAGCAACAGCAGCAGCAGCAACAGCAGCAACAGCAGCAGCAGCAGTAGCAGCAGCAGCCATGGGCTTTACATGTTTGAGTGCCGAGTAAAAAAACGCTACGTCTCGAAGAGGTAGCAGCATGGTGCAACAGCTGCTGCTGTTGCTGTTGCTGCTGCTGCTGTTGCTGTTGCTGTTGCTGTTGCTGCTGCTGCTGTTGCTGCTGTTGTTCTTGCTGCTGCTGCTGCGGAAAGCTGCTGCGCGCTGAAGATAAATTTTGATGTTGCTGAAAAAACGTCCAGCCAAGTCGAGCGGCACTGAAGCAACAGCAGCAGCAGCAGCAGCAGCAGCAACAGCAACAGCAGCAGCAACAGCAGCAGCAACAATAGCAGCAGCAACAGCAACAGCAGGTATGGCAACAGCAGCAGCAGAGCGAAGCAGCAGATTAGGTCATGCTGCCTCATTGTTTCAGCAGCACCCAAAGCAGCAGCAACAATAGCACCAGCATCTGCTGCTGCAACAGCAGCAGCAGCAGCAGCAGCAGCCGCACTAGCAGCAGCAGCAGCATACTTTCATAGGACTGAGCAGCAAGAAGCCCCCCGCATATCTGCAGCAGCAGGCGTGGAGGCAGCAAAGCGGGTTGCGCCCAGCCCTACAACAGCACACACAAAACCCTAAACCCTAAACCCTAAACCCTAAACCCTAAACCCTAAGCCCTTCTCTCATTCATCAGGAGCAGCCGCAGGAGAGGTGAAGACGCAAACTGCTGCACAATAATAAGGCGCCCAAACCCCAGCAGCAGCAACAGCAGCAGCAGCAGCAGTACAGCAGCAGCAACAACAGCAATGACAACAGCAACGACAACCACTGCAGCAGCAACAGCAGCAGCAGCAACAGCAGCAGCAGCAGCAGCAGGTTGTACCAGTAGCCAGGGATCCGCATCCCGCAGTGTCTGCTGCACTAGCCGCTGCATTGCTGTGGGTTGCTTCTGCTGCTGCTGCTGCTGCTGTTGCTGTTGCTGCTGCTGCTGGTGCTGCAGCAACAAAGGCTCTGCTGCTTCAGCCAGGTGTACTGCCAGCTGCTGCTGCAGCGCGAAGGGCTGCTGCAGCAGCACAACGAAGGAAGGCAGCCAGGGAGTCAGCGAGTGCGCGTCCAAAGACAGAAGCCTACATAACACCCAAACCCTAAACCCTAAACCCTAAACCCTAAACCCTAAACCCTAAACCCTAAACTCTACATCTTCAAAAGGCTCGTAAGGGACGCATAACCTAGTGTGGTGTATCTCAATGTCGAATCCTCTTCTGCAGCCTAAACCCTAAACCCTAAACCCTAAACCCTAAACCCTAAACCCTAACCGGTGCGCAACGGCATTGACTGTCTCGTGACCGAACGATCCCCTCAGAGACTGCCTCCTTGCTGCTGCAGGAGCAATAGCAGCTAAGGAAGCAACAGCAGACACAGGGGCAGCCTGCAAGACAACACAGACACACAAACCCTAAACCCTAAACCCTAAACCCTAAACCCTAGTTCCTTGATCCGCGGACCTCAGGCAGCTCAAGCAGATCCGACTGCAGCAAAAGATGCAGCAAGTTGCAGCAGCAGCAGCAGCAACAGCAGCACTCTGCTGCTGCTGCTTCTTTCCCCCCTTTTCTACTCCTATCTGCTGCTGCTGCTGCAGCAGCAGCAGCAGCAGCAGCTGCAGCAATACCTGGTGTATGTGCAGCGCGAGTGAAGCAGCAAGCTTGTGTCCTTGAAAGAAAACCCCCGATGGTGTCGGCAGCCATCGGGTTCGAATGACTCGCCGCTGAGAGGACTCCCACGCCTCCATGCTGCAAACCCCAAACCCTAAACCCTAAACCCTAAACCCTAAACCCTAAGCCCTAGCCCTGCACCCCCTAGTTTAACTGGAGCAAGGCGACGCAGAGACAAATTAAGGGTTTTCTTCAGTCGTGAGGGTTTAGGGTTTAAGCTCGAGAGACAGTCGAATGTAATCAAGGGGATCTTGGATTCAGGGCCTACAACCACCAACTTAGGGTTTAGGGTTTAGGGTTTAGGGTTTAGGGTTTTAGGGTTTAGGGTTTACTCGACAGGGTCCATACACAGCCAATTGCGGGGCTTTGGCGGCGGTGGTTTGGGGGGAAGAAGCCCAGCAGTCTGCCACGTGTGTAGCTCCTCCTGCAACAGAAGGGATTAGGGTTTAGGGTTTAGGGTTTAGGGTTTAGCTGTTAATCATCTTAGCAGCACGCGGATCTCGTGGTTTTACTAAGATTAGGTTTTAGGGTTTAGGGTTTAGGGTTTAGGGTTTAGGGTTTACCGCAGTTAAGATTGCAGCCTTTGCTGATAGAGGAGCAGACTCAATCAGAGACAAGAAACCCTCACCTCCATAAGGCCACGCATAAACACACTACAGCAGCAGCAGCAGCAGCAGCAACAGCAGCAGCAGCAGCAAAAGCAGCAGCAGCAACAGCAACAGCAGCAGCAGCAACAGCAACATAAGCAAATGCAACAGCCGTTGAGCGAGTTGATGCCTGGAAGGGCAGCATCAAACCAGGCCCTTAACAGCCACCCCCCTAAACCCTAAACCCTAAACCCTAAACCCCAAACCCTAAACCTATACAAACTTCAAGGCGCTTAGGGTTTAGGGTTTAGCTTTACGGATACTCCATCGAGTTTGTTGCTACCTATCAGCTTCTAAAGCTACGAGGCTTTAGGGTTTAGGGTTTAGGGTTTAGGGTTTAGGGTTTAGGGTTTACTGGGTGCCTTCGACGCCCGGTCCGAGCATCTCCTGCAAGGGCTGCTGTCTCCAGCCTTTCTCGAACCTGCAGCAGCAACTCGCGCAAGGGGCTGCTGCTGCTGCTGCTGCTGCTGCTGCCGCTATTGCTGCTGCTGCTGCTGCTGCTGCTGCTGCTGCAGTTGTTGCTGCTGCTGCTGAAGGCGCGGAGTGAGTTCATCGCCATCCACACCAGGAACGCTTCCTGTGGAGCGCAGTCAAACACACCTAAACCCTAAACCCTAAACCCTAAACCCTAAACCCTAAACCCTAAGCCCCTAATCCTAAGCTTCAAGGCCACCCAAATCATCAAAACCCTAAATCTCTAGAACCCCCGAACCCTTCTTAACTTGATATCCTAAGCCGTAAACCCTAAACCCTTAACCCTAAACCCTAAACCTTAAACCCTGGGGACCCCGTTAAGACCTAAGCCCTAGGACTAGATTACAAGACACCATCAAGAAAAGATATTCTAGGGTTTAGGGTTTAGGGTTTAGGGTTTAGGGTCTGGCTTGCCTCCTCATCGATCGCCAAGTGGTTTAGCTGCTCCGCGCAGCGTCTCCAGTCAGCCCACTGCTGCAGCAATTGCTGCTGCAGCAGCAACAGCTGCTGCTGCTGCTTCTCCTCCTGCTCCTGCTGTTGCTGCTGCTGCTGCTGCTGTTCCTGCTGCTGCTGCTGCTGCTTCAACAGCAGCAAGATGTCTCCTCTCAAGATTTCTATGTTGGCTGTTAGCTGCAGCATCAGCGCCACGATCTCTCGGGGCTGCAGCAGCTGCAGCTGCTTCAGCATGTGCTGCTGCTGCTGCTGTTGCTGCTGCAGCAGCTCCACCAGTCGCAGCATCTCTAGCCGTCTTCTCAAGAGATTTGTTGCTTCAGGATCGTTGTTGCATGCTTCGTACTGCCACTGCTGCAGCAGAGATTGCTGCTGCTGCTGCAGCTGCTGCAGCAGCTGCTGCAGCAAAATTGGGGGAAAATCTCGAACAAATTTGACTCTTGAAAACAAATGAGAAGGTATTTCGGGTGTATCTGCTGCTGCTGCTGCTGCTGCAGCAGCAGCAGCAGCAGCTTCTGCTGCTGATGGAGCTTCTGCTGTTGCTGCAGCTTCTGCTGTTGGTGTAGCTTCTGCTGCAGCAGCAGCAGAAGACTGATGATCTGCTGCTGCTGTATGGAAACAGTATCTGTGCCTCCGGTTGTCTGCAGCAGCAGCAGCAGCTGCTGCTGCTGCTGCTGTTGCTGCTGCTGAGGAGGAGGAAGATAATAACGAACCCGGGAAAGAGAAGCAGCCAGATCTTCGGTTGTGTGGTGTTGCTGCTTGGTTTGCTGCTGCTGGTTTCACTGTTGCTGCAGCAGCAGGAGGTCCTGCTGCTGCTGCTGCTGCTGCTGCTGCTGCTGCTGCAAGGGCGCCTCCTCGCCTGGATAAGGACACAGCAGCAACAGCAGCAGTGTCTGCAGCAGCAGCAGCAGCAGCTGCAGCTGCAGCAGCAGCAGCAGAGGCTGCTGCACTTGCTGGCAGCCCCATTCTTGCTGCAGAAGGTTGCTGAGGGTCCTCAGCCTCACACTAAACCCTAAACCCTAAACCCTAAACCCTAAGCCTTCGGGCTCAAACCCTAGAACCCCGCTAGGCGGTGTTAAGGGTTTAGACTACCCCAGCTTCCAAACCCCTAGGACTTAAATTATAAACAAATACACATTAACCCTAAACCCTAAACCCTAAACCCTAAACCCTAGCTCGCCGCATGCGCTCCGGCTACATCCTGTCGGCTGCAGCCCCCAAGGAAGACTAAACCCTAAACCCTAAACCCTAAACCCTGAAATAAAAACCCTAAAATCTAAACCCTAAACTCAAAAACCTAAACCCTAAACCCGAAACTCAACACCCGAAACCCTAAACCCTAAGCCCTTGTCTCAAACCCCAAACCCTAAAGCGTAGAGTCAAAACCCTAAACCCTAAACCCTAAACCCTAAACCCTACACACTAAACCCTAAACCCTATTAACATATTCAACAGAATCTGGTGAGTTGATAGCTGAAATGCAGCTAGGGCCCCCCTTTGTCTAGCCAAAACCCTAAACCCTAAACCCTAAACCCTAAACCCTAAACCCTAAATCGTCGAGAAGGGGACGGGATCGTCTCGATAATGAAGGGTGCTCAGAGGGTTGCTGTGGCAACCCTTGTTACAGGTTCGCTAAACCCTAAACCCAAACCCTAAACCCTAAACCCTAAACCCTAGCCTTTCCAGTCTTGAGTCGACTACGCTAGTAACGACAGCAGCAGCAGCAGCAGCAGCAGCAGAAGCAGAAGCAGCAGCAGCAGCAGCAACATCTAACAGCAGCAGGAGTGAACTGTGTCCGCTGCAGCCCCGTCAGCCTTCCTTCTCCTCACCAACAAGCAGCAGCAGCAGCAGCAGCAGCAGCAGCAGCAGCAACATAAGTTCTTCTGCTGGAGGCCCCACGTACGTCCTGCTGTGGCTCTTTGCGCCGAGCAGCAGCAGCAACAGCAGCAGCAGCAACAACAGCAGCAGCAGCAACAGCAGCAGCAAAAGCAGCAGCAGCAACAGCAGCAGCTGAAACAGCAGCAGCAACGACAGCAGAATATTTTTATTTGGGGTAGCCGCTTGTCTTTTCCTGGGGGAGCCAATTCTGATATCCATACCCCCACCGAGCCAGAAGCACTTAACGGTTAGGGTTTAGGGTTTAGGGTTTAGGGTTTAGAGTTTAGGGTTTAGGGTTTTGAGTTGAGGATATAAGGCATAGCTAGCATCTTCTGATGTCCCTTGTTGGTGTTGAGCGTTTAGAATTTAAAACTTAGTATTTAGGGTTTAGGGTTTCGAGCTGTGAATCTAGGGTTTAGGGTTTAGGGTTTAGGGTTTAGGGTTTAGGGTTTAGGGTTTGTGTTTTCAGCACTTGCTTCAAGCTGGCTAGCTATATCCTTTGGGCCCCACTTCGGGGCTGCTATACCTGCAGATGGCCGCAGCTGCGTGGTGTGGGGTTCACTGCAGCAGCAAGACAGCGAGCCAGGTTTGCTGCTGCTGCTGTTGCTGCTGCTGCTGTTGTTGTTGTTGCTGCTGCTGTTGTTGTTGTTAGGGCTGCCTGGAGTGTTGCTGCTGCTGCGACGTGGTGGCTGCATGCGCTTATCGCTAGTTGCTGCTGCTTCTGTTGCTGCTGCTTTCATATAATTCTGCTTGCTGCTGCTGCTACTGTTGCTGTTGCTGCTGCTGTTGCTGCTGCTGCTGCTGCTGCTGCTGCTGCAGAGTTTGTCTCACCCTTCGTGTTGCTGCTGCCACAAAGCGCAGCAGCAGCAGCAGACATTCAATGCTCAGAGACAGAAATATTTGTGTTAGACAAAGATGGCCGCATCTTCGTTATTGACGACGTGCTGTCCCTGCTGCAGCAGCGGCAGCAACAGCAGCAGCAGCAGCAACAGCAGCAGCAGCAACAGCAGCAGCAGCAACAGCAGCAGCAGCAGTTTAGACAGCTCAAGGAGCTTCCTGTCAAGGGTTTCTTCTCTACGGATTACATTACTAAAATGGCTGTGGGGTCGAATCATGCGGCGTTCATTTCGAAGAGAGGCAGACTCTGTAAACATTGATGCTGCTGCTGCTGCTGCTGCTGTTGCTGCTGCTGCTGTTGCTGCTGCTGCTGTTGCTGTTGCTGCTGTTGCTGCTTTTGCTGCTGTTGCTGCTGCTGCTGTTGTTGTTGCTACTATTGCTGCTGCTGATATTGCTGCTGATGATATTGCTGCTGATGATATTGTTGCTGTTGCTATTGGTGCTGTTGCTGTTGCTGCTATTGCTGCTGCTGCTATTGTTGCTGTTGCTGCTGCTGCTGCTATTGCTGCTGTCGCTATTGCTGCTGTTGCTGCTGTTGCTGCACTTCGCGCCGTGGCCGCTGAGATGGTTGACCTTGCTTGCGCCTAATGCTGTTGCTGC
>OY986956.1:1824830-1869830 GCA_963920595.1 Eimeria praecox
GCTGGTGTTCAACTTCACTTCTTTCAATGGCCGCTGCATAGGACCCGTCTTATACCCTCCGTGGACAGATCCTGCAGCAACCCGCATGGTGATTAAACCCTAAACCCTAAACCCTAAACCCTAGACGCGAGAAACGAAGTCACCGATATCGGATGCCCTCTCGTTCAAAGTAGAAGGGCAACAGAATGCCGGCATATAGGCTTAGGGTTAGGGGTTTACGCATTACCGTAAAGGGTTGAGGGTTTCTAAGGGCTTAGGGTTTAGGATTTAGGGTTTGGGGTGTTTGATGCAGCCGAGGCTGGTCTCTTTTGGCTACGGGGCATGTGAGGCGAACTTGGGGGTCGGTGGTACCGCATCAGAAGCAGCAGCAGAGACAGCAGAAGCAGCAGCAGAGGCAGCAGAATCAGCAGAAGCAAGAGAAGCAGCAGCAGAAGCAGAAGCAGCAGAAGCAGCAGAACAAAGTGTGCTGCTACAGGACCTCTTCCCAACAAGAAGATGCGCCTGGGGATCCTGCGCGGGAGATAGAGGCTGGCCGTCTAACCTCGTTAAGAATGGAAGAAGAGCAGGAAACCCTGCCGCTTCAGACTCCCCTAACTGTAAACCCTAAACCCTAAACCCTATATTTGAGATATGTTGTTTCAAAGCCACCGAAACCATTCATCTTCGAAGCTTAAAGTTATAGCTCTAAGCATTAGGGTTTAGGGTTTAGGGCTTGGAGCTTCGGGTAGAAATGGCGCATAGCTAGGGTTTTCTTCAAGGATTGTTTAACTTATGCTTCAGGGTTTAGAGTTTAGGGCTGCTTAGGTTTTGAGGGGGAATGGTGCAGGTCTGGGGGGCAGGTTAAACGGTTTGCGCTGAGGGGTCTCGGGTGTACGTACAGCTCGCATACTATCAACATTGGGGGCCTTGGATACAAACCTTATCCGTAATTACGGCGAAATCTACAGAGTCTTCTGGGCCTCCTTTCTGCATGGGGGTTGGCTGCATTTGGCTATTAACATTCTGTGCCAGTCAGCTGTGCTCTTCATCCTCGAACCCGTGCGTAAACCATAAACCCTAAACCCTAAGCTTGCGTCGTTGCCGCTTAAGGGGTCAAGCTTGGGGCGAGCAGCGTCAGTGGTCCCTCATTGACGCTGTATGCTCATTCATTTTTTGTGAGGGCCCGGTTGAGGGTTTAGGGTTTGAGGCCGAGGGTTTAGGGTTTGTGACGCAGGTTTGGGGGTTTTGGAGATGTCTGTTCACATGGGTTGTCAGCGCCTTGTCGGGAAATCTACTGAGTGCTGTCTTCGACCCCTGCACAACTACTGTGGGATCGTCTGGGGCTCTCTACGGTCTGTTGGGAGGCTTAGTGCCTTTTTCAGTCGGTGAGGGTTTAGGGTTTAGGGTTTCTAGGGTTTAGCACTTCCAAGGTCCGCGAACCATGATGCTCTCGAAGGGGTTTAGGGTTTAAAGTTTAGGGTTTAGGACTGTAAACCTGGGCCTCAGCTGCCCACTTGCCCAGACGCACGAATGGAGGAGACGTTGGGGTTTTCAGCGAATCGTTTACGGGCTAGGGTTTAGGGTTTAGGGTTTAGGGTTTGGGCTGTGGTTGCTACTGTCCTCGCAGAGAATTGGGACTTTTTGCACTACCCATGGTGTGTGCTAGCGATCGTCATTGTTGTTATTGTGAGCGGCAAACCCTACACCTCAAACCCTAAACCCTTGCTACTTCTGCAACCGTTGGAGCCGCTAATCTCCTTTGGGGTTTACGGTGTAGGAGGGGTTTAGGGTTTAGGGTTTAGGGGTAAGGGTTTATGCGCAGGCGACTGCTCAACTGAACAGCATGGGCGGCTTCTCTACAGTTGACAACTTTGCTCATTTGGGTGGATGTCTTGGCGGCATACTTTTCGGGTTTGCGACAATATACACCTTGAGACCCATCAGGTGAGGGTTTAGGGTTTTCTTTAGCTTAGATTTCTTGTCCAGGGCCTAGGGTGTATGTACAGATCCGTGTCTGGCCGGTTTGCTTTGGAGAGCGCCCAAGCTCCGGCCTTCCCTGGGGTTAAGGGTTTGAGGCATATGGCTTAGAGTGTAGGGTTTAGGGTTTAAGGGCAAGGGTTTAGAGTGTAGGGTTCGATGTGTATGCTGGCTGGCATCAGGCGGTTTTCCTTGTCCGTGTTGTGGGCGCGAGTTCGCCTGGCTTGTTGTCGTCGCTGTCTCTCGGTTTCTAAACGAAATGTTCTTGCTAACCGCATCAGGAGACAGGGTGAGGCGTGCAGACACCGCAGTTCTGAAACCCTAAACCCTCAGTGTGTCCTTAATCTGCGCCTCAATTTGGGCGCGAGTTGGGGACGGGAGGCTGGAGGGTCGGTGCGCGCGGTCAGTTAGGGTTTAGCGTTTAGGGTTTAGGGTTTGTGCTGCAGAGGTCAAGACGCAGGCGGAATTGAAGGAGTTGCGAGCTGATGGACCTTCTTTCTTGTGGGGTGGTTTGCTGGAGTGGCTTGTGCGCCTGGCGGCTCTTGCTTGCCTTGTCAGTAAACCCTGAAACAAACCCCTAAGTCCTTAACAACACGCCCAAAGCAGTGAAAGTGAAGGTCGAACGCCACTGACGTCTTGTTGTCTGCTTGGTTGATGTTCTTTGTTTCTGTACCTCCTATGGTTAAAATAAGTTGCAGCGGATGCCGAGGAGGGTTTGGGGTTTACGGTTCAGGCGGTGCCTGTGGAAATCCTAGCGGGTCTTTGGTTGGTGTTCTTGCTTGTGCTGTGTTGCTGCTGCTACTGCTTCTGCTGGCGCTGCTGCTGTTGCTGCAGCTGGCAGGCTGTAGAAGTGAAGCTGTATTTTTTGGAGTAGTGCTTTTGTGCCGCCAGTTCCGTTATAATGTTTGCTATATGTATATATGTAAATACATATAATATGTATTTGCTATATCTATATCTATACCTATATCTATCTATCTATCTGTCTCTCTATATAGAGAGAGATATATATATAGATAGAGATAGATACATAGATAGATATCGCGAATATTACGACACTCGGCACAAAAGCACTACTTTAAAAACACATCTTGACTATATATATGTATAGGTATAGATATAGATATAGATATAGATATAGCATGGTGTATATTATGTATGAACATGTATTCATCAAAATATTTTAGCATGTGTAATGCATGGACCTAGTTGGCAATACACGAAATAGAATAGGATAATGTGTGTGGTGGTTTGCAGGTGGCGTCGTTGGTGTATTTGTGGCTATACTTGTTGAATCCCGAATACTACGAGCAGCTGAAGACCCCTGGGCGCATATCGTTTCTGGGTTCTGCTGGTTGTCACTGCTGCCGGATACCCTCCGCGTTGGCAGTGGAGGCAAACGAGGCCCTGGCGCGGCTGCCTCCGTATCACAACATCAAACTAAATGCCGGCCACTACTGGTGCTTTGAGAACGAACTCAACGCTGAGTACTTCTGCGGTGAACTCCACCGCAAGCCCTAAACAAAGCCTCTGCATGATGCAGTACAAGCAGTTCGGCATCCAAGGAGGAGTCCCGCCTTCCAAGGGTTGTCCATCCTGAGGCGTGCAAAAGGAGCGGTGGGGCGTCTACTGTGCTCTTAGGGACCTCTTAATGGGCTCCTTGAATTCTGAAGGCCTCAGGGGCTCTTAGAGATCCTCGTCGTTGTTTGTGTATGAGGATCCCTTGAAGTGACGCAAGAAGGGATCGTCAGGCTACGATGCCCGTAAGGCTTCGTCTAGGGTGCCCCGAAGAAGGATGGCTGCTGCAGGATTCGGTGCATCCCGTTCTTGCATGGGGCCACCCCTTCCATGAGCGTGTTCAGCTATGTTATCGCTCAGTTAGTCTGTAGTATGTCTGACGGAGGGTTTCTTTTGTCTAGTGTTTAGGGAAGGGGTAGGGATGGGGAGGCTTTCTCCTTTTCTGGTACCCGTTCCACCATGCAGCTGGGTGCTGCCTGGTTTCTTCATAGGTTCTTGTTGTGCGGCACTGAAGCCGCGAGCTAGTAAAGAAGGTAGTACAGACCTGTAGATGTTTAAGGCTGTGGGAGGCAAAGACCCCCATCACGGCCACCAGCTTTTCTTTCGTTTCAAGCAGTTGTGTTCTGTTGTATGCGTTGGGGCGGGTCGAAAGAACCCGGAGTTCCAGCCTGCAGAGGATTCAATAGATGCTCACTACGGAAGTCAGCGATTAACCAGTAAAGCCCCATATAACTGAGCTCTATGGTGCACTGCGCTAGTATGCATCCCACATAGAACACCAGGGCCGAGGCATATTCTACAAATGAGCTTCTTTTGCAGACCGGGAAGCTCCGGTGGGGACAAAGTATCCAATTCAACTAGATTACCATAGATACCCTTGTCCCCTCCGTCTAGGTCCTAAGCTCTACGCTCAGTACTTGATACTTTTGTTTGCATCGCTTGACTCGATTCGCGGCAGCCACTTAGCAATGGCGGGCAAGACCTTCTGGCCGCTCGAGTCGGTCAGAGTAGTGCCGACAGCGTATGGGTTCACGGGAAAGCTGCGCTGGTTTGGGGGGAGCTAATATATTAAGCATTTTGACTACCGCGCACTTTCACGGTTTCAAGGTAGGACGCGGGATGTCTGTTACTCACAGGATGGTTCATATAAGAGAACTGAAAATACCTGCCGAAGGACACCCGCCCTTAAACTGTAGCATTGCCTGAAGTTCGTATTTCCGTTTGCTAGCAGGCTACTGGGGGGCAAGGAAGTGATGGCCACGGAAGTGGGGTCCAAGGAAGTGTTAAGCATATGTCTATGATGTTTGTGCAATCATCTAAAGGCTACTTGGGTTCCCTTACAAGGGAGATGCCTTGCAGCAGTTGTAGCAAGGTGCTTTGCAACTCATGGCAGCCCACGCGCTGTTCGCAGCAGCTCCCGCCGTGCGAAGCTTTGCAGAGGACGCCTGGAGACAGGCGGAGGAATCAGTTGCTTTGGGGAATTCTTATCCTAAATACCTCGGCCGTACTACAGCTCACCACCATCGCCGAAGCAAATCGATGATTTGACAGTAAGTAGCACGGCAGGTCTAAGATGGACAGGCTCCAGCAGCGGATTCAACACCCAGGGCTGGGAAGCCTTGTATTTAGCCACAGCTGGGGAGGGATTCTATCTACTCAACACCCGAAGAACAACAGGATTAGGCACGGCTGAAGGGCACGTACTCAGTTTTCCTGAATGGCTACGTGCTTCCATGAGGCTGACCACCTGCTGAAGGTCCGATAAACTGCATCGAACGCACTCCTGGTGGAGGGCCATGCTTTGTTTTGAGGTTCTGGCCATCTTAAAGAGGAAATCTAAAGGCAGGAGGATAAACTCCTATGAAAAGTCAATTTTTTACCGCCAGCAGGCGTGTTCGGAGATAGTCTGGTGGTAGCGAAGGGTAGAGACCAGAGTTGGCGCATATGCGCTGGCTTCAAGATCGTCAATCCAATCATAGTGAAACGAAAGTTTCCAAAGCCCCTGACCGACTAACTCCTTGACCGCTTGCAGGATTCTGCCATCTGCTCATCATCTGGCTTTGCTGACGCTGTTTTGCTGATCCCAATAAATCTCGGCGGCAGAAACAACACTGTGTTCCATGCCGGCAAGCGCAAGTTAGAGTTCACGTGCATGGCATTTGGGTTCTTGAATAAATCTGCTGAGCTCCGAGAAGGTCCTATCCGCAACTCTGAGTCAATCAATGGGTAGTGGGTGTTTAACTGCGTTGAAGACGTGCTTGTGCTCAGCCGGAGCGTACAGAAATGGAAACGGGTGAGGCGTTCCCTGCAACTGCAACTGAGAAGCAGTGGTTTGTGAAAGCACAAAAGTGTTAGTGCTTACCCAAATAATTAGCTGCTTATGGCTTTGTCTTCCTGAAACGGGAGCCTAACCGAATCTGGCGAAGACAAAGGCCGGCCCAGAGTGGCCCCTACCTATGTAAACTCGTACGGGTATTCACAAGTTCCTTGCCTTCGCAGGGTATGACCGTAAAGCCATCGCCGAATTCGATCTCACTGCTAGCACTCCTCTAACTGATTTAGTCGAGCAGGACAAAAAATTTTTGTAGAGAGATTCCGAAGAGGATGCCTCCAACATCCTCATCAGGGACGAGATACCGTCTCGATAACTTGAATTCCTTGACGTCGAAGGACAGGCGTTCCTGGTAGCTGATGCCAGAGACTCAGCAGTTGGCGTAATACTTTCTCAGCAAGCCAAGCCAAGGACTGGAAACCATCAAACAATTGCCTGCTACTCATGTGACTAGCGGTGTGCGCCAGGCTCAATGACTTAATCACCCCTGTGATGCTGACCGGAGATTCTTACAGATTCCAGTTTGATCCTGTGTCAAGAAATGCCCAAGCGGCGTGCCTAGCGCATGCAAATTCAACAATTCAGCATGTCCAAAGAAGGCCTATGCTGTATGGCGGTGGCTAAAGGAGTGCCAGCGTTGCTTATATGCCAGGAGCTTCACTGTTTGCATCGATCAAGCATTCCACGATGACGCAATCAGCTGCCGGTTCCGTTAGCCCATACAGCACGGCCTCACACGTAAGTCTATTACGAGTATAAACAGCGTAATCGCTAGCACATTCACTCCGCACCTATGGGGGGAGTAGCACCTCCGGCTGCGTATGGACCCTTCACGAGATCCTCTCAAAACCGTCAGGCATCTGTATTTCTAGAGACCTGTACGACAACAACCACAGCTCCCACGCTTAGAGCATCAACCAACAGACAGCTCAGATCTGCGCGGCAATGCAGCTTGATTGATTCCTCTTCAAAAGCCAAGAAGGTTAATGCTGAAGTGCAGACGAGCTTCCGTCGCCGGGACTTGAACCCGGGTCGCGCGGGTGAAAGCCGCGTATCCTAACCACCTAGACTACGACGGATGACCATAGAATGGAAATCCTCAAACCAGTACTCACCACTCCCTCTTCTTGCTACTGCCACACGGTCAGGTGTGCTGTACCCTGTCGCCTCTACAAAACCGAACTTCGAAGCCTTTTCCAAAGACTTCGGAGCCGCTCTGCCGCTTCAGAGTTTGCTAATTCGCCTACAGCTTCGGCCAATCGCAACCCACAACTTAAAGCTACTCCTAAGTAACTAGGCTCATTCACTCGCGACCAGGAATAAAGCCCCGCCAAAACCCCTCTAACCCCAAACTCTTCCCCACCAACGCTATGAGCCAAGCAGCATGCCGCACCATCAACTATATACTGCCATGAAGTGCTTTCATTTTCCTCCACTCAAATAGACACCGGCCAACTGCACAGCATATTATCCTCCTGCTGTGTCCTCCCCACTCCGCCGCCCGTATCTACGCCGCACCTTGCCCGTGTGGGAGGCGTGAGACTAGCGACTGCCACCTTTCCCAACTGGAAGGTCCCCTCCAGCAGAACGAGTCTCGCCGTCTATACTCACCCTCCCTTGACCCCATGGAAGCGGACGAGCATCTGCACCTGTGGACACTATGGCAGCTCCGGCTCCTTATGGACCCTTCACGAGATCCTCTCAAAACCGTCAGGCATCTGTATTTCTAGAGACCTGTACGACAACAACCACAGCTCCCAAGCTCAGAGCATCAACCAACAGACAGCTCAGATCTGCGCGGCAATGCAGCTTGATTGATTCCTCTTCAAAAGCCAAGAAGGTTAATGCTGAAGTGCAGACGAGCTTCCGTCGCCGGGACTTGAACCCGGGTCGCGCGGGTGAAAGCCGCGTATCCTAACCACCTAGACTACGACGGATGACCATAGAATGGAAATCCTTAAACCAGTACTCACCACTCCCTCTTCTTGCTACTGCCACACGGTCAGGTGTGCTGTACCCTGTCGCCTCTACAAAACCGAACTTCGAAGCCTTTTCCAAAGACTTCGGAGCCGCTCTGCCGCTTCAGAGTTTGCTAATTCGCCTACAGCTTCGGCCAATCGCAACCCACAACTTAAAGCTACTCCTAAGTAACTAGGCTCATTCACTCGCGACCAGGAATAAAGCCCCGCCAAAACCCCTCTAACCCCAAACTCTTCCCCACCAACGCTATGAGCCAAGCAGCATGCCGCACCATCAACTATATACTGCCATGAAGTGCTTTCATTTTCCTCCACTCAAATAGACACCGGCCAACTGCACAGCATATTATCCTCCTGCTGTGTCCTCCCCACTCCGCCGCCCGTATCTACGCCGCACCTTGCCTGTGTGGGAGGCGTGAGACTAGCGACTGCCACCTTTCCCAACTGGAAGGTCCCCTCCATCAGAACGAGTCTCGCCGTCTATACTCACCCTCCCTTGACCCCATGGAAGCGGACGAGCATCTGCACCTGTGGACACTATGGCAGCTCCGGCTCCTTATGGACCCTTCACGAGATCCTCTCAAAACCGTCAGGCATCTGTATTTCTAGAGACCTGTACGACAACAACCACAGCTCCCAAGCTCAGAGCATCAACCAACAGACAGCTCAGATCTGCGCGGCAATGCAGCTTGATTGATTCCTCTTCAAAAGCCAAGAAGGTTAATGCTGAAGTGCAGACGAGCTTCCGTCGCCGGGACTTGAACCCGGGTCGCGCGGGTGAAAGCCGCGTATCCTAACCACCTAGACTACGACGGATGACCATAGAATGGAAATCCTTAAACCAGTACTCACCACTCCCTCTTCTTGCTACTGCCACACGGTCAGGTGTGCTGTACCCTGTCGCCTCTACAAAACCGAACTTCGAAGCCTTTTCCAAAGACTTCGGAGCCGCTCTGCCGCTTCAGAGTTTGCTAATTCGCCTACAGCTTCAGCGAATCGCAGCCCACAACTTAAAGCTACTCCTAAGTAACTAGGCTCATTCACTCGCGACCAGGAATAAAGTCCCGCCAAAACCCCTCTAACCCCAAACTCTTCCCCACCAACGCTATGAGCCAAGCAGCAAGCCGCACCATCAACTATATACTGCCCTGAAGTGCTTTCATTTTCCTCCACTCAAATAGACACCGGCCAACTGCACAGCATATTATCCTCCTGCTGTGTCCTCCCCACTCCGCCGCCCGTATCTACGCCGCACCTTGCCTGTGTGGGAGGCGTGAGACTAGCAACTGCCACCTTTCCCAACTGGAAGGTCCCCTCCAGCAGAACGAGTCTCGCCGTCTGTACTCACCCTCCCTCGACCCCATGGAAGCGGACGAGCATCTGCACCTGCGGACACTATGGCAGCTTCGGCTCCTTATGGACCCTTCACGAGATCCTCTCAAAACCGTCAGGCATCTGTATTTCTAGAGACCTGTACGACAACAACCACAGCTCCCAAGCTTAGAGCATCAACCAACAGACAGCTCAGATCTGCGCGGCAATGCAGCTTGATTGATTCCTCTTCAAAAGCCAAGAAGGTTAATGCTGAAGTGCAGACGAGCTTCCGTCGCCGGGACTTGAACCCGGGTCGCGCGGGTGAAAGCCGCGTATCCTAACCACCTAGACTACGACGGATGACCATAGAATGGAAATCCTTAAACCAGTACTCACCACTCCCTCTTCTTGCTACTGCCACACGGTCAGGTGTGCTGTACCCTGTCGCCTCTACAAAAGCGAACTTCGAAACCTTTTCCAAAGACTTCGGAGCCGCTCTGCCGCTTCAGAGTTTGCGGATTCGCCTACAGCTTCGGCCAATCGCAACCCACAACTTAAAGCTACTCCTAAGTAACTAGGCTCATTCACTCGCGACCAGGAATAAAGCCCCGCCAAAACCCCTCTAACCCCAAACTCTTCCCCACCAACGCTATGAGCCAAGCAGCATGCCGCACCATCAACTATATACTGCCATGAAGTGCTTTCATTTTCCTCCACTCAAATAGACACCGGCCAACTGCACAGCATATTATCCTCCTGCTGTGTCCTCCCCACTCCGCCGCCCGTATCTACGCCGCACCTTGCCTGTGTGGGAGGCGTGAGACTAGCGACTGCCACCTTTCCCAAAGGAAGGTCCCCTCCAGCAGAACGAATCCCGCCGTCTGTACTCACCCTCCCTTGACCCCGCAGAAGCGGGAGAGCAGCTGCACCTATGGACCCTTCACGAGATCCTCTCAAAACCGTTAAGCATCTGTATTTCCAGAGAGCTGTACGACAACAGCCACAGCTCCTAAGCTCAGCGTATCAACCAACAGAGAGCCCAGTTCCTCGGGGCAATGCAGCTTGATTGATTCCTCTTCAAAAGCCAAGAAGGATAATGCTGAAGTGCAGACGAGCTTCCGTCGCCGGGACTTGAACCCGGGTCGCGCGGGTGAAAGCCGCGTATCCTAACCACCTAGACTACGACGGATGACCATAGAATGGAAATCCTTAAACCAGTACTCACCACTCCCTCTTCTTGCTACTGCCACACGGTCAGGTGTGCTGTAAGCTGCAGGATGTACAAAGGCGAATTTCCAAACCTTTCCAAAGACTTCGGAGCCGCTCTGTCGCTTCAGAGTTTCCTGATTCGCCTACAGCTTCGGCCAATCGCAACCCACAACTTAAAGCTACTCCTAAGTAACTAGGCTCATTCACTCGCGACCAGGAATAAAGCCCCGCCAAAACCCCTCTAACCCCAAACTCTTCCCCACCAACGCTATGAGCCAAGCAGCATGCCGCACCATCAACTATATACTGCCATGAAGTGCTTTCATTTTCCTCCACTCAAATAGACACCGGCCAACTGCACAGCATATTATCCTCCTGCTGCGTCCTCCCCACTCCGCCGCCCGTATCTACGCCGCACCTTGCCTGTGTGGGGGGCGTGAGACTAGCGACTGCCACCTTTCCCAAAGGAAGGTCCCCTCCAGCAGAACGAATCCCGCCGTCTATACTCACCCTCCCTTGACCCCGCAGAAGCGGGAGAGCAGCTGCACCTATGGACCCTTCACGAGATCCTCTCAAAACCGTCAAGCATCTGTATTTCCAGAGAGCTGTACGACAACAGCCACAGCTCCTAAGCTCAGCGTATCAACCAACAGAGAGCCCAGATCCTCGCCGCAATGCAGCTTGATTGATTCCTCTTGAAAAGCCAAGAAGGTTAATGCTGAAGTGCAGACGAGCTTCCGTCGCCGGGACTTGAACCCGGGTCGCGCGGGTGAAAGCCGCGTATCCTAACCACCTAGACTACGACGGATGACCATAGAATGGAAATCCTTAAACCAGTACTCACCATTCCCTCTTCTTGCTACTGCCACACGGTCAGGTGTGCTGTAAGCTGTAGGATGTACAAAGGCGAATTTCCAAACCTTTTCCAAAGACTTCGGAGCCGCTCTGTCGCTTCAGAGTTTGCGGATTCGCCTACAGCTTCGGCCAATCGCAACCCACAACTTAAAGCTACTCCTAAGTAACTAGGCTCATTCACTCGCGACCAGGAATAAAGCCCCGCCAAAACCCCTCTAACCCCAAACTCTTCCCCACCAACGCTATGAGCCAAGCAGCATGCCGCACCATCAACTATATACTGCCCTGAAGTGCTTTCATTTTCCTCCACTCAAATAGACACCGGCCAACTGCACAGCATATTATCCTCCTGCTGTGTCCTCCCCACTCCGCCGCCCGTATCTACGCCGCACCTTGCCTGTGTGGGAGGCGTGAGACTAGCGACTGCCACCTTTCCCAAAGGAAGGTCCCCTCCAGCAGAACGAATCCCGCCGTCTGTACTCACCCTCCCTTGACCCCGCAGAAGGGGGAGAGCAGCTGCACCTATGGACCCTTCACGAGATCCTCTCAAAACCGTCAGGCATCTGTATTTCTAGAGACCTGTACGACAACAACCACAGCTCCCACGCTTAGAGCATCAACCAACAGACAGCTCAGATCTGCGCGGCAATGCAGCTTGATTGATTCCTCTTCAAAAGCCAAGAAGGTTAATGCTGAAGTGCAGACGAGCTTCCGTCGCCGGGACTTGAACCCGGGTCGCGCGGGTGAAAGCCGCGTATCCTAACCACCTAGACTACGACGGATGACCATAGAATGGAAATCCTCAAACCAGTACTCACCACTCCCTCTTCTTGCTACTGCCACACGGTCAGGTGTGCTGTACCCTGTCGCCTCTACAAAACCGAACTTCGAAGCCTTTTCCAAAGACTTCGGAGCCGCTCTGCCGCTTCAGAGTTTGCTGATTCGCCTACAGCTTCGGCCAATCCCAACCCACAACTTAAAGCTACTCCTAAGTAACTAGGCTCATTCACTCGCGACCAGGAATAAAGCCCCGCCAAAACCCCTCTAACCCCAAACTCTTCCCCACCAACGCTATGAGCCAAGCAGCATGCCGCACCATCAACTATATACTGCCATGAAGTGCTTTCATTTTCCTCCACTCAAATAGACACCGGCCAACTGCACAGCATATTATCCTCCTGCTGTGTCCTCCCCACTCCGCCGCCCGTATCTACGCCGCACCTTGCCTGTGTGGGAGGCGTGAGACTAGCGACTGCCACCTTTCCCAACTGGAAGGTCCCCTCCATCAGAACGAGTCTCGCCGTCTATACTCACCCTCCCTTGACCCCATGGAAGCGGACGAGCATCTGCACCTGTGGACACTATGGCAGCTCCGGCTCCTTATGGACCCTTCACGAGATCCTCTCAAAACCGTCAGGCATCTGTATTTCTAGAGACCTGTACGACAACAACCACAGCTCCCAAGCTCAGAGCATCAACCAACAGACAGCTCAGATCTGCGCGGCAATGCAGCTTGATTGATTCCTCTTCAAAAGCCAAGAAGGTTAATGCTGAAGTGCAGACGAGCTTCCGTCGCCGGGACTTGAACCCGGGTCGCGCGGGTGAAAGCCGCGTATCCTAACCACCTAGACTACGACGGATGACCATAGAATGGAAATCCTTAAACCAGTACTCACCACTCCCTCTTCTTGCTACTGCCACACGGTCAGGTGTGCTGTACCCTGTCGCCTCTACAAAAGCGAATTTCCAAATTTTTTCCAAAGACTTCGGAGCCGCTCTGCCGCTTCAGAGTTTGCTGATTCGCCTACAGCTTCGGCCAATCCCAACCCACAACTTAAAGCTACTCCTAAGTAACTAGGCTCATTCACTCGCGACCAGGAATAAAGCCCCGCCAAAACCCCTCTAACCCCAAACTCTTCCCCACCAACGCTATGAGCCAAGCAGCATGCCGCACCATCAACTATATACTGCCCTGAAGTGCTTTCATTTTCCTCCACTCAAATAGACACCGGCCAACTGCACAGCATATTATCCTCCTGCTGTGTCCTCCCCACTCCGCCGCCCGTATCTACGCCGCACCTTGCCTGTGTGGGAGGCGTGAGACTAGCGACTGCCACCTTTCCCAAAGGAAGGTCCCCTCCAGCAGAACGAATCCCGCCGTCTGTACTCACCCTCCCTTGACCCCGCAGAAGGGGGAGAGCAGCTGCACCTATGGACCCTTCACGAGATCCTCTCAAAACCGTCAAGCATCTGTATTTCTAGAGAGCTGTACGACAACAGCCACAGCTCCTAAGCTCAGTGTATCAACCAACAGACAGCTCAGATCTGCGCGGCAATGCAGCTTGATTGATTCCTCTTCAAAAGCCAAGAAGGATAATGCTGAAGTGCAGACGAGCTTCCGTCGCCGGGACTTGAACCCGGGTCGCGCGGGTGAAAGCCGCGTATCCTAACCACCTAGACTACGACGGATGACCATAGAATGGAAATCCTTAAACCAGTACTCACCACTCCCTCTTCTTGCTACTGCCACACGGTCAGGTGTGCTGTACCCTGTCGCCTCTACAAAAGCGAATTTCCAAATTTTTTCCAAAGACTTCGGAGCCGCTCTGCCGCTTCAGAGTTTGCTGATTCGCCTACAGCTTCGGCCAATCGCAACCCACAACTTAAAGCTACTCCTAAGTAACTAGGCTCATTCACTCGCGACCAGGAATAAAGCCCCGCCAAAACCCCTCTAACCCCAAACTCTTCCCCACCAACGCTATGAGCCAAGCAGCATGCCGCACCATCAACTATATACTGCCCTGAAGTGCTTTCATTTTCCTCCACTCAAATAGACACCGGCCAACTGCACAGCATATTATCCTCCTGCTGTGTCCTCCCCACTCCGCCGCCCGTATCTACGCCGCACCTTGCCTGTGTGGGAGGCGTGAGACTAGCGACTGCCACCTTTCCCAAAGGAAGGTCCCCTCCAGCAGAACGAATCCCGCCGTCTGTACTCACCCTCCCTTGACCCCGCAGAAGCGGGAGAGCAGCTGCACCTATGGACCCTTCACGAGATCCTCTCAAAACCGTCAAGCATCTGTATTTCTAGAGAGCTGTACGACAACAGCCACAGCTCCTAAGCTCAGTGTATCAACCAACAGACAGCTCAGATCTGCGCGGCAATGCAGCTTGATTGATTCCTCTTCAAAAGCCAAGAAGGATAATGCTGAAGTGCAGACGAGCTTCCGTCGCCGGGACTTGAACCCGGGTCGCGCGGGTGAGAGCCGCGTATCCTAACCACCTAGACTACGACGGATGACCATAGAATGGAAATCCTTAAACCAGTACTCACCACTCCCTCTTCTTGCTACTGCCACACGGTCAGGTGTGCTGTACCCTGTCGCCTCTACAAAAGCGAATTTCCAAATTTTTTCCAAAGACTTCGGAGCCGCTCTGCCGCTTCAGAGTTTGCTGATTCGCCTACAGCTTCGGCCAATCGCAACCCACAACTTAAAGCTACTCCTAAGTAACTAGGCTCATTCACTCGCGACCAGGAATAAAGCCCCGCCAAAACCCCTCTAACCCCAAACTCTTCCCCACCAACGCTATGAGCCAAGCAGCATGCCGCACCATCAACTATATACTGCCCTGAAGTGCTTTCATTTTCCTCCACTCAAATAGACACCGGCCAACTGCACAGCATATTATCCTCCTGCTGTGTCCTCCCCACTCCGCCGCCCGTATCTACGCCGCACCTTGCCTGTGTGGGAGGCGTGAGACTAGCGACTGCCACCTTTCCCAAAGGAAGGTCCCCTCCAGCAGAACGAATCCCGCCGTCTGTACTCACCCTCCCTTGACCCCGCAGAAGCGGGAGAGCAGCTGCACCTATGGACCCTTCACGAGATCCTCTCAAAACCGTCAAGCATCTGTATTTCTAGAGAGCTGTACGACAACAGCCACAGCTCCTAAGCTCAGTGTATCAACCAACAGACAGCTCAGATCTGCGCGGCAATGCAGCTTGATTGATTCCTCTTCAAAAGCCAAGAAGGATAATGCTGAAGTGCAGACGAGCTTCCGTCGCCGGGACTTGAACCCGGGTCGCGCGGGTGAGAGCCGCGTATCCTAACCACCTAGACTACGACGGATGACCATAGAATGGAAATCCTTAAACCAGTACTCACCACTCCCTCTTCTTGCTACTGCCACACGGTCAGGTGTGCTGTACCCTGTCGCCTCTACAAAAGCGAATTTCCAAACCTTTTCCAAAGACTTCGGAGCCGCTCTGCCGCTTCAGAGTTTGCTGATTCGCCTACAGCTTCGGCCAATCCCAACCCACAACTTAAAGCTACTCCTAAGTAACTAGGCTCATTCACTCGCGACCAGGAATAAAGCCCCGCCAAAACCCCTCTAACCCCAAACTCTTCCCCACCAACGCTATGAGCCAAGCAGCATGCCGCACCATCAACTATATACTGCCATGAAGTGCTTTCATTTTCCTCCACTCAAATAGACACCGGCCAACTGCACAGCATATTATCCTCCTGCTGTGTCCTCCCCACTCCGCCGCCTGTATCTACGCCGCACCTTGCCTGTGTGGGAGGCTTGAGACTAGCGACTGCCACCTTTCCCAAAGGAAGGTCCCCTCCAGCAGAACGAATCCCGCCGTCTGTACTCACCCTCTCTTGACCCCGCAGAAGCGGGAGAGCAGCTGCACCTATGGACCCTTCACGAGATCCTCTCAAAACCGTCAAGCATCTGTATTTCTAGAGAGCTGTACGACAACAGCCACAGCTCCTAAGCTCAGTGTATCAACCAACAGACAGCTCAGATCTGCGCGGCAATGCAGCTTGATTGATTCCTCTTCAAAAGCCAAGAAGGATAATGCTGAAGTGCAGACGAGCTTCCGTCGCCGGGACTTGAACCCGGGTCGCGCGGGTGAGAGCCGCGTATCCTAACCACCTAGACTACGACGGATGACCATAGAATGGAAATCCTTAAACCAGTACTCACCACTCCCTCTTCTTGCTACTGCCACACGGTCAGGTGTGCTGTACCCTGTCGCCTCTACAAAAGCGAATTTCCAAATTTTTTCCAAAGACTTCGGAGCCGCTCTGCCGCTTCAGAGTTTGCTGATTCGCCTACAGCTTCGGCCAATCGCAACCCGCAACTTAAAGCTACTCCTAAGTAACTAGGCTCATTCACTCGCGACCAGGAATAAAGCCCCGCCAAAACCCCTCTAACCCCAAACTCTTCCCCACCAACACTATGAGCCAAGCAGCATGCCGCACCATCAACTATATACTGCCATGAAGTGCTTTCATTTTCCTCCACTCAAATAGACACCGGCCAACTGCACAGCATATTATCCTCCTGCTGCGTCCTCCCCGCTCCGCCGCCCGTATCTACGCCGCACCTTGCCTGTGTGGGAGGCGTGAGACTAGCGACTGCCACCTTTCCCAAAGGAAGGTCCCCTCCAGCAGAACGAATCCCGCCGTCTGTACTCACCCTCCCTTGACCCCGCAGAAGCGGGAGAGCAGCTGCACCTATGGACCCTTCACGAGATCCTCTCAAAACCGTCAAGCATCTGTATTTCTAGAGAGCTGTACGACAACAGCCACAGCTCCTAAGCGCAGTGTATCAACCAACAGACAGCTCAGATCTGCGCGGCAATGCAGCTTGATTGATTCCTCTTCAAAAGCCAAGAAGGATAATGCTGAAGTGCAGACGAGCTTCCGTCGCCGGGACTTGAACCCGGGTCGCGCGGGTGAGAGCCGCGTATCCTAACCACCTAGACTACGACGGATGACCATAGAATGGAAATCCTTAAACCAGTACTCACCACTCCCTCTTCTTGCTACTGCCACACGGTCAGGTGTGCTGTACCCTGTCGCCTCTACAAAAGCGAATTTCCAATTTTTTTCCAAAGACTTCGGAGCCGCTCTGCCGCTTCAGAGTTTGCTGATTCGCCTACAGCTTCGGCCAATCGCAACCCACAACTTAAAGCTACTCCTAAGTAACTAGGCTCATTCACTCGCGACCAGGAATAAAGCCCCGCCAAAACCCCTCTAACCCCAAACTCTTCCCCACCAACGCTATGAGCCAAGCAGCATGCCGCACCATCAACTATATATTGCCCTGAAGTGCTTTCATTTTCCTCCACTCAAATAGACACCGGCCAACTGCACAGCATATTATCCTCCTGCTGCGTCCTCCCCGCTCCGCCGCCCGTATCTACGCCGCACCTTGCCTGTGTGGGAGGCGTGAGACTAGCGACTGCCACCTTTCCCAAAGGAAGGTCCCCTCCAGCAGAACGAATCCCGCCGTCTGTACTCACCCTCCCTTGACCCCGCAGAAGCGGGAGAGCAGCTGCACCTATGGACCCTTCACGAGATCCTCTCAAAACCGTCAAGCATCTGTATTTCTAGAGAGCTGTACGACAACAGCCACAGCTCCTAAGCTCAGTGTATCAACCAACAGACAGCTCAGATCTGCGCGGCAATGCAGCTTGATTGATTCCTCTTCAAAAGCCAAGAAGGATAATGCTGAAGTGCAGACGAGCTTCCGTCGCCGGGACTTGAACCCGGGTCGCGCGGGTGAAAGCCGCGTATCCTAACCACCTAGACTACGACGGATGACCATAGAATGGAAATCCTTAAACCAGTACTCACCACTCCCTCTTCTTGCTACTGCCACACGGTCAGGTGTGCTGTACCCTGTCGCCTCTACAAAAGCGAATTTCCAAATTTTTTCCAAAGACTTCGGAGCCGCTCTGCCGCTTCAGAGTTTGCTGATTCGCCTACAGCTTCGGCCAATCGCAACCCACAACTTAAAGCTACTCCTAAGTAACTAGGCTCATTCACTCGCGACCAGGAATAAAGCCCCGCCAAAACCCCTCTAACCCCAAACTCTTCCCCACCAACGCTATGAGCCAAGCAGCATGCCGCACCATCAACTATATATTGCCCTGAAGTGCTTTCATTTTCCTCCACTCAAATAGACACCGGCCAACTGCACAGCATATTATCCTCCTGATGTGTCCTCCCCACTCCGCCGCCCGTATCTACGCCGCACCTTGCCTGTGTGGGAGGCGTGAGACTAGCGACTGCCACCTTTCCCAAAGGAAGGTCCCCTCCAGCAGAACGAATCCCGCCGTCTGTACTCACCCTCCCTTGACCCCGCAGAAGCGGGAGAGCAGCTGCACCTATGGACCCTTCACGAGATCCTCTCAAAACCGTCAAGCATCTGTATTTCTAGAGAGCTGTACGACAACAGCCACAGCTCCTAAGCTCAGTGTATCAACCAACAGACAGCTCAGATCTGCGCGGCAATGCAGCTTGATTGATTCCTCTTCAAAAGCCAAGAAGGATAATGCTGAAGTGCAGACGAGCTTCCGTCGCCGGGACTTGAACCCGGGTCGCGCGGGTGAGAGCCGCGTATCCTAACCACCTAGACTACGACGGATGACCATAGAATGGAAATCCTTAAACCAGTACTCACCACTCCCTCTTCTTGCTACTGCCACACGGTCAGGTGTGCTGTACCCTGTCGCCTCTACAAAAGCGAATTTCCAAATTTTTTCCAAAGACTTCGGAGCCGCTCTGCCGCTTCAGAGTTTGCTGATTCGCCTACAGCTTCGGCCAATCGCAACCCACAACTTAAAGCTACTCCTAAGTAACTAGGCTCATTCACTCGCGACCAGGAATAAAGCCCCGCCAAAACCCCTCTAACCCCAAACTCTTCCCCACCAACGCTATGAGCCAAGCAGCATGCCGCACCATCAACTATATATTGCCCTGAAGTGCTTTCATTTTCCTCCACTCAAATAGACACCGGCCAACTGCACAGCATATTATCCTCCTGATGTGTCCTCCCCACTCCGCCGCCCGTATCTACGCCGCACCTTGCCTGTGTGGGAGGCGTGAGACTAGCGACTGCCACCTTTCCCAAAGGAAGGTCCCCTCCAGCAGAACGAATCCCGCCGTCTGTACTCACCCTCCCTTGACCCCGCGGAAGGGGGAGAGCAGCTGCACCTATGGACCCTTCACGAGATCCTCTCAAAACCGTCAAGCATCTGTATTTCTAGAGAGCTGTACGACAACAGCCACAGCTCCTAAGCTCAGCGTATCAACCAACAGACAGCTCAGATCTGCGCGGCAATGCAGCTTGATTGATTCCTCTTCAAAAGCCAAGAAGGATAATGCTGAAGTGCAGACGAGCTTCCGTCGCCGGGACTTGAACCCGGGTCGCGCGGGTGAAAGCCGCGTATCCTAACCACCTAGACTACGACGGATGACCATAGAATGGAAATCCTTAAACCAGTACTCACCACTCCCTCTTCTTGCTACTGCCACACGGTCAGGTGTGCTGTACCCTGTCGCCTCTACAAAAGCGAATTTCCATACCTTTTCCAAAGACTTCGGAGCCGCTCTGCCGCTTCAGAGTTTGCTGATTCGCCTACAGCTTCGGCCAATCGCAACCCACAACTTAAAGCTACTCCTAAGTAACTAGGCTCATTCACTCGCGACCAGGAATAAAGCCCCGCCAAAACCCCTCTAACCCCAAACTCTTCCCCACCAACGCTATGAGCCAAGCAGCATGCCGCACCATCAACTATATACTGCCCTGAAGTGCTTTCATTTTCCTCCACTCAAATAGACACCGGCCAACTGCACAGCATATTATCCTCCTGATGTGTCCTCCCCACTCCGCCGCCCGTATCTACGCCGCACCTTGCCTGTGTGGGAGGCGTGAGACTAGCGACTGCCACCTTTCCCAAAGGAAGGTCCCCTCCAGCAGAACGAATCCCGCCGTCTGTACTCACCCTCCCTTGACCCCGCAGAAGCGGGAGAGCAGCTGCACCTATGGACCCTTCACGAGATCCTCTCAAAACCGTCAAGCATCTGTATATCCTGTGAGCTGTACGACAACAGCCACAGCTCCTAAGCTCAGCGTATCAACCAACAGAGAGCCCAGTTCCTCGGGGCAATGCAGCTTGATTGATTCCTCTTCAAAAGCCAAGAAGGATAATGCTGAAGTGCAGACGAGCTTCCGTCGCCGGGACTTGAACCCGGGTCGCGCGGGTGAAAGCCGCGTATCCTAACCACCTAGACTACGACGGATGACCATAGAATGGAAATCCTCAAACCAGTACTCACCACTCCCTCTTCTTGCTACTGCCACACGGTCAGGTGTGCTGTACCCTGTCGCCTCTACAAAAGCGAATTTCCATACCTTTTCCAAAGACTTCGGAGCCGCTCTGCCGCTTCAGAGTTTGCTGATTCGCCTACAGCTTCGGCCAATCCCAACCCACAACTTAAAGCTACTCCTAAGTAACTAGGCTCATTCACTCGCGACCAGGAATAAAGCCCCGCCAAAACCCCTCTAACCCCAAACTCTTCCCCACCAACGCTATGAGCCAAGCAGCATGCCGCACCATCAACTATATACTGCCCTGAAGTGCTTTCATTTTCCTCCACTCAAATAGACACCGGCCAACTGCACAGCATATTATCCTCCTGATGTGTCCTCCCCACTCCGCCGCCCGTATCTACGCCGCACCTTGCCTGTGTGGGAGGCGTGAGACTAGCGACTGCCACCTTTCCCAAAGGAAGGTCCCCTCCAGCAGAACGAATCCCGCCGTCTGTACTCACCCTCCCCTGACCCCGCAGAAGCGGGAGAGCAGCTGCACCTATGGACCCTTCACGAGATCCTCTCAAAACCGTCAAGCATCTGTATTTCCAGAGAGCTGTACGACAACAGCCACAGCTCCTAAGCTCAGCGTATCAACCAACAGAGAGCCCAGTTCCTCGGGGCAATGCAGCTTGATTGATTCCTCTTCAAAAGCCAAGAAGGTCAATGCTGAAGTGCAGACGAGCTTCCGTCGCCGGGACTTGAACCCGGGTCGCGCGGGTGAAAGCCGCGTATCCTAACCACCTAGACTACGACGGATGACCATAGAATGGAAATCCTCAAACCAGTACTCACCACTCCCTCTTCTTGCTACTGCCACACGGTCAGGTGTGCTGTACCCTGTCGCCTCTACAAAAGCGAATTTCCATACCTTTTCCAAAGACTTCGGAGCCGCTCTGCCGCTTCAGAGTTTGCTGATTCGCCTACAGCTTCGGCCAATCGCAACCCACAACTTAAAGCTACTCCTAAGTAACTAGGCTCATTCACTCGCGACCAGGAATAAAGCCCCGCCAAAACCCCTCTAACCCCAAACTCTTCCCCACCAACGCTATGAGCCAAGCAGCATGCCGCACCATCAACTATATACTGCCCTGAAGTGCTTTCATTTTCCTCCACTCAAATAGACACCGGCCAACTGCACAGCATATTATCCTCCTGCTGTGTCCTCCCCACTCCGCCGCCCGTATCTACGCCGCACCTTGCCTGTGTGGGAGGCGTGAGACTAGCGACTGCCACCTTTCCCAAAGGAAGGTCCCCTCCAGCAGAACGAATCCCGCCGTCTGTACTCACCCTCCCTTGACCCCGCAGAAGCGGGAGAGCAGCTGCACCTATGGACCCTTCACGAGATCCTCGCAAAACCGTCAAGCATCTGTATTTCTAGAGAGCTGTACGACAACAGCCACAGCTCCTAAGCTCAGCGTATCAACCAACAGACAGCTCAGATCTGCGCGGCAATGCAGCTTGATTGATTCCTCTTCAAAAGCCAAGAAGGATAATGCTGAAGTGCAGACGAGCTTCCGTCGCCGGGACTTGAACCCGGGTCGCGCGGGTGAGAGCCGCGTATCCTAACCACCTAGACTACGACGGATGACCATAGAATGGAAATCCTTAAACCAGTACTCACCACTCCCTCTTCTTGCTACTGCCACACGGTCAGGTGTGCTGTACCCTGTCGCCTCTACAAAAGCGAATTTCCAAACCTTTTCCAAAGACTTCGGAGCCGCTCTGCCGCTTCAGAGTTTGCTGATTCGCCTACAGCTTCGGCCAATCCCAACCCACAACTTAAAGCTACTCCTAAGTAACTAGGCTCATTCACTCGCGACCAGGAATAAAGCCCCGCCAAAACCCCTCTAACCCCAAACTCTTCCCCACCAACGCTATGAGCCAAGCAGCATGCCGCACCATCAACTATATACTGCCCTGAAGTGCTTTCATTTTCCTCCACTCAAATAGACACCGGCCAACTGCACAGCATATTATCCTCCTGATGTGTCCTCCCCACTCCGCCGCCCGTATCTACGCCGCACCTTGCCTGTGTGGGAGGCGTGAGACTAGCGACTGCCACCTTTCCCAAAGGAAGGTCCCCTCCAGCAGAACGAATCCCGCCGTCTGTACTCACCCTCCCTTGACCCCGCAGAAGCGGGAGAGCAGCTGCACCTATGGACCCTTCACGAGATCCTCTCAAAACCGTCAAGCATCTGTATATCCTGTGAGCTGTACGACAACAGCCACAGCTCCTAAGCTCAGCGTATCAACCAACAGAGAGCCCAGTTCCTCGGGGCAATGCAGCTTGATTGATTCCTCTTGAAAAGCCAAGAAGGATAATGCTGAAGTGCAGACGAGCTTCCGTCGCCGGGACTTGAACCCGGGTCGCGCGGGTGAAAGCCGCGTATCCTAACCACCTAGACTACGACGGATGACCATAGAATGGAAATCCTTAAACCAGTACTCACCACTCCCTCTTCTTGCTACTGCCACACGGTCAGGTGTGCTGTACCCTGTCGGATGTACAAAGGCGAATTTCCAAACCTTTTCCAAAGACTTCGGAGCCGCTCTGCCGCTTCAGAGTTTGCGGATTCGCCTACAACTTCGGCCAATCGCAACCCACAACTTAAAGCTACTCCTAAGTAACTAGGCTCATTCACTCGCGACCAGGAATAAAGCCCCGCCAAAACCCCTCTAACCCCAAACTCTTCCCCACCAACGCTATGAGCCAAGCAGCATGCCGCACCATCAACTATATACTGCCCTGAAGTGCTTTCATTTTCCTCCACTCAAATAGACACCGGCCAACTGCACAGCATATTATCCTCCTGATGTGTCCTCCCCACTCCGCCGCCCGTATCTACGCCGCACCTTGCCTGTGTGGGAGGCGTGAGACTAGCGACTGCCACCTTTCCCAAAGGAAGGTCCCCTCCAGCAGAACGAATCCCGCCGTCTGTACTCACCCTCCCTTGACCCCGCGGAAGGGGGAGAGCAGCTGCACCTATGGACCCTTCACGAGATCCTCTCAAAACCGTCAAGCATCTGTATTTCTAGAGAGCTGTACGACAACAACCACAGCTCCTAAGCTCAGAGCATCAACCAACAGACAGCTCAGATCTGCGCGGCAATGCAGCTTGATTGATTCCTCTTCAAAAGCCAAGAAGGTTAATGCTGAAGTGCAGACGAGCTTCCGTCGCCGGGACTTGAACCCGGGTCGCGCGGGTGAAAGCCGCGTATCCTAACCACCTAGACTACGACGGATGACCATAGAATGGAAATCCTTAAACCAGTACTCACCACTCCCTCTTCTTGCTACTGCCACACGGTCAGGTGTGCTGTACCCTGTCGGATGTACAAAGGCGAATTTCCAAACCTTTTCCAAAGACTTCGGAGCCGCTCTGCCGCTTCAGAGTTTGCGGATTCGCCTACAACTTCGGCCAATCGCAACCCACAACTTAAAGCTACTCCTAAGTAACTAGGCTCATTCACTCGCGACCAGGAATAAAGCCCCGCCAAAACCCCTCTAACCCCAAACTCTTCCCCACCAACGCTATGAGCCAAGCAGCATGCCGCACCATCAACTATATACTGCCCTGAAGTGCTTTCATTTTCCTCCACTCAAATAGACACCGGCCAACTGCACAGCATATTATCCTCCTGATGTGTCCTCCCCACTCCGCCGCCCGTATCTACGCCGCACCTTGCCTGTGTGGGAGGCGTGAGACTAGCGACTGCCACCTTTCCCAAAGGAAGGTCCCCTCCAGCAGAACGAATCCCGCCGTCTGTACTCACCCTCCCTTGACCCCGCGGAAGGGGGAGAGCAGCTGCACCTATGGACCCTTCACGAGATCCTCTCAAAACCGTCAAGCATCTGTATTTCTAGAGAGCTGTACGACAACAACCACAGCTCCTAAGCTCAGAGCATCAACCAACAGACAGCTCAGATCTGCGCGGCAATGCAGCTTGATTGATTCCTCTTCAAAAGCCAAGAAGGTTAATGCTGAAGTGCAGACGAGCTTCCGTCGCCGGGACTTGAACCCGGGTCGCGCGGGTGAAAGCCGCGTATCCTAACCACCTAGACTACGACGGATGACCATAGAATGGAAATCCTTAAACCAGTACTCACCACTCCCTCTTCTTGCTACTGCCACACGGTCAGGTGTGCTGTACCCTGTCGGATGTACAAAGGCGAATTTCCAAACCTTTTCCAAAGACTTCGGAGCCTTTCTGCCGCTTCAGAGTTTGCGGACTCGCCTACAGCTTCGGCCAATCACAACCCACAACTTAAAGCTACTCCTAAGTAACTAGGCTCATTCACTCGCGACCAGGAATAAAGCCCCGCCAAAACCCCTCTAACCCCAAACTCTTCCCCACCAACGCTATGAGCCAAGCAGCATGCCGCACCATCAACTATATACTGCCCTGAAGTGCTTTCATTTTCCTCCACTCAAATAGACACCGGCCAACTGCACAGCATATTATCCTCCTGCTGTGTCCTCCCCACTCCGCCGCCTGTATCTACGCCGCACCTTGCCTGTGCGGGAGGCGTGAGACTAGCGACTGCCACCTTTCCCAACTGGAAGGTCCCCTCCAGCAGAACGAGTCTCGCCGTCTATACTCACCCTCCTTTGACCCCGCGGAAGGGGGAGAGCAGCTGCACCTATGGACCCTTCACGAGATCCTCTCAAAACCGTCAAGCATATGTATTTCCTGTGAGCTGTACGACAACAGCCACAGCTCCTAAGCTCAGTGTATCAACCAACAGATAGCCCAGATCCTCGCGGCAATGCAGCTTGATTGATTCCTCTTCAAAAGCCAAGAAGGATAATGCTGAAGTGCAGACGAGCTTCCGTCGCCGGGACTTGAACCCGGGTCGCGCGGGTGAGAGCCGCGTATCCTAACCACCTAGACTACGACGGATGACCATAGAATGGAAATCCTTAAACCAGTACTCACCACTCCCTCTTCTTGCTACTGCCACACGGTCAGGTGTGCTGTACCCTGTCGCCTCTACAAAAGCGAATTTCCAAATTTTTTCCAAAGACTTCGGAGCCGCTCTGCCGCTTCAGAGTTTGCTGATTCGCCTACAGCTTCGGCCAATCGCAACCCACAACTTAAAGCTACTCCTAAGTAACTAGGCTCATTCACTCGCGACCAGGAATAAAGCCCCGCCAAAACCCCTCTAACCCCAAACTCTTCCCCACCAACGCTATGAGCCAAGCAGCATGCCGCACCATCAACTATATACTGCCATGAAGTGCTTTCATTTTCTTCCACTCAAATAGACACCGGCCAACTGCACAGCATATTATCCTCCTGCTGTGTCCTCCCCACTCCGCCGCCCGTATCTACGCCGCACCTTGCCTGCGCGGGAGGCGTGAGACTAGCGACTGCCACCTTTCCCAAAGGAAGGTCCCCTCCAGCAGAACGAGTCTCGCCGTCTATACTCACCCTCCCTTGACCCCGCGGAAGGGGGAGAGCAGCTGCACCTATGGACCCTTCACGAGATCCTCTCAAAACCGTCAAGCATCTGTATTTCCTGTGAGCTGTACGACAACAGCCACAGCTCCTAAGCTCAGTGTATCAACCAACAGATAGCCCAGATCCTCGCGGCAATGCAGCTTGATTGATTCCTCTTCAAAAGCCAAGAAGGATAATGCTGAAGTGCAGACGAGCTTCCGTCGCCGGGACTTGAACCCGGGTCGCGCGGGTGAAAGCCGCGTATCCTAACCACCTAGACTACGACGGATGACCATAGAATGGAAATCCTTAAGCCAGTACTCACCACTCCCTCTTCTTGCTACTGCCACACGGTCAGGTGTGCTGTACCCTGTCGGATGTGGAAAAGCGAATTTCCAAACCTTTTCCAAAGACTTCGGAGCCGCTCTGCCGCTTCAGAGTTTGCGGATTCGCCTACAGCTTCGGCCAATCGCAACCCACAACTTAAAGCTACTCCTAAGTAACTAGGCTCATTCGCTCGCGACCAGGAATAAAGCCCCGCCAAAACCCCTCTAACCCCAAACTCTTCCCCACCAACGCTATGAGCCAAGCAGCATGCCGCACCATCAACTATATACTGCCATGAAGTGCTTTCATTTTCCTCCACTCAAATAGACACCGGCCAACTGCACAGCATATTATCCTCCTGCTGTGTCCTCCCCACTCCGCCGCCTGTATCTACGCCGCACCTTGCCTGTGCGGGAGGCGTGAGACTAGCGACTGCCACCTTTCCCAACTGGAAGGTCCCCTCCAGCAGAACGAGTCTCGCCGTCTATACTCACCCTCCTTTGACCCCGCGGAAGGGGGAGAGCAGCTGCACCTATGGACCCTTCACGAGATCCTCTCAAAACCGTCAAGCATATGTATTTCCTGTGAGCTGTACGACAACAGCCACAGCTCCTAAGCTCAGTGTATCAACCAACAGATAGCCCAGATCCTCGCGGCAATGCAGCTTGATTGATTCCTCTTCAAAAGCCAAGAAGGATAATGCTGAAGTGCAGACGAGCTTCCGTCGCCGGGACTTGAACCCGGGTCGCGCGGGTGAGAGCCGCGTATCCTAACCACCTAGACTACGACGGATGACCATAGAATGGAAATCCTTAAACCAGTACTCACCACTCCCTCTTCTTGCTACTGCCACACGGTCAGGTGTGCTGTACCCTGTCGCCTCTACAAAAGCGAATTTCCAAATTTTTTCCAAAGACTTCGGAGCCGCTCTGCCGCTTCAGAGTTTGCTGATTCGCCTACAGCTTCGGCCAATCGCAACCCACAACTTAAAGCTACTCCTAAGTAACTAGGCTCATTCACTCGCGACCAGGAATAAAGCCCCGCCAAAACCCCTCTAACCCCAAACTCTTCCCCACCAACGCTATGAGCCAAGCAGCATGCCGCACCATCAACTATATACTGCCATGAAGTGCTTTCATTTTCTTCCACTCAAATAGACACCGGCCAACTGCACAGCATATTATCCTCCTGCTGTGTCCTCCCCACTCCGCCGCCCGTATCTACGCCGCACCTTGCCTGCGCGGGAGGCGTGAGACTAGCGACTGCCACCTTTCCCAAAGGAAGGTCCCCTCCAGCAGAACGAGTCTCGCCGTCTATACTCACCCTCCCTTGACCCCGCGGAAGGGGGAGAGCAGCTGCACCTATGGACCCTTCACGAGATCCTCTCAAAACCGTCAAGCATCTGTATTTCCTGTGAGCTGTACGACAACAGCCACAGCTCCTAAGCTCAGTGTATCAACCAACAGATAGCCCAGATCCTCGCGGCAATGCAGCTTGATTGATTCCTCTTCAAAAGCCAAGAAGGATAATGCTGAAGTGCAGACGAGCTTCCGTCGCCGGGACTTGAACCCGGGTCGCGCGGGTGAAAGCCGCGTATCCTAACCACCTAGACTACGACGGATGACCATAGAATGGAAATCCTTAAGCCAGTACTCACCACTCCCTCTTCTTGCTACTGCCACACGGTCAGGTGTGCTGTACCCTGTCGGATGTGGAAAAGCGAATTTCCAAACCTTTTCCAAAGACTTCGGAGCCGCTCTGCCGCTTCAGAGTTTGCGGATTCGCCTACAGCTTCGGCCAATCGCAACCCACAACTTAAAGCTACTCCTAAGTAACTAGGCTCATTCGCTCGCGACCAGGAATAAAGCCCCGCCAAAACCCCTCTAACCCCAAACTCTTCCCCACCAACGCTATGAGCCAAGCAGCATGCCGCACCATCAACTATATACTGCCATGAAGTGCTTTCATTTTCCTCCACTCAAATAGACACCGGCCAACTGCACAGCATATTATCCTCCTGCTGTGTCCTCCCCACTCCGCCGCCCGTATCTACGCCGCACCTTGCCTGTGTGGGAGGCGTGAGACTAGCGACTGCCACCTTTCCCAAAGGAAGGTCCCCTCCAGCAGAACGAATCCCGCCGTCTGTACTCACCCTCCCTTGACCCCGCGGAAGGGGGAGAGCAGCTGCACCTATGGACCCTTCACGAGATCCTCTCAAAACCGTCAATCATATGTATTTCCAGAGAGCTGTACGACAACAGGCACAGCTCCTAAGCTCAGTGTATCAACCAACAGATAGCCCAGATCCTCGCGGCAATGCAGCTTGATTGATTCCTCTTCAAAAGCCAAGAAGGATAATGCTGAAGTGCAGACGAGCTTCCGTCGCCGGGACTTGAACCCGGGTCGCGCGGGTGAAAGCCGCGTATCCTAACCACCTAGACTACGACGGATGACCATAGAATGGAAATCCTTAAACCAGTACTCACCACTCCCTCTTCTTGCTACTGCCACACGGTCAGGTGTGCTGTACCCTGTCGGATGTACAAAGGCGAATTTCCAAACCTTTTCCAAAGACTTCGGAGCCGCTCTGCCGCTTCAGAGTTTGCGGATTCGCCTACAGCTTCGGCCAATGGCAGCCCACAACTTAAAGCTACTCCTAAGTAACTAGGCTCATTCACTCGCGACCAGGAATAAAGCCCCGCCAAAACCCCTCTAACCCCAAACTCTTCCCCACCAACGCTATGAGCCAAGCAGCATGCCGCACCATCAACTATATACTGCCATGATGTGCTTTCATTTTCCTCCACTCAAATAGACACCGGCCAACTGCACAGCATATTATCCTCCTGCTGCGTCCTCCCCACTCCGCCGCCCGTATCTACGCCGCACCTTGCCTGTGTGGGAGGCGTGAGACTAGCGACTGCCACCTTCCCCAAAGGAAGGTCCCCTCCAGCAGAACGAATCCCGCCGTCTGTACTCACCCTCCCTTGACCCCGCAGAAGGGGGAGAGCAGCTGCACCTATGGACCCTTCACGAGATCCTCTCAAAACCGTCAAGCATCTGTATTTCTAGAGAGCTGTACGACAACAGCCACAGCTCCTAAGCTCAGTGTATCAACCAACAGACAGCTCAGATCTGCGCGGCAATGCAGCTTGATTGATTCCTCTTCAAAAGCCAAGAAGGATAATGCTGAAGTGCAGACGAGCTTCCGTCGCCGGGACCTGAACCCGGGTCGCGCGGGTGAGAGCCGCGTATCCTAACCACCTAGACTACGACGGATGACCATAGAATGGAAATCCTTAAACCAGTACTCACCACTCCCTCTTCTTGCTACTGCCACACGGTCAGGTGTGCTGTACCCTGTCGCCTCTATAAAAGCGAATTTCCAAATGTTTTCCAAAGACTTCGGAGCCGCTCTGCCGCTTCAGAGTTTGCTGATTCGCCTAGAGCTTCGGCCAATCGCAACCCACAACTTAAAGCTACTCCTAAGTAACTAGGCTCATTCACTCGCGACCAGGAATAAAGCCCCGCCAAAACCCCTCTAACCCCAAACTCTTCCCCACCAACGCTATGAGCCAAGCAGCATGCCGCACCATCAACTATATACTGCCCTGAAGTGCTTTCATTTTCCTCCACTCAAATAGACACCGGCCAACTGCACAGCATATTATCCTCCTGCTGTGTCCTCCCCACTCCGCCGCCCGTATCTACGCCGCACCTTGCCTGTGTGGGAGGCGTGAGACTAGCGACTGCCACCTTTCCCAACTGGAAGGTCCCCTCCAGCAGAACGAATCCCGCCGTCTGTACTCACCCTCCCTTGACCCCGCAGAAGGGGGAGAGCAGCTGCACCTATGGACCCTTCACGAGATCCTCTCAAAACCGTCAAGCATCTGTATTTCTAGAGAGCTGTACGACAACAGCCACAGCTCCTAAGCTCAGTGTATCAACCAACAGACAGCTCAGATCTGCGCGGCAATGCAGCTTGATTGATTCCTCTTCAAAAGCCAAGAAGGATAATGCTGAAGTGCAGACGAGCTTCCGTCGCCGGGACTTGAACCCGGGTCGCGCGGGTGAAAGCCGCGTATCCTAACCACCTAGACTACGACGGATGACCATAGAATGGAAATCCTCAAACCAGTACTCACCACTCCCTCTTCTTGCTACTGCCACACGGTCAGGTGTGCTGTACCCTGTCGGATGTGGAAAAGCGAATTTCCAAACCTTTTCCAAAGACTTCGGAGCCGCTCTGCCGCTTCAGGGTTTGCGGATTCGCCTACAGCTTCGGCCAATGGCAGCCCACAACTTAAAGCTACTCCTAAGTAACTAGGCTCATTCACTCGCGACCAGGAATAAAGCCCCGCCAAAACCCCTCTAACCCCAAACTCTTCCCCACCAACGCTATGAGCCAAGCAGCATGCCGCACCATCAACTATATACTGCCCTGAAGTGCTTTCATTTTCCTCCACTCAAATAGACACCGGCCAACTGCACAGCATATTATCCTCCTGCTGTGTCCTCCCCACTCCGCCGCCCGTATCTACGCCGCACCTTGCCTGTGTGGGAGGCGTGAGACTAGCGACTGCCACCTTCCCCAAAGGAAGGTCCCCTCCAGCAGAACGAATCCCGCCGTCTGTACTCACCCTCCCTTGACCCCGCGGAAGGGGGAGAGCAGCTGCACCTATGGACCCTTCACGAGATCCTCTCAAAACCGACAAGCATATGTATTTCTAGAGACCTGTACGACAACAACCACAGCTCCCAAGCTTAGAGCATCAACCAACAGACAGCTCAGATCTGCGCGGCAATGCAGCTTGATTGATTCCTCTTCAAAAGCCAAGAAGGATAATGCTGAAGTGCAGACGAGCTTCCGTCGCCGGGACTTGAACCCGGGTCGCGCGGGTGAGAGCCGCGTATCCTAACCACCTAGACTACGACGGATGACCATAGAATGGAAATCCTTAAACCAGTACTCACCACTCCCTCTTCTTGCTACTGCCACACGGTCAGGTGTGCTGTACCCTGTCGCCTCTACAAAAGCGAATTTCCAAACCTTTTCCAAAGACTTCGGAGCCGCTCTGCCGCTTCAGAGTTTGCGGATTCGCCTACAGCTTCGGCCAATCGCAACCCACAACTTAAAGCTACTCCTAAGTAACTAGGCTCATTCACTCGCGACCAGGAATAAAGCCCCGCCAAAACCCCTCTAACCCCAAACTCTTCCCCACCAACGCTATGAGCCAAGCAGCATGCCGCACCATCAACTATATACTGCCCTGAAGTGCTTTCATTTTCTTCCACTCAAATAGACACCGGCCAACTGCACAGCATATTATCCTCCTGCTGTGTCCTCCCCACTCCGCCGCCCGTATCTACGCCGCACCTTGCCTGTGTGGGAGGCGTGAGACTAGCGACTGCCACCTTTCCCAAAGGAAGGTCCCCTCCAGCAGAACGAATCCCGCCGTCTGTACTCACCCTCCCTTGAACCCGCGGAAGGGGGAGAGCAGCTGCACCTATGGACCCTTCACGAGATTCTCTCAAAACCGTCAATCATATGTATTTCCAGAGAGCTGTACGACAACAGCCACAGCTCCTAAGCTCAGTGTATCAACCAACAGATAGCCCAGTTCCTCGGGGCAATGCAGCTTGATTGATTCCTCTTCAAAAGCCAAGAAGGATAATGCTGAAGTGCAGACGAGCTTCCGTCGCCGGGACTTGAACCCGGGTCGCGCGGGTGAAAGCCGCGTATCCTAACCACCTAGACTACGACGGATGACCATAGAATGGAAATCCTTAAACCAGTACTCACCACTCCCTCTTCTTGCTACTGCCACACGGTCAGGTGTGCTGTACCCTGTCGGATGTACAAAGGCTAATTTCCAAACCTTTTCCAAAGACTTCGGAGCCGCTCTGCCGCTTCAGAGTTTGCAGACTCGCCTACAGCTTCGGCCAATCACAACCCACAACTTAAAGCTACTCCTAAGTAACTAGGCTCATTCACTCGCGACCAGGAATAAAGCCCCGCCAAAACCCCTCTAACCCCAAACTCTTCCCCACCAACGCTATGAGCCAAGCAGCATGCCGCACCATCAACTATATACTGCCCTGAAGTGCTTTCATTTTCCTCCACTCAAATAGACACCGGCCAACTGCACAGCATATTATCCTCCTGCTGTGTCCTCCCCACTCCGCCGCCCGTATCTACGCCGCACCTTGCCTGTGTGGGAGGCGTGAGACTAGCGACTGCCACCTTCCCCAAAGGAAGGTCCCCTCCAGCAGAACGAATCCCGCCGTCTGTACTCACCCTCCCTTGACCCCGCGGAAGGGGGAGAGCAGCTGCACCTATGGACCCTTCACGAGATCCTCTCAAAACCGTCAATCATATGTATTTCCAGAGAGCTGTACGACAACAGCCACAGCTCCTAAGCTCAGTGTATCAACCAACAGATAGCCCAGATCCTCGCGGCAATGCAGCTTGATTGATTCCTCTTCAAAAGCCAAGAAGGATAATGCTGAAGTGCAGACGAGCTTCCGTCGCCGGGACTTGAACCCGGGTCGCGCGGGTGAGAGCCGCGTATCCTAACCACCTAGACTACGACGGATGACCATAGAATGGAAATCCTTAAACCAGTACTCACCACTCCCTCTTCTTGCTACTGCCACACGGTCAGGTGTGCTGTACCCTGTCGGATGTACAAAGGCTAATTTCCAAACCTTTTCCAAAGACTTCGGAGCCGCTCTGCCGCTTCAGAGTTTGCAGACTCGCCTACAGCTTCGGCCAATCACAACCCACAACTTAAAGCTACTCCTAAGTAACTAGGCTCATTCACTCGCGACCAGGAATAAAGCCCCGCCAAAACCCCTCTAACCCCAAACTCTTCCCCACCAACGCTATGAGCCAAGCAGCATGCCGCACCATCAACTATATACTGCCCTGAAGTGCTTTCATTTTCTTCCACTCAAATAGACACCGGCCAACTGCACAGCATATTATCCTCCTGCTGTGTCCTCCCCACTCCGCCGCCCGTATCTACGCCGCACCTTGCCTGTGCGGGAGGCGTGAGCCTAGCGACTGCCACCTTTCCCAAAGGAAGGTCCCCTCCAGCAGAACGAGTCTCGCCGTCTGTACTCACCCTCCCTTGACCCCGCGGAAGGGGGAGAGCAGCTGCACCTATGGACCCTTCACGAGATCCTCTCAAAACCGTCAATCATATGTATTTCCAGAGAGCTGTACGACAACAGCCACAGCTCCTAAGCTCAGTGTATCAACCAACAGATAGCCCAGATCCTCGCGGCAATGCAGCTTGATTGATTCCTCTTCAAAAGCCAAGAAGGATAATGCTGAAGTGCAGACGAGCTTCCGTCGCCGGGACTTGAACCCGGGTCGCGCGGGTGAAAGCCGCGTATCCTAACCACCTAGACTACGACGGATGACCATAGAATGGAAATCCTTAAACCAGTACTCACCACTCCCTCTTCTTGCTACTGCCACACGGTCAGGTGTGCTGTACCCTGTCGGATGTACAAAGGCTAATTTCCAAACCTTTTCCAAAGACTTCGGAGCCGCTCTGCCGCTTCAGAGTTTGCGGACTCGCCTACAGCTTCGGCCAATCGCAACCCACAACTTAAAGCTACTCCTAAGTAACTAGGCTCATTCACTCGCGACCAGGAATAAAGCCCCGCCAAAACCCCTCTAACCCCAAACTCTTCCCCACCAACGCTATGAGCCAAGCAGCATGCCGCACCATCAACTATATACTGCCATGAAGTGCTTTCATTTTCTTCCACTCAAATAGACACCGGCCAACTGCACAGCATATTATCCTCCTGCTGTGTCCTCCCCACTCCGCCGCCCGTATCTACGCCGCACCTTGCCTGTGCGGGAGGCGTGAGACTAGCGACTGCCACCTTTCCCAAAGGAAGGTCCCCTCCAGCAGAACGAATCCCGCCGTCTGTACTCACCCTCCCTTGACCCCGCGGAATGGGGAGAGCAGCTGCACCTATGGACCCTTCACGAGATCCTCTCAAAACCGTCAAGCATATGTATTTCCTGTGAGCTGTACGACAACAGCCACAGCTCCTAAGCTCAGTGTATCAACCAACAGAGAGCCCAGATCCTCGCGGCAATGCAGCTTGATTGATTCCTCTTCAAAAGCCAAGAAGGTTAATGCTGAAGTGCAGACGAGCTTCCGTCGCCGGGACTTGAACCCGGGTCGCGCGGGTGAGAGCCGCGTATCCTAACCACCTAGACTACGACGGATGACCATAGAATGGAAATCCTTAAACCAGTACTCACCACTCCCTCTTCTTGCTACTGCCACACGGTCAGGTGTGCTGTACCCTGTCGCCTCTACAAAAGCGAATTTCCAAACCTTTTCCAAAGACTTCGGAGCCGCTCTTCCGCTTCTGAGTTTGCGGATTCGCCTGTAGCTTCAGCGGAGGGCTGCGGATAAGTCGGAAGAAACTTGTACGAAACTAATGTTAATAATGGGCTAAACGCTTGTCTCTCATGCCTGTATGGGGCCGTCGAGGAGTCCGAATTTGAATTTGGAATCGCTTCTTGATAGGTGGATAATCTTGTCGAAAAGAACCTGCATGCCTAAAATGATGTGTTTGTATGCGATGGTCCTTTCCACCGTCAAGTGCCTATGGCTCTTCTTGCAGAGAGGTTTTGCAGCGAAAGCCGCTTATCCTAGTGGGGAATCGTCGTGAATTTGCAGTGGAGTCAAAGACGTAGAGGAATAGTTCTCGAAAGCTGACCTCCCTTTTAGTCTCCGTGCATCCTAGACACCGTCCCCCGGGCTGGTGGAGACAGGACCAGGCCTGCCAAGGGCTGCAATGCGCCTAATGCACCTTGTTGCAGTTTTTGCTGCAAGGCAGTAACACACATACAGCTGCACGCCCTAGCAGTGCAGGCTGTAGTGTTGATTGTCTCTACACAAACATTTGGTACTCCGTAGTCGATCTGCCACTGGGTACTCCGTAGTCGATCTGCCTTCAAGTAGAGATATGAATGTCAGCGTCACGCAAACCGCGTTGCGACTGAAGTATGCAGGAATCGCCGCAGTGGGTGCCGCATCTAATGAAGGGCCACCTACTATCTGTTTAGCTAGCCAGTACCTTTGCTGGCACTGTCCTTACGACATCTGAAGCTTTTAGGTCTCCTCAACGACTCTTCAGGATGACTTTTGTTAATCATCGTGGCTCTGTTGTACCTCTTGACGGTCCTGTCCCTACGTTACTACAGCAACGAGAAGAAGCAAGTTGGATTAGGCTTGCACCAGGCAAATTACAGGGAGTAGAAAGCCACGGTCATGCGTTCACTCGAAGTTGGATCCTTTCTCTGCTTGACGCTTGCGGGTAGGGTCTATTCGTGGAGAATTCACCAGCGGATGGAGAGTCAATTTCTTCGTATGCAGTGAGAATTTCTTTATTTCTACAAGACAAACTGTTGCGTGAGCCGACTATACGTTTCAGGTTCCTTTCATTGTGGCTGTTTTACTGTAACGGCACGAGTATGCTTCAGGTTGGCAAGGCCAGCATTGCAGGGGAGCAGCTGTGCAGGTTCTTTTGGCCAGGAGGTGCACCCCTCATCCTAGGAATACCTCCTTTCCGACCTAGAGTGTCAGAGATGAAAGTGCCACTGCACTTTTGCATGGGGCTTGTGGAGAAGCATCCCGATCTGTGTAGCAAAAACTGAAAGACACCCCGCAGGATTTCTTTATTGTTCCACCACGACTTAGGAGCCAGCGAAATGTAGGACCTTCTGGTTCACCAGCCATGCGCATTCCTGTCTTTTTAGAGCATTGTCGTATCAGGGGTTACTATTAACAACTAATTATTTTTAGAAAATCGACTGGCTTGCGAGTACGTTAAAAAACGGAGCTTCCGTCGCCGGGACTTGAACCCGGGTCGCGCGGGTGAAAGCCGCGTATCCTAACCACCTAGACTACGACGGATGTCTGCGCCCCGTTACAGTTGTGCAAAGAATCAGAATAGAATGGAGCGAGCAATTTGTACTTCGAAGGACGGACGGTGCACAGTGTGCATGTGAGATTCGGCCACCAGCTCGTTGCGGCTGCCCGGCCCCACCTCTCCCCATCAGGTAATAGATACCGTGGGGTTCTGCCAAGCCTCTGCTAAATAGGGCGAAGAATCCAGATGCAAAGAATAGTTCTTCGCGCTCTCAAAAAGGATATTTTCACTGATTTGATGGCGTGGAAGATTTAGGGCCTACTTCGGACTCCCAGGCTTGGTGCTGGCTGTATTTCAGTCTAGCCGGTATGTGAGGCACATGTAAATGCTTAGCTGGGCTATGTCTGCCCCCATTTGCATGACAACTGGGGGCAGACAGTTTATATTGCAAAGGAACGCATCATTAGTCGACAGTGCTTGAGCTACAGGCTTAACTTCTCACTCTAGAAAGACAAGCAATAGATCTTACATACTATTCGGTTTTGGAGGCATATTTAGATACATAGCAGGCATACGTACACTCCAGGTGGCCCTATATTGTAAACCCTAAAACCTACATTCAGCACTAGAAGCTCTTGTTCGTAGCTCACCGTCAGCTGTACTTTCCACTTTTGTCTGCTGGAGCGTAGCAAACGAAAGTTCGAGGACGCCCCAATGGTCTCTGCGCACAGCTTCCTTTCAAAAGTACTTTCGGCTTAGCGTATAGCTCTAGCGGAGAGCCAGAAACAAATCATGCGCAGTTAGGGTGCTTAGTGTGCGAAAAGGGAACAGCCCTACCAAAGACCTCACACGCAAAATCCGAATCCATCAATCCCACAGCAGAGTCTGCATGGGGCAGCAGTCTCTGTGTAGAACTCTATTACCTACTACTTAAGCGCCAACTTTTATAATTTGCTGTCATGCTCGTGTGCGAAACACAATTGGCGGTGGGTACCTATGCCGCTTGCTGCCTGTATGAACTGAAGTGTGGCCAGCGGGTGTCACAGTTCCAAGCTGACTGGTTTCTTCCAGCCAGGGGAGCTCCGCCTGCTGCATGCGGGATACCTGCAAGCAAGGGAGAACCTTCATTTAGATGGCACAAGCAGGAGAGGTGGATTATTAGCAAGACTTTATTCCAAGGGCCTAGCACCACGCGCTCCAACTGTTGTGGGCGCCCGTGGGCCATGTACCCTAATAGCACTGAGGATGCCTGCAATGTTGTATCAAAAGCCTTCCATCTCATCAGGGGACCGTGAACTGCAGTAGAGAAGAAATACTTGAGATGGTGAGAGTTTTCGGCGGGCAGCTGACCGCGCAAGCCCCAGACTCTGAAAGCTGGGCAAGTGGCGGTTGTGGGACTCCCCTAAGTTGCAGCACTCCTTGCTGCAAGTACTATTTCAAGGCAACGCCACATGCATGCATACTTAATCCCATTTTTGGTGACAGCATAATCGCTGTAGACTTCAACTAAGCACTTACTCTGCTCTCAGTAGCCAACCTGGAATCCAGTAGGAGTACACAAACCAGCTCCGAGTTGCTCAATCAACAGCTGAATGTATCATCATACGCGTCCTTAAAGCTCGCTATATAGAAAAACTTAAGAAACCTTACGAAAATTCCGTCGCCGGGACTTGAACCCGGGTCGCGCGGGTGAGAGCCGCGTATCCTAACCACCTAGACTACGACGGATGCCTGAGCCCCCATTTGTCTAGATCGTATACGTTTGATTCACTAGTTTATGCTGTTGCTTCCAACACCTGTTTCGCCTTGTCTTCGATGGTTGGCTAGGAGAAGCCGACGTTCGAGCCCCCCCTCAAACCGCCGCCTCTCTCATCAATATGTGTGCTTTGTTGTTTGTTGTTGTTATAAAACCCTTCTGAGAGAATAACAACCCCAAAATAAGGATAATTTACAAAGAAATGAGATGATTTATTTAAGAAAAAACAAACAAGTCCCACAGAAAGCCCTACACCTACAAACACCAAAGACCTGATCTACATAGTACGAGAGTATATCGACGTAGGTTGAGGCTTCTGTTTTACTTTGTGTCTTGCAATATTTAAATTATAAGGGATAAAATATATCAATTTAATCCCTCTCAAAACCCTAAACCCTAATTTCAACATATTATATTGGCGTAGACTCCGTCATTGCATGCACAGCAGGTCTATGAGCCTGAGGCCTTAGCCTGAAGCCCTAACCTCGAAATTCTTTGCTTTCAAGGTGGAAGGCTCAAAGCTTCTGTATACTCAATTAATTTTATTAGATATACTGTTTCGGGTGTATGCTTAATTGCTTCCCCGACTTCTTATCCTGATGGATCGGCCGACCTTCGGCTGCGCTTGTGCTGCGAGGGTTTAGGGTTTAGGGTTTAGGGTTTAGGGATTTGGGTGTGTAGATGAACGTAGAGTTTAGTATTTCTCTGGGTGGTCTATTTGGTGTGACTGCGTTGGCTTAATGGTGTCATTAGGGTTTAGGGTTTAGGGTTTAGGGTTTAGGGTTTAGGGTTTGGGGTTTCGCGATGCAAATGCAAGAAATCGCCTCGAGAACAGACACTGAGACAGCAACAGCGCGGGGATGGTTTGTATCTGTAGACAGCGATTCGCGTACAACTCAAACTCAGCTCCCCTTAGACCTATACACCGCAGCAGCTGTCTCTACAGCTCAACAGGAATCTTCTGTGTGGGTTTCTGCGGGATCAAGTGCAACTAAGTTTAAAAAGATACACGATAAACCTACTGGGGGGCCCCCGGGGGCCCCTCCCCATACACCTAACAAGGGTTTTTCTAGTCGAAATTTTATGTTAAGTTTATCGGTGTTGATAACAATTATTACGGTTCTTTTAAATAGTTTGAGGGGCCACAGCGATTTGCTGCTGCTGCTGCTGCAGCAGCAGCAAAGACACCATCTACAGCATCTCAGCATATTACCGCCTAGTGAAGAAACAAATATAAATAAAATTGAAAGATACAGAGGCACGCGAAGGCGAGCAAACACAGGCATAAAGAGAGACAAAGAAGAAGAAGAGAAACACAAAGATATCCATGCACAGCCTCCCCCAAACCCTCACCTCACGGTAAGAAAATATCTAGGGTTTAGGGTTTAGGGTCTTTAGGGTTTAGGGTCTTTAGGGTTTAGGGTTTAGGGTTTGGGAAGGGGGTTTGAGGAGGTTTAGGGTTCAAGTTTTACTCGAGGTCGCAGGGACGTGACTGGGGACTGAAGTGTTCTAACACCGCCTTCTAGGGTTTAGGGTTTAGGGTTTAGGGTTTAGGGTTTAGGGTTTAGGGTTTGTGTTTAGGAGTCGGCTGAGCTAGCAAAGACGTCGGCGCAACTCGTTCAGTTTGTGCTTGACAGCTCTCGTGCTGCTGTGGTGAAGGAGACAGGGAGACAGCGGGGGTTTTTGAAGGAGACAGTTGATTTGAGGAGACACCGGGATCGGACAGCAGAGGAGGGTTTAGCTCTGCTAGTGCAGCAACAGCAGCAACAGCAGCAGCAGCAGCAGCAGGTTTATACTGTCGATCAACATCGTAAAATAGAAGCTGCTATATCTATTTTATCTTCTCATAGTAAAGAGAAAGCAGCAGAGGGACAGCAGAATTTTTTGTTGACGGGGTTTCACTGCCCCACAACAGCAACAACAACAGCAGCAGCAGCAGCAGCAGCAGCAGGAGGAGGAGGAACAGCAGCAGCAGCAGCAGCAACAGGAGGAGGAGCAGCAGCAGGAGCAGGAGACACAGCAGGAGACACAGCAGCAGCTACTGCAGAATTTACTTGGCGTAAGATATTAGGGGTAACAGATATATCTGTTATATTTGAAGTCCTACCTGTAAGTGTCTCCTTAAAGGAGACAGTTGGAGAGGAGCCCTTGGCGATGACGCTGCTGCTGCAGCTGCAGCAGCAAGATGATATAGCAAGAGACACAAGTGCAGACGAAAGTGATGAAGAGGAGACACCTACAGAATTTAGCCCTTTCTTCTCTATCAATGGAGACAGCCTCATCGATACAGATGTCTCTCCGTGGGCTCTCCATGGAGACACTGGAGCAGACACTACTGCAGCAGACACTGCAGCAGCAGACACTGCAGCAGCTGCTGCAGCTACTGCAGCAGACACTGCAGCAGACACTGCAGCAGACACTGCAGCAGACACTACTGCAGCAGACACTGCAGCAGCTGCTGCAGCTACTGCGGCAGCTACTGCAGCAGACACTGCAGCAGCAGCTGCAGCAGCTGCTGCAGCAGAAGCAGCAGCAGCTGCTGCTGCAGCTACTGCAGCAGACACTGTATCAGGCGCTGCAGCAGACACTGCAGCAGCTGCTGCAGCAGAAGCAGCAGCAACGGCTGCAGCAAACGCTGCAGCAGCAGAGGGACAAGCTCTAGAGGAACCCACAGGTGTGTCCTCTGAGCAGCAGCAGCAGCAGCAACAGCAGCAGCAGCAACAGGATATGAAGGTGTCTCCTTTCAGTGATTTAAACAGCAAGAGACAGTTGCACGATACTCAACGATTCGAGGAGACAGAACATAAAAAAGAAATAGAGATGGATGAGGCTACAAGAAAGGAGACAGAAGGAGACAGCATATTGAAGTCCGAGGGGACACGACAGGTGAGAGCAGCAGCAGCAGCAACAGCAGCAGCAACAGCCGCAGCAGCAGCAGCAACAGGAGAGCTCGTGGGTCTCAGCGACAAAGAAGGGGCAGAGGGGGAAGACAGTGCAAAGGAGACAGAAGAAGATATCAAGGAGACCGAACAGAGAGAGACAGGAAGGAAGCTTAGGATAAGAAAGATACAAGAGACACTTAGTCGTCAGGAGAGAAAGAAGGAGACACCTGATGAGGAGACAGATGATGAGGAGACAGATGGTGAAGAGATATCTGCTGGGGAGACAGCCGGTGAGGAGACAGATTGTGAGGAAACATCTGCCGAGGAGATATCTGCTGGAGAGACAGCTGGTGAGGAGACAGCTTATGAGGAGGAGACAGATGGTGAGGGTATACCTGATGAGGAGACAGATGATGAGGAGGTAGATCGTGAATATATTCTAGAAGAGAGACCTCGACGAGCCTCTTTAGAAGGGGGTTTATTATCTGCTTTGCAACAACAAGGAGAGACAGGTGAAGAGACAGTAGAAAGAACAGCTGTGCTGCTCCCTGTCTATGGGGCTCGACTAGGAGTGCCAGCTGAAGGAGACATTGGAGGGACAGACACCGCATTTTTTGATAGAAGGGTTTGGTTCTCTCATCAGAAGGCTGCAGATTTGAGACAAATGCTGCAGAGACGAGAGGAGACAGGACAGCCTTTCCCTCTGAAGCTACAGCTGTATTTATTTAAAAGGATCCTACTGTCTCTTGGCGTCCTTCATCAATCAGGGCATCTTCATAACAATATACAGCTAGATAGCATTGCTGTATCAGCTAAGGGTGTCCCTTATCTTGCAGAGTTGAGGGCCTCGGGGCCCCCAGGAAGACAGGCTGAGCCTCCTAATATATTTGTTGTCTCCCCTGAGCAGCTTGTAGAAGTACAGCAAGGAGACGCCGTAACAAACACAGAAGAGACAGACACCTGGCAGTTAGGTACACTCTTCTACACTGTATTGACAGGCAGACGTCCTTATACACGGGAACAACAAATGCAATTTGCGAGGGCTTTGTTAAATGCAAAGGAGGCTTCTTCCTCTTCTTTAAGGGGAGGCCTTGTCGTATCAGGGGGCCCAGCACATGCTGCAGCAGCAGCAGAAGCTGCTACTGCTGCTGCTGCTGCTGCTGCAGGGACAGGGACAGGGACGGTGACCCCCCGCCGACGCAGCAAAGGAGACATTTCTCTTCCTGAGGCTTACACCTCACCCTATTTAGAGCTACGAGAAAAAGGAGTTGATGAAACATGGGCTATGCTCATCAGCTGTCTCCTTCATCCCGATCCCCTCGTTCGTCCCTCTGTCAGACAAGTAATTGCTGCTTTTCCTCAGCTCTTCAGCGCCTCTGCTTCATCTGAGGGCCCCCCCCACACACCCAAGCAATAGGAAGGGGAGGGGCCCCCCTGCGGCCCCCTTTGAGGGACCCTCAAACAGACCCGAGCAGTCGAGAGGGGGGGGAGGAGGGAAGAAAGGAGGCCCCTGTGATTCTGAGGGGCCTTGCATGCGCGCAAGGCGGGGGCTCGTTCTGTATGACAACGACAGAGGAGACACATCCGAAGAGAGACATATCCTCATATGGTTTGAGATTGTTTAAGGGGGCTGCGAGACAGCCAACGTACAACTGCTGCTGCAGTAGCGTCAGTAGCCTCCGGAGAGGGAGGAGACAGAGACATTATATTTGGGGTCTGAGGGCCCTGGGGTCTCTTCAGCTGCTAGAGTACGTGGAACCCCCGTTTGCATGCATGGGGGGTAGGGGGCCCCTGGGGGCCCCCTATGAGGCACAGAAGACTCTCTTTATTCGTTGGGGGCTTATCAACGAGAGCTTCAAGACCGCCTCTTCAGAAGGTTGATATATATATATATATATATATATATATATATATATATATATATATATATATATATATATATATATATATATATATATATATACAATATGGCTTTCTTAAAACAGGGGCCCCTGCATGCAAAGACTTGCCTATTTGAGTCAGTCTCCGTCTCGCAAGGTTTACATGGGGGCCCCTCTAGGGATTTGTAGACCCTGGGGGCCCCTCTAGGGGATTTGTACACCCCTAGGGATTTGTTTACCCGGGGGGCCCCCTCTAGGGGATTTGTATACCCTGGGGGCCCCCACTTCTCCTCCTCAGGTGTCTCTCTGCGGCTCTGATAAATCGTCGCAGCACGCAGGGAGACACTGCGTTGGCTATACACCACGGATAGGGGTTTGAGGGGGGCCCCTGCAGTCTCCGATAGCGGGCTCGCAGATATCGTGAGGGCCCCCTTGCATGCAGCATGCATCAGTCCTCACGATACACCGTGTGGGGGGAGGGCCCCGTCTAAAAGGACGAAGATAACAGGATATGAAGTGTTTCTTAACCGTCTTCTTCTTGGGGGCCCTGGGGCCCCCAAGGCGCTCAAAGCTGTATGATGCACAGCAGCGCGCAAAAGCAGGTTGCCTCGCAATCTAAGCGGGGTCTGCAAGTGCTGGGAGGGCCCCCCACCCCCCCTTACTCTGGAAGGAGGGGGGGGGGGGGGGCCGTGTTCTGATGATGGGGGCCCCTTACGTTCTGATGAGGTGGGGGCCCCTCATGTTTTCGAAGGATAGGAATGTTTCTGGGGGCCCCAATAGTTATAAGATACACAGTAAGGTGCAAAGGGATAACTTGGGGTCTTAAGGAGACAAATCTATGATTTGTTGATTATGAAGGGAAGCTTAACAATACCTCTGTCTTATATTTATCTGCAGGTCTCCTAAAGGATCAAGGGGGCCCCCCATATCCATATGCAAAATATGGGGGCTTCCAAGGGTCCTCAAGGGGGGCCCCTGGGGGCCCCCTCCTTTTCTCCTCCCCCCTGGGAAGTTGCAGGCTGTTTGCGCTGGTTGAGTATCAGGGGAATTGCTTGCATTTGTAAGGCCTCTCTATGCAGCATGTAGTAGTAAGAACCCATGTATGGGGGGGCCCCCCTGTGCCGGTGGGGGCCCTAGGGGCCCCCTTGTGCTGGTGGGGGCCCTAGGGGCCCCCTTGTGCTGGTGGGGGCCCTAGGGGCCCCCTTGTGCTGGTGGGGGCCCTAGGGCCCCCCCTATGCTGTTGGGGGCCCTAGGGCCCCCAACCCGTCTTGAACTGTTTGCTTGTAGAAGCATTTCCGCTGTCTGCGAATGCTGAGGCCTCCTTCTTCAACATTTTTAAACGGGGGTCTCCCTCCTTCACCATAGAATGTTTATACTTAACTAAGCCCCCTCAGAAACTACGAGGGCTATCAAAATCATAAAATAATAAAGGGGGGGGGGGGGGGGGGGCCTCGGGGGGCCCCACCCCTCCCTCCCCCTTACGTATTTTGGTGACATTCTTTTTCCTCGTTTTGAAAAACAACACCATCAGGGACACTGCAGCTGTCCTCTCTATATCCGTCTTTGTGTTTTTAATAAACCCTAAACCCTAATCTAGGGTTTCTGTATATGGGGGTTTAATAATGTACTTAACCTTCTCTGTCTTAGGGGTAGACTGTAAAGACTACAGAAAAGAGACAGTTAGGTAGATAAGATAAACAAGAGGAAGTCAAATCAAAAGGAGACAGCTCCTTCCCTTGGCTCTCAACCATAAATAAGCAAAAAAAAAAAAAACATACAAGTGTCTCCTTCGAACAGTGGCGACTACGAGTTCCCTTACACTGTCTCCCCCTGAGGCCTTCCAAAAGGAGACAGACAGACAGCAGCAGCAGCCGCAGCAGCAGCAGCAGCACCCCAAGAGGTGCAGCAGCAATACAGCATCCCGTGCTGCTGTATTGCTGCTGCAAACGTCCGCATACAAGAGGAGGGGGGGGGGGGGGGGGGTTTAGGAGGAGGGGGCCCTCCTCCTGTTGTGGTGAGGGGCCCCCCACAGTAATATATGTTGTGGGTATTCTTACTTTGTTTTTTGTATCTTATTACCTAAAGCTGCTAGTTGTGCTAGCAGTTCTTCTGTAGTTTGTTGAAGATGGTCTATAAGAGCATTTCTGCTGTGGGGTAGATGTTTAAATCCTTCTGGGGTTTTTGCTTCAATAATTTTTTGTGTTTCTTTATATTCTTCTCCTAAATAAGATAATAATATATGAGGGTCTAAAGCCCCTTTCTTTTCTGCTACAATTGAACATCGTGTTTGTAATAATTTTATTTTTATTCGAATAAAATTAATAAATGTTTCACATTCTTCAGTAAAATTATTTATATAAGTTGATAACATTTGAAGTGTCTCCTTTTGTTTATTTTCTAACTGTCTCTTTATTTTAAATAATGTAAGAGATAATAATTGTTTATCTTGTAATAAACAATTAGACCA
>OY986956.1:1884830-1887330 GCA_963920595.1 Eimeria praecox
CCCACAAATATATATTTAGGAGTGAAGCTATGAGCAGGTATAACAACAGTATGTTTATCTAGTTTATATATATGTTGAATATCTTTTGTATAATGTGTCTCCATTAAACCTTCTCGACATCCTTCTCCTGCTGCTGTTGCTGCTGTTGCTGCTGTTGCTGCTGCTGCTGCTGCTGCTGCTGCTGCTGCTGAAGGAGACACAACAGGTGGGGCTGCTGTCTCCTCTATAACTGCTACTGAACCTGGGGGGGGACTCGATATAATTTGTTTCCTTGGATGGTTGCTGTTATCATCAACAATATTTAAAACATGCGATCGAGAAGGAGATATTGCTGCTTCTCTTGCTGCAGCATCAAGTTGAATTGATAGAGGAGGTAATCGCATAGTCGGCTGTCTCCTCAACAGTTGCGGTGTATCTACAACTGTTGTGCTTGTCCCTCCCACCCCACACCCTCCACTAGCAGCAGCTGCTGCTGCTGCAGCAGCAGCTGCTGCTGCTGCTGCAGGGCACATTACTTCCGTATGGACTGGCCCTCCTCCTCCTGCTGCTGCTGCTGTTGCTGCTGCTGCTGCTGCTGCTGCTGCTGCATCTGGTGGTGCTGCTGCAGCAACCAAACCTGCTGGGGGAGGCTGCTGCAGCAGCACCGGCTCTTCTGCTATGATGGGGACATCACAAACTGTCTCTGTTGTTACCTGCACCTGCAGCAGCAGCAGCAACAGCAGCAACAGCAGCAGCAGCAGCAGCAGCAGCAATAGACAGGGGATCTGATCGCTGCTTCTGCAACAGTAGGGGATTAAACACGCAGCAGCAATAGCAGCAGCAACAGCAGCAGCAACAGCAGCAGCAGCAACAGCAACAGCAGCAGCAAAAGCAACAGCAGCAGCAACACTAGCCCCAACAACAGCAGCAGCAGCAGCAACAGCAATAACAACAATCCTGTAGCATCATTAACATCATCAACAGCAGCAGCAGCATCAGCAGCATCAGCAGCAGCATCATCATCATCATCAGCAGCAGCAGAATCAGCAGCATCAGCAGCAGCATCATCATCAGCAGCAGCAGCATCATCATCATCATCATCAGCAGCAGCAGAATCAGCAGCATCATCATCATCATCATCATCAGCAGCAGCAGCAGCAGCAGCATCAGCAGCATCAGCAGCAGCATCATCATCATCAGCAGCAGCAGCAGAATCAGCAGCAGCAGCAGAATCAGCAGCAGCAGCAGCAGCAGCAGAATCAGCAGCAGCATCATCATCATCATCAGCAGCAGCAGCAGCATCATCATCATCATCATCATCAGCAGCAGCAGCAGCAGAATCAGCAGCAGCAGCAGCAGCAGCAACAACGTACTTGAGGTGTGTCTTGTATAGTTTCTTCAACAAGAACAAGAGGGGTTTGATGTGTGGATGGCTGAATATGTAGATGTTGTTGTTTAAGGTTTGTCTTCTGTCTCTTTCTTTCTTCCTTCTGTCTCCTTCTCTCTGCTTTCTTCTCTTCTTTATATATTTGTTTTTGGACTTTCTTCTCTGTTTTATTCACCTTCTTCGCATCCTTCTTGGCTTGACGCATTAATCTCTTTTGTTTCCTCTTCTCTGCTCTGTACATCTTCCTATCTACTCTACTCATGCAACCCCTACGAGAAGGATATGCTATTGAAGGAGGACCCAAGCTATGTGCCCTTTCACTCACAAACTGCCTCCTTACTGACCCTGGGGGGACCCCCCCCACAGGGGCCCCTGGGGGCCCCCCCCTCAGAGGTGACCCTGGGGGCCCCCCCCTCATAGGTGACCCTGGGGGGCCCCCCCTCAGAGGGGACCCTGAGGGCCCCCCCCTCAGAGGTGACCCTGGGGGCCCCCCTATGAGGGGGGCCCCCTTAGGGGAAGGGGCCCCCCTAGGGGAAAGGGTCCCCCTAGGGGAAGGGGCCCCCCTAGGGGTAGGGGCCCCCCAGGATCGGTCTGTGGGGTCCCCATGATCTAAGGGCCCCTGAATAGAAGTAGTGTGGATAGTGTCTCTCATCGAATCGAGTATATGGGGGCCCCCTTCTTGTAGGGGGCCCCCTTCTTGTAGGGGCCCCCCCCCTCTTGGTGTATGATGTGGGGGCCCCCCCTCTTGATAAAAGGAGACAGGTATAGATGCATGAATTGGGGTTTGAGTAAACATACGAGAATGAGGAGGAGCAGAATAGGGGAAGGGGGGACTCCCCACAAAAACTGTCTCCTCTTGAAGAGATTTGTGACGACGTAAACCCGCGAAGGAGGGGTAGCTGTCTTGACACCGAGGGGCTGTTGAAAACGGTAACACGATATCTGTTTTAAAACAACAGCAGCAGCAGCAGCAGCAGCAGCAGCAGCAGAAGCAGCAGCAGGAAGAGAAGCAGCAGAAGCAGCAGCAGCAGAAGCAGCAGCAGAAGCAGCAGCAGAAGCAGCAGCAGCAGCAGCAGCAGCAGCAGCAGCAGCAGAAACACATGAAGCGCAATATGAGGTAAGTGATGACACAGC
>OY986956.1:1904830-1907330 GCA_963920595.1 Eimeria praecox
GTCTCTTCTTCTGTCTCTTCTTCTGTCTCTTCTTCTGTCTCTTCTTCTGTTTCTCCTTCTGTTTCTTCTCCTCTCTCTTCTTCTGTCTCTTCTTCTGTCTCTTCTTCTGTCTCTTCTCCTCTCTCTTCTTCTGTCTCTTCTTCTGTCTCTTCTTCTGTCTCTTCTTCTGTCTCTTCTTCTGTCTCTTCTTCTCTCTCTTCTCTCTCTTCTGTCTCTTCTTCTGTCTCTTCTTCTGTCTCTTCTCCTCTCTCTTCTTCTGTCTCTTCTTCTGTCTCTTCTTCTCTCTCTTCTTCTGTCTCTTCTTCTGTCTCTTCTTCTCTCTCTTCTCTCTCTTCTCTCTCTTCTTCTCTCTCTTCTCTCTCTTCTGTCTCTTCTTCTGTCTCTTCTTCTGTCTCTTCTCCTCTCTCTTCTTCTGTCTCTTCTTCTCTCTCTTCTCTCTCTTCTGTCTCTTCTTCTCTCTCTTCTCTCTCTTCTGTCTCTTCTTCTCTCTCTTCTTCTGTCTCTTCTTCTCTCTCTTCTCTCTCTTCTGTCTCTTCTTCTCTCTCTTCTTCTGTCTCTTCTTCTCTCTCTTCTTCTGTCTCTTCTTCTGTCTCTTCTTCTGTCTCTTCTTCTGTCTCTTCTTCTGTCTCTTCTTCTGTCTCTTCTTCTGTCTCTTCTCCTCTCTCTTCTTCTGTCTCTTCTTCTGTCTCTTCTTCTCTCTCTTCTTCTGTCTCTTCTTCTGTCTCTTCTTCTCTCTCTTCTCTCTCTTCTGTCTCTTCTTCTCTCTCTTCTCTCTCTTCTGTCTCTTCTTCTGTCTCTTCTTCTGTCTCTTCTCCTCTCTCTTCTTCTGTCTCCTCTTCTCTCCCTTCTCTCTCTTCTTCTGTCTCTTCTTCTCTCTCTTCTTCTGTCTCTTCTTCTGTCTCTTCTTCTCTCTCTTCTCTCTCTTCTGTCTCTTCTTCTGTCTCTTCTTCTCTCTCTTCTCTCTCTTCTCTCTCTTCTGTCTCTTCTTCTGTCTCCTGCCTCTTCTTCTGTTTCTTCTTCTGTCTCTTCCTCTGTCTCTTGTTCTTCTGTCTCTCTTTCTATTTCTTATTCTTGTGTCTCCTCTCCCTCATCTATTCTCTCTTCTGTCTCCTTTTATCTTTATTCTGCTGTCTCTCACTCTTCTTCTGTCTCTTCTTCTGTCTCTTCTTCTGTCTCTTCTTCTGTCTCTTCCTCTACTGTCTCTTCTTCTACTGTCTCTTCTTCTTCTGTCTCCTTCTTTTGCTTCTCCATTTGCTGCTGTTGCTGCTGCTGCTGCTGCTACGTTTGCTGCTGTGTTCCTTTCGTTGCAACGTGTGCTGCTACATATGCTGCTGCTGCTGCTGCTGCTGTTGCTGCTGCTGCTGTTGTTGTGTGTAGGTTTGTGGGGTTCAGTGCAATTAAAGTTAGGATATAATTTTCGGGTTTGTTGGTTAAAACAATCAAAGTTAGAATTTGAAGAAGTTGGAAAAATAACAAATCCTTGGAATGATGATCTACCCCTCAAAAAAAGCAGAGACGGAACTGTCAGCATATACACACGATCCCACCGATCCCAACGATCCCAACGATCCCAACACACCCCACAAACCCCACAAACCCCACAAACCCCACAAAAAAGAACACCATTTCAACCCCACAGATACCACCGATCTTGTCGATCCCGCCGATCCCAACATACCTCACAATCCCAACTATCAGCAATCCAAGCAAACACTCCCAACACACCCCACACTCCCCACAATCTTTCGATCCCCACGATCCCATCGATCCCCCCGATCCCCTCGATCTTTCGACTTCAGTTGGAGTTTGTTAGTTTTAGAAGAAGAACAAAAAACAAAGCAAAGGGAGAAGCCATATGTCTAATATCTCTTCTTCATAATAAAAGAAACAATATATATATATATATATATATATATATATATATATATATATATAGACACATATATATATATGTATATATATGTGTATATAGACAGAGAGAGAGAGAGAGACAGAAAATCAGACAGAGACAGATAAATATACCTAAAGAGACAAATAAAGAAAGCAACAAACAATTATAGAAAAGTGTATGGTTGCCTCATTAAATAAAGAGGCTTCGATACAACAACAAGCCCGGCTTTGAATAGCTGTTGGCAATGTGAGAGAGAGAGACAAGTCAACCCCACATATCTGCTGTATCTGCTGCTGCTGCTGCTGTTGCTGCTGCTGCTGTTGCTGCTGTTGCTGCTGCAGGAGCTGCCACCAAACCTAGGGGCTCTCCTGTGTTCAAAGCTACACGCGAAACCATCAGAGGTTTTCTTGGACGGTGCGTATACACCTCAAACCCTAGTTAATACAGACAGCAGCAGCAAGAAGAAGCAGCAGTAACAAATGCAGCAACAAGGAATGTATACAGTAGCAGCAACAGCAACAGCAGCAACAGCAGCATTGTGTTGCTTGTGATGCTAGTGAGAGGTAGGGTTTAAAGAGGCTCTATATGGAGGGTTTAGGGTTCAAATCT
>OY986956.1:1919830-1922330 GCA_963920595.1 Eimeria praecox
GCAGCAGCAACAACAACAACAACAAACACAGCAACAGCAACAAGCACAGCAGCAGCAGCAGCAGCAACAGCAGCAGCAGCAGCAGCAGCAGCACGAGATCTTCCCTCGCGCAAAAGAGAAGTTACCTCGCTGGTTAGCTATCTTCTTCGATAAACTAAGCAAAGTATTTTGGGTTAGCGAGGATTATCTATTTCATGCTCTTGCTGTTCTCAAGCTGTTTATACACCTCAGAAGTTTCAAAAAAAACTTTAATCTCGCACAAATACAACAAAGTGCGAGTGTTGCTGTTCTTGCTGTTCTTGCTGTCCCTCAAAATAATAATAAGTAAGTTGTTATTTTATTTATATTTATTCTTATTTTATTTTTATTTATTTATATTTATTCTATAGTTATTTATATTTATTTATATTTTATTTTTATTTATTTATATTTATTTATATTTATTTATATTTATTTATATTTATTTATATTTTGTTTATATTTATTTATATTTATCTATATTTATCTATATTTATTTATATTTATTTATATTTATATTTATTTTATATTTATTTTATTATGGTTTTAATATATTTTAATTTTATTGTGCTTTTGTAGATAGTTGTTTTTATTTTATTTTATTTTGTTTTCGTGTTGTTCTTGTTGTTGTCTCTCAAAATAATAATAAATAAGATTTAATTTATATTTATACTTATTTATATTTATTTTATTTATATTTATATTTATTTTATTTATATTTATTTTATTTATATTTATATTTATTTTATTTATATTTATTTTATTTTATTTTATTTTCTACTTGTTTTTATCTACTCGCTGTCTCTCAAAATAATAATACGTACTATCTAATTTATATTTATTATTTTATTATTATTATATTTTTATTATTATTATATTTTATATCTTATTTGTTTCTAATTTAATTTAATTTAATTTAATTTAATTATATTTTTGTTTGTGTCTCGTCCCTACTCTTAAGTACATCCTATTATTTATCTATTATTTATATATTATTTATTTATTATTTGTTTATTATTTATATATTATTTATATATTATTTATCTATTATTTATATATTGTAAACAATTCTTTATCTAGTCTTTGTTGTTTATATATATGTATATATATATATATATATTTATATATATTTATTTATATATTTATTTATATATGTTTGTAGCGAGCGTCGGGAGTTTGATTATCTGCAAGATTCATCTTTATATTCATCTTTACCGCATTTAGAGAATAAGAAGAAGCTAGCGATGTTACTATCTCATAATTCTGTTCCTACACGAAGTAGTTTAATTGCAGCAATACAAGCGAAAGATATTTTGTCTTATTCGTATAAACATATACAACAACTCTTCTCCTTGTTAGAGGCACAATGTACTCCTCTTAAATTATGGTGAGGGAAGACAGACTACACATATTCCTGCTGCTGCTGCTGCTGCTGTTGCTGCTGCTGCTGCTGCTGCAGGTCGTGGTGCTGCTGTTGCTGCTGTTCGTGTTGGTGTTGCTGCTGTTGTTTGTTGGTGTTGTTTATTGTTGGTGCTTGTTGTTGGTTGTTTGTTGTTGTTGCTGCTGTTGCTGTTGCTGCTGTTGTTTGTTGTTGTTTGTTGTTGCTGCTGTTGTTTGTTGTTGCTGCTGCTGTTGGTGTTGCTGCTGTTGCTGCTGCTGTTGTTTGTTGTTGCTGCTGCTGCTGTTCGTGTTGCTGCTGCTGCTGCTTTGTGCTGCTGTTGTTGCTGTTGGCGTTGCTGCATTTGTGTTTTGTATATTTTATTCTTTAATTTATTTAATTTGTTTTTGTTTTATTTTATTTATTTTATTTTATATTTATTTTATTTTATTTGTTTATTTTATTTTTATTTTTTATCTCGTGAACCGTGAGAGGAAGACATAAAACCCTAAATTAGGGTTTAGGGTTTAGGGTTTAGGGTTTAGGGTTTAGGGTTTGTGTTTATAGGCGTATTGTGTATTGTTTCTTGTTTTAGGGTTTAGGGTTTAGGGTTTATATTATAAGATAAAACATTCATACGAACAGACTTGTTGTTGTTGCTATCACCAAATACTAGGGTTTAGGGTTTAGGGTTTAGGGTTTAGGGTTTAGGGTTTAGGGTTTAGTGTGTGTGTGTAGCTCATTATGCGAGCCTCTTCTACAAGAATTAGAAGGCGACAATATTCTGTCTGCATATATAACACCAATAAAGAAAATAATATTTACGAAGGTTGTACTTCAATTATCTCGGGTGTATGTGTCTCTCTCAATAGATTATTTTATATCTAATGTTTGTAGAGAGTCGTTCTTATCATGGAGGGAAGCAGAAAAGTTATTGGTTTCGCTTATTTATGGTAGCAGCAGAAGACCTGGTGCTGCTGCTGCTGCTGCTGCTGCTGCTGATAGTAGTAGCAGCAGCATATCATCATCATCAACAGCAGCAGCAGCAGCAGCAGCAGCAGCAACAGAAGCAGGAGGATTTAGTGTTCGTATTGACTATGCATC
>OY986956.1:1967654-1975154 GCA_963920595.1 Eimeria praecox
TTATGTATTTAAATGTATTTTTATTGCAGATTTACTCGCGAGATCGTATTGTTTTTATTCAAATTCTTGCCTTCTTTCTCCCGCCCGATGTCAGGCTCGGACCACCGTTGCGCCAGTTGCTTAGGAGCAACTCACCATATTTCTTGTTCTTTTTTTCTATTTTATTTTAAAAGAAATGATTTTATTACTTTTAAAACTCAGTTATCATATTTTTAGTTGCGGCTTCATGTTTTTATCACGATCTCGTGCTCTGGTCCGACGGTTAAGAACAAGCGGTAGGGGAAGTTGTATAATGACTACAGACAGCTAACAAGAAATCTAAACCCTCCCTCTCTTTCTTAAAACTATTCTTTTAAAGTGTTACAAGCTCTAGCAGAGGCTCAAAGCCTCAAAAAACCCTAATATGAAAATACAGCAGACGCCGTGTGGGGCCCCGTAGGTAAGGGTTCCTGACCAGCTAGCTATCGAGTGATCGTACACTGCAACTGTGAGAAGTAGATGAATCTAAATATAGTTTTGAATTTATAGTTTGTACTAAAGGAAGCAATCTTTGTTATATGTAGGAGGTAGTGTCCTGAAAGCTGTTGCTGTCCTTACAACACGTGTTTATGTTTCTTTGTTCGACGAAGATGATAGAAGCTATCAAATAGTAAAACAGTTGCTCGAAAAGAAATCTCCTACAGACTTGGTACTTGACGTCCTGTAGACAGCAGCACAGACCCTGGGGCTGGTGGGGGAGAGCGACGTTCTGCGTTGAGCTGCACCATTCATTTTGCTGCGGCACATAGGGACATGAAGCTGTGCTTCCAGACAAATACAGTTCTTCTTTCTATTCCTTTACTAATGCTATAGATACTTGTTAAAGATGTACTTTGCCTCCACTAGCCAATATGCTGTGAAGGACTACCTTAACCTCGTTCTGTTATACACTGCTAAGGGCTGTCTGTCTGATCTCGCGTTCTTTATTAACTTTTCATTTTTTCATTCTGGTGATATCAGAGACAACTCATGAATCCCCTCCAGCTGTATTTCTAATTAAACTTTTAAAAATTCTATTTTGGAGGTCCCATATTTATGTTCCTTCATAGTAGTTGATCTGCTGGCCTCTGTCTGCTACTGCCTGCGTCGGCAGCAGCAGCAGCAGCAACCACAGCAAAGGCAACAGCACCTCCAACTTCCCCTTCAGAAGCATTATATTCAATAGCCTACATAAAATAAGAGCTCCCCAAAAGAAGCGGACCTTCCTCCTACTTCTATGCACTCTGAACACCACACTCGTAGATACATAAAAAGGCAGACTCACTACAAAAGCTTGGGCTGTTGACGAGACGAGGCAGCTTCTTGTGAGTTGCAGCTTACTTTGCTGCAGCTGTTTCTACAAGAAAATCCCACAGAGCGTATAACCTAGCCCTTTGAGATTCATGCACTAACACTGAAGCCAGTTATTCAACAGGCACTTGATTCTATGCAGACAGCCTGTAAGCAAGTCAAAATACAAAGCTTTTCAAACTCTCTATGATGTCTTTCAAAGATTAAGGACAAATTATAATTGTAAAGTGCTTAGAAGCAAGCAACTTCGGCACATCTTCACCCCCCCGCCCCCGCCCCCACTAGTTCGAATAGAGCTCTTGCTCTTATGTCGGACACTTCTGTTCTGTATACTGTGAGGTGCGAGTAGCAGGCGATCTATGATGTCTTTTTGAGATATCAATTTGCTGAGAGAACATCATAACAACGGCTATCTCATCGGTGTCGGTTGTTAGAGAGAGAGAGATTTGTTGAGCCCCAGGAGGGCGAATCCTACAGACGATGACAGGTGCCTGTTGCAATGTGTGGAGTCCTTCTCTGTTCAAATAAATTGTTAGTCCTTCTAATGTAGATTCGTTAGGGGATAGGCAATTCCAGAAAATCCAAATGCAACGAAAGGTTCATGATGGTACAATGCAGTATAGAAGAACTTCTGAGCGTCCGTGGAAGTGAGCCAAGGAAGTGACCCCCTTCAAATACCCATCACCTTTATCGTAACTGACTCACTTCTAGATACAGAAATACTGAAACCCTTAGAAGGAAGCTGTTCCCCTTAGAAGACAGGGGTGCAACATGGGCTCCGATACGTTGCATCTGAATACAAGGACATCGATCATGAACATAACTATTCATGTAGCGCCGCGTCTCTTCAGGCTACATAATCTACCTCTGGTGCTGGCGTCGCAAACTAGAACCAGGTCAATTCATGCTCCTACTTTGAATAATTAGAGTTTCTAAAAAGAAAACATAAAAGGCCGTTAAACTACTTTTTATATTCTAAATTATTCTAACGTTTTACAGTGTCCCCACATCGAGCACCGCAGTGCTCGTGCAGGGCGGGGGGATGGCTGCGCCGCTGCGGGAGCGGCTGCCAGCCCCAGGTCCCCCAGCTAGCTAGCCCCCCGCCGGTTGACTGCTTCGAGTCAACTAGCAAACCTTAATTGACCTTTCGTTTTCTCCTCACTAAATTCTTTCTTGCCGAATTAGGAGCTTAAATCCGGGGTATTGTAGTGCCAGGCACTACAACTTCCCCCTTGGATGAAAACTTTCCTCCGCAACTTACTTCCTCTCATGTCGATATAGGTTGTTGGTCTTTGCTTCCTCTTTTCTTTTTTTTTTTTTTTTTTTTTTTTTTTTTTTTTTTTTTTTTTTTTTTTTTTTTTTTTTTTTTTTTTTTTTTTTTTTTTTTTTTGCTTTCAGGACTTCCTCTCAGGTCTATATAGGTTGTGTATTACTGTTGGACTTTGCTTTCGTTTTTCTCTTATCTCAGTCTTGCTTTCAGGACTTCCTCTTCTGTCTATATAGGTTGTGTATTACTGTTGGACTTTGCTTTCGTTTTTCTCTTATCTCAGTCTTGCTTTCAGGACTTCCTCTTCTGTCTATATAGGTTGTGTATTACTGTTGGAGCGGCTGCCGGGTGAAGGCCGCTCCACTTCCCTCCCTGGCGAGGAAGGGGAGGGCTGTTCGGGGACAGGAGGAATGTCAGGGGGGGCGGCGGAGGGAACTGTAGAGTGAGAGCGCTGCGTCTTGCGGAGCTGACGACGCCAGGCTCGGAGGAGGGCGGGGCAGTTAGTGAGGTGGGCAGCAGGCTCCCAGGTCGCTTGGTCTTCGGGATAGCCGCGCCACTTAACGAGGTATTGTGTAGATGGGCCGAGGCCGCGTTGGGCAAGGATATAATCAACTTCATAGACATCTGGTGGGCGACCTTCCGGGTCGGTGAGGGGAAGCCAACCGACGGCCGCCTCCTTGGAGGTCATCTGTGGGTCACGTGGGCGATCCGGGACAAGCTGTGACACGTGGAAGACGTTATGACAAGTATAAGTGGGGGGTAGGGCGACTCGATAGGCGACCTTCCCAACCCGGTCAATGATGGGGAAGGGGCCGCGGAAGCGTGGTTCAAACTTAGAACAGTGATTGAGAGGGGGAAGGTGGCGGCTACTGATCCATACCAGGTCTCCAGGGGAATATTGGACATCTCGGCGGTGGGCATCTGCGTGGAGCTTCTGTTGCCACTTGGCACGAAGAATGTGGCCGCGAGCGCGATCGCAAAGCTGCTGGAATAGCTTAGTCATGGGGGGGGTGAGGGTGGGAGCAAGGTTTCCAACAACATCGAGGTCAGCGGCAGTGATAGGGTTCTGACCGATCATGACCTCGAAGGGGCTAAGTTCGGTAGACGAGTGGCTTGTGGTATTGTAAGCGAGCTCGAGCGCCGGCAGGAGGCGCTCCCACTCGCGCTCGTCGGACTGAATATAAGTGCGCAGCATTTGCTCCAACGTACGATTGACGCGCTCGGTCTGCCCGTCAGATTGCGGATGATATGCAGAAGACATGGCGCGCTTGATATGGAACCGGTGGCAAAGCTGTTCCCATACGAGAGACTGAAAGCGAGGGTCGCGGTCCGAAATGAGAACGTCAGGGAATCCATGGTAGCGGATTAGGCGGTCGGCGAGGAGCTCAACGGTTTCCGCGGCCGACACTGTCTTTTTGGTTGGAATAAAATGGGCCATTTTACTAAGGGAGTCAACGAGGACAAGGATGGAGTCGTGGCCGCGGGGGGTGGGTGGGAGGTCAGTGATGAAGTCAAGGCTAACATGGCTCCAGCGGCGAGAGGGGACTAGGAGGGGTTGGAGGAGACCGGCCGGCTTTTGGGAGAGGGCTTTAGACGCGCGACACTGCACGCAAGACTCCACGTAGGCAGTGGTATACGCACGCATGCCAGGCCAGTAATAAAGCTTACTGAGGGAAAGAAAGGTCTTCTTCTGGCCACGGTGGCCCGCAGTGACATGGTCGTGGTGGCGGTAGAGGAGATGGGAGAGGAACTCGGGCAAGGAGGGAACGCATATTCGCCAAAGTCCGTGAATGCAGATGTGCAGATAGGGGTGGTGGAACCGGAAGGTATAACGGCGGCCTTGCAGCTCGTGTGGGACTTCAGCGCCGTCTTGCTGCTTGGCGGCCGCAAAGGCCGTACTGAAGTGGGGGCAGAGGGGGTACGCGTCAGCCCATCGCTGAGGGGTCAGTGGGTCCACGTCCAGGGTGAGGGAGGATGGAGGGTCGGGCGTTCGTGACGGTGCAGGTGGGTCTGAAGGAGGGGAATCATGGTCCGTCAAGGCGGCGGGAGGCGAGGAAGGAGTGGCGGTACGGCGTGATCGGGACGGGCGGAGGCCTGCCTCAGCACGGAAATCTCGAGGATTAGCCCGAGTACGATAACGAGCAGGTGGAGGTGTTTTGCTTGATGATGCGGAGGTAAGGGAAGAAAGGGGAGGTGGGGTGTGAGTAGGGAGCGCATGTTGGGGGTGGCGGGAGAGGGCATCTTGTATATAGGGGCTTTGGTCGGTAGCTTGCCGGGCAGCAAGAGAATGCGATGGTCATAGGGTCGTTTGGGGGGCAACCCATCGGGAAGACTATCGGGGAACACGAGTCGATGCTGCTGTAAGACGGTGAGTATCTGTGGTGGTAAGCGGAGTGCTGCCGGGCTTTGGGACCAACTGTCGAATTCAGTGTATGTCAGCTTAGCTGTGGGCCAAGGGGAGTCCTCCGTGTCTTGCCTTTCAGATACAACGGCATCGGCAGACTTAGCGTGTGGTTCGCATACCGATGCCTGGTGGTGTTCCACGATTGCGCACAGAAGGGGACCCTGACGCTCCAGGGGTACATGGACGACTCGGTCGGGTTTAGTCTCCGGTAAGACGGCAATGAAATGCAATCCTTCGAGAGCTTGTCCCATATTAGCGGTGTTATGGCGGGCCTCACGTAGTAGATCCTTTATCTGTACTCGAGCACCTGCCCGATGTCGGGACTTATAACGTTTGGGAGGCGGTCGGAGGAGAGTAGCGGCCTCCTCTGCCGTCATGCGGGCCACTTGCTGAGCTAGTGCTTCGTATGCGAGGTCTGCTGTGCTCTTCGCAGGCTTCGTGGTAGTTGAAGCGTCCGCCGGGGGTCTAAGTTCCTTTCGCTGGACCGGCAGGTCACACCACCGTCCGTTCACATACGTCCGAAGCTTGTCGGACTGGAAATACCACGCTACCTTGTGGTTAACAAGCCAATCGATACCGAGGATGACATCGTAAGGGATCGGACCTACTAGGAAATCCCCCGTGAAACACTCCCCTCCGCATAGCATGGATAACCGAGGGACGAATCGGTCAATATGTAGAACCTCTCCGTTGGCGACAGTAAAGGAGCATGCCTCAGGTAAGATACGCACCCTAAGCCCCAATCGCTCGACCGCAGCCGGACTAATAAAGCTGCGTGACGCTCCTGTGTCGAGTAGCCCCTCACACTCTTGTCCCACAATCTCTAGCTGCAGTACCGCTGTCTTGCCTGTGCCGCAGAGGGACCCGTGATACTCATGCGTCAGCTCTGGTAACATCCCTTCGTGCCACCAAGGTAAATCTGCTGCTCTTTCTGCCGCTTTCTGCTGTGAGGTCTCTTGCCGCGAGACCTCCCGTGTACGTTCCTGTGCGGGATCCCCTTTCCCGCCGTTATCGTGTAAATCCGCTGCTCTTTCTGCCGCTTTCTGCTGTGAGGTCTCTTGCCGCGAGACCTCCCGTGTACGTTCCTGTGCGGGATCCCCTTTCCCGCTGTTATCGGTTCCGATCCGTTCGTTCCCGGTCCAGGACGGAGCGAAATTTCCTGCAGCTGCTGAGGGGGTCCGTTCGACCTCCTCTTTCTGCTGGGCCAGCTTCTTCTTCGGGAGAAGCTTCTGCCTCCAGTCGGGGGAGACTGGGATGGCGTTGGGCCCGGTGGCCGCCAGGCACAATTTACCATCCGTGCGCTTTATTTGCCTAGCACGTTCATCTCCCGTAACGTCTAGGCCTGCTAGTTTGACCGGCTTGTTCCCGCTTCTCCGTTCGCGGTGGCCAGTGGGGGTTTACGCCCATCCTGTCGCCCGGGGGACTCCCGTGGGTTCGCACAGTCTCTTGCATAATGATCCCGTCCTCCGCATCGGGAGCACGTTTCTCCTGTGCGCCTAACCGCGCCATTTCGGAGCGGGCAGTCCCTTCCGAGGTGTCCTTTCCCCCTGCACTCATAGCAGCGGGTTGGTGTGTTTTCTCCCCGTGGAGTTTCCTGCCTAGTTGGAGCTCGCCGTGGGCTACTCGGCGGCCCGCCAGGTCCCGTTCTACGCCTGGCGTTCGTTAGCTCCTGCTCGAATCGCTGCCACCGCACACTCGAAGCCTTCCAAGGGGACTCCAAGGCGCTTAGCGCTGTGGCGGCCTCCTGCCAATCCAGGAAGTTCCTCGTTCCTCCTTCAGTGAGGGCTCGTCGTAGTTCCATTGGTAGATTAGCCAAGAAGTAACCTAACAGCTCGTCAGGTGGTAGCGTCTCCCCTTCCATTACGATATCTGCGAAACGTGAGGAATAGTCGACGTGGTTCCCTCGCCAAACATTCCAGGCCATCCTCTCAATCATCTTGTCCCGCGACGTGCTGCAGAACCGCGCACAGAGGTTCTCCCGCACACGCCGCCAGTCGTTTAATGGCGTTCCGGTTCGACGCATGTGCAGCCAATGGGCTAAGGCCTTGCCCGACAGGTATCTCCTGAGTTCGTATCCCCACTGCATCTCTAAGAGATCTTGGTCTAAGAACTCCTGCTCCATGAAGTCAAGGAAGGCTTTCATGTTACTTCCATCCTCGTGTGTAGTGATCCGCTGTTGGCTCGATTTAATTCCAACGGCTAACTGCTTGAACATATCAACCATCTCGGGCTCTAGTTTGACATAGGGCACTCCTTGGTCCTTGCGTCCCCCACCTTCGTGCTCTCTGCTGCGCGGTGCGGGGCGTCCCTCCCCGGCGATGAGGGGACCAAGATCCCGGTTATGCTCCATTCTCTTCGGTTCTGTGTGTTGCCCAGAAGTTTCTCTGTGGGGTGTGATTGGGTTAGACATCTCGGAGCCCGGCAGCTGTGGGGGTCGTAGCACCTTCCCGTCGCGCAAGTGCATGGCAAGTCCTTGTCTCCTTTAGGTGTGTGGATCCCT
>OY986956.1:1980154-1987654 GCA_963920595.1 Eimeria praecox
ATCTATCTATCTATCTCTCTATCTATCTATCTATCTATCTATCTATCTATCTATCTATCTATCTATCTATCTATCTATCTATCTATCTATCTATCTATCTATCTATCTATCTATCTGTCTATCTATCTCTATCTCTATCTCTCTCTCTCCTATCTCTCTCCTCTTATTTATAATATAAAAGGAGACAGTATATATAATACAGGAGACGGCGTCTGTATGCTGTCTGTCTCTTCTTCTTTAATTAGACATAATTATATCTTACAGATGATTTCTTCTTCTTCTTCTTCTTCTTCTTCTTCTTCTTCTTCTTCTTCTTCTTCTTCTTCTTCTTCTTCTTCTTCTTCTGCTGCTGCTGCTGCTGCTGCTGCTGCTTCTGCTGCTGCTGCTCCTCCTCCTCCTCCTCCTACTACTACTACTACTACTTCTTCTTCTAAATCTTTCTTTTTTCCGTCTCTTCTTCTTCTTCTACTTCTTCTTCTGTCTCTTCTTTCTTCTGTCTCTTTCTCCTCTGCTGTCGTCCTTCCTAGCAATCAGGTTTTGTCTTTACGCCTATCTTCAGAAACAGCATCACCTTCTCCTTCTCCTTCTGCTGCTGCTGCTGCTGCTGCAGCAGCAGCAGCAGCACGTGCTACTACTCCTACTCCTCCTCCTCCTACTACTACTACTACTGCTGCTGCTGCTGCTGCTGCTGCTGCTTCTTATCCTGTTGCAGCAGTACAGCCACCATCAACAGCATCGCTTCAGCTATTTTCTGCTCTTCTAGGTCTAGGAAGATTGCGGCGTCTGAGGGCTTCTCTGTTTCTTCTTATATCACCCTCCTCCTCCAACAGCAGCAGCAGCAGCAGCAGCAGCAACAGCAGCAGCAGCAGCAGCAGCAGCAGCAGCAGCAGCAAAGAAGATGGTGCTGTGTGTCTAGAATCCTACTACCCTCCAGCTATTTATGATTTTCTTCAACTTTGTTTTGTTTACTACGTAGCAGACAAAGACGGAAGCATACTCCCTGCTATATATCCTTCTTCTCAGACACTACATCTACCTGCTGCTGCTGCTGCTGCTGCTGCAGCAGCAGCAGCAGCAGCAGCAGGAGGAGAAGGAGAAGAAGGAGAAGGAGATATAGTAGCTGCAAGTACACCTGGAGGAGCATCACTATCTCTCGGCGTTTTCTTTATGAGTAGAGACGATGCATATATGTATAAACAAAGTATTAAATCTAATTTAAATTTAAATTTAAATTCAAATATAAATATAAATTATTTATCGATTCGGTGTATCTCGCTAGCTGATGCCTTTCCTCTGCTACGATATATACACAGCAGCGGCAGACAAGCAGCAGCAGCAGCAGCAGCAGCAGCAGCAGCAGCAGCAGCAGGGGGAGAGAGGGGTTGGAGGAGTTTTCTATCTCGTTGTATGCGCCAGTTTCAGGTGTATAGACAGCTCAGAATAAATAATAAAAGAAGATTATTAAATAACACACAATCTTCTTCTTTACGATTCATGTTAATGCCCTCAACTAATATACTACAAGAAGAATTAAAAAGAAATAAAAAACAAACAGGAGTCGTAGTTTATAATTTGAAAGATATAAATATAAACAAACATACACACAAAAACGTAAATATTAGAAGGCAAATACACATGATGCAGCAGCAGCTGCAGCAGCAGCAGCAGCAGCAACAGCAGCAGCAGCAGCAGCAACAGCAGCAGCATCAACAACAGCAGCATCAACAGCAGCAGCAGCAGCAACAACAGCAGCAGCAGCAGCAACAGCAGCAGCAGCAGCAGCAACAACAGCAGCAGCAGCAGCACTACGATCTGCGTCTAGTAGAGATATCGAAGGATGTGTGGGGTATAATGTTTGAATATAATAAAAAATATTATAAACCTGTTTTCTGTGATTGTGAAGATGCCATCAATTCTGTATCTAATGTATTATATAATTATGGTTTAGATAAATATATAAATATTTCATCTCTAATACAAACAAATATTTTAGAAAATATAATAAATAAATTAAATATACAATATATACAACAAACAAATAAACATACTATCAATCCTATTCTATTACCCAGTATTAAAGATATACCTCACAAACATATATATACATAAACCCTAAACCCTAGGGTTTACTAAACCCTAGGGTTTACTAAACCCTAGGGTTTAGGGTTTAGTAAACCCTAGGGTTTAGGGTTTAGTAAACCCTAGGGTTTAGGGTTTAGTAAACCCTAGGGTTTATAGGTTAGGGTTTCATACAAAACCCTAAACCCTAGGGGGGGTTTTGTTTGTAAACCCTAGGGTTTAGATATTTCGTTCTAAACCCTAAACCCTAGGGTTTACTTAGGGTTTAGGGTTTGGGGGGGGCTGGCTGTAAACCCTAGGGTTTAGGGTTTAGAGTCTAAACCCTAGTATCTAGGGTTTTATTATAAACTGTAGGATTCAATGATATGCGTATAAACCCTAGCTAGGGTTTAGGGTTTTAATTGTAAACACTATCTATCTTCTATCTAGGGTTTAGGGTTGGGGTTAGGGTTTAGTTTTAGGTTAGTTTATCTATAAACCCTACAGATTCATTATTATTAGATACAGCTAGGGTTTACGGTTTAGTATAGTAGTAAGAGCGTAAACCCTAGCTATAAACCTAAAAACCCCAAACCCTATACTATACATAAACCCTAGGGTTTACCTCTACACAGCTACTAGCCTCTAGCATATATATATATATATATATATATATATATATATATATATATATATAATATTTACAAAATTACAGAAAAATTAGAAGATAGAGTCTGTATCCGTAAAGTATGTCCTGGGAAAGAAGAAAAAGATAGAAATTATACATCCTCCCTCCATGTATATACGTATATATATATATATATATATATATATATATATATATATATACATAATCTACATATATATATATATATGTATATATATGTATATATATAATGTAGATAGATATATATACAGATATATAATGACTTACGGTTCATACGTTAGATATCCTGGTTTTCGAGGTGATAGAAACCATAAAATATATAATAATATAATTTAGAACAGAAGATTTGGTTCTAAATTATATTATATAAACGAGTTGAGGTAAACATAACATACGAAAATAATAATAATGGTAAGAAGATATAAAGAGAATAGAAAATTAATAATTATAATAATAATAATTATAATTAATAAAATTAATAATAATAATGGTGGCTTCTAGTGAAGCCTAAAGACAATAGCTGTTAATAATAAAAAAACAGCTTGCGGTGTATAGACAGCTCAATAAGAACTAGAAATATATATATATATATATATTTATGTATATAAATATATATATTTATATACTTAGTTTTATATAATCAAACTAAATATTTCTATATATATATATAACTTTGCATCTTTCTCTGTTTTTATAGATTTATTGCTGTTGCTGCTTCTTAAAAAAGAAGTAGACAGGAGAGAGGAAGACCCCACATATCTATATACATATATATATATATTATATATATTATATATATAATATATATATTTATATATATTTATATAGATAATATAGAGGATAAGAGACACAACTATCTAGGAGGAGTATATGTATGTATGAAACAAGGAAGAGACATATATATATAATTATATCTATCTTCTTATTTATAATATTATATATATATATATAAAATAAGTATAATTATATTAATATATCTAACCTCCAAAACCATATAATGTTCTTCCTTGTCTTTTCAACGAATAGACTATATCCATAGCAGTAACCGTCTTTCTCCTTGCATGTTCTGTGTATGTGACTGAGTCCTTGATTATATTTTCAAGGAACACTTTCAAAACGCCTCTAATCTCTTCATATATTAAACCGGATATACGTTTGACTCCTCCTCTTCTTGCTAAACGTCGTATAGCTGGTTTGGTTATTCCCTGGATATTATCGCGTAATACTTTTCTATGTCTCTTCGCTCCTCCCTTACCTAAACCCTTACCTCCCTTTCCTCTTCCTGACATTTTTAATATATTATATTATATTATATTATATTTATATATTATTATAATATAAAAGAAGATTATATATTAATAGAAAAGAAAACAACAACAGATATATATATATATATACAGAAGACAACAACAAACAAATAATGGTTGTGATTTCTACAATTACAAACATTACGCACCTAACACGCACCCTCTACTATCCTAAACCCGGGGATATACGCTGCTGCTGCTCCTGCTGCTGCTGCTGCTGCTGCTGCTGCTGCTGCTGCTGCTGCTGCTGCTGCTGCTGCTGCTGCTGCTGCAGCAGCAGCTAGCCTGCTAGCAGCAGCAGCAGCAGTATCAACAAGCGAATATAGAATATACCCTGTCGCTTTCTTGTTTATGATATAAAATATATATTATTTTCTTGCTTTTTTTTAATTTTTTAATATATTTTTATTTATTTTAAAAGATAGAAACGATTTTATAACGATTTAGTTTATTATATATACCCCTATAAACCTATGGCTTCACCGATCTACATCCATAGACAGAGCTTCTATACACCGCGTCTCTTGCACTTTTATTTATTTTTTTTTTGAATATTATATTATATAATTTAATTATTTATTATTTTTTAATATAAAATTTATTAATATTATGTTTTATACACGTAAAACTCTACACACTATCAACAGCAAGACTAGCATACATCACGCACCCTCTTACCGCGGGTGCTGCTGTTCCTGTTCCCGTTCATTTGCTGCACTTTATCAATTAAATATATTATTTTTATTTAATTTTTTGGGTGCATATATATTTTAGAGCATTTATGTGTATATACAGCCAAAAAAATAGAGAAAAAGCTACACAATTATATATATATATATATATATATATATGTATGTAGTACATACCCCCCCCCCTCCTCCTCCTCTCTTTCTAATTATTATTATAATTATTATTATTTATATATTTTATATATTTTATTGTTTTGTTTTCTTTTAATTTGTTTTCTTTTGTTTTTCTGTATTTTATTTGTTTGTATGTTTTATTTATTTGTTTCTCTCGTTGGTTGTTTGCTGCTGTGATAAGACAGATAGCGGTGTGGGGGGGAGTGTAGATGCATCTATCTATTTATTATTATATATACATATATAAAAATATAGATAAATAGATAGATAGATAGATAGATAGATAGATAGATAGATAGATAGATAGATAGATAGAGAGATAGAGAGATAGAGAGATAGATAGATAGATAGATAGATAGATAGATAGATAGATAGATAGATAGATAGATAGATAGATAGATAGATAGATAGATAGATAGATAGATAGATAGATAGATAGATAGATAGATAGAGATTAATTATATATATAAATTTACTTATATTAATATATAGGTAGATATACACATGGATGTGCCCATACATGTATATACTGTCTAGTAGTGTATAATATACAATATATATGTATATATATATATAAATATATATATATATATATATATAAATATAAAGAAAGAGAAGAAAATACAAAATAGGGCGTAAAAACTTCGTCTTGTTCGCCTTCACTATCACGATAAGTTTATAATATACATACATTATACAGAGTTAACAATGCTATTAAAATAAAACAAACATATATATATATATATATATATATATATATATATATATGTAGGGACAGATATAGAGGGAAGCATAAAAACGAAATCGGAGAGACAGCTTCTGTTTCTACGTTACTTGCTGCTGCTGCTGCTGCTGCAGCAGCAGCAGCACCGCAACATTGCAGGAGCTGCTGCTGCTGCAGCAGCAGCAGCACTTTGCTGCAACAGGGGAATCGCTGCATGCAAAGAGAAGAAAGCCCCAAGCTTGCATGCATGCAGCAGCTTCTATTTATCTGTTGCGTACACCTTTCTCTAAATCAGCAGCAGACAGCTACTAAATAATAATAATAATAATAATAATAATAATAATAATAATAATAATAAAATTAATAAATAATAAATAAATTAATAATAAATAATTAATATTAAATAATAATAATGGTAGAGAAGATATTGCTGCAGATATTTCTCTATGAACGGAGATGGAGAGACACCACAAACAAGACAAGCTTACGCTACTATACACAGCAGCAGCAGCTACTGCAGCAGCAGCAGCAGCAGCTACTGCAGCAGCAGCAGCAGCAGCTACTGCAGCAGCAGCAGCAGTAATATCTGGAGGTTTGGTAGCAGCAGGAGAGAGAGAGGAAGAGGGAGAGACAATACGTTTTAGAGTTTTATTTATTTTAAATAGACACATTGCAGCAGATATAAACATTGCAGCAGAAGATATTGCTGCTGCAGTGTATGCGCGTTGTAGCAGCAGACAAGGATGGGGTGTATAGGCAGATACATACAGAAACAGGGATCCGCAGACAGCGTGTCTTGCTGCTGCTGCTGCTGCAGCAGCAGCAGCAGCAGCGGCGGCGGGGAGGACCCCTGCACCTGCTGCTGCTGCTGCTGCTGCAGCAGCAGCAGCAACAGCAGCAACAGCAGCAGGAGCTGCTGCCAGCGTGTTTTGTTTATCTCCATTAGAGGCTTTGGGGTGTATGTACATTTGTGTTTCTGTCTCTTTCTCTCTTTCTCAGATTTGTTGTTCTTTTTTATTTTATTGTTTTAATCTTCTTGCTGCTGCAAGACAGAAATGATAAGCCATACAGCTACTGCTGCTGTTGTTGCTGCTGCTGCTGCTGCTGCTGTTGTTGCTGCTGCTGCTGCTGTTGTTGTTGCTGCTGTCTGTTAGTTTTGTGTCGCTTGTTGCAGCATTGAACTAAATCATCAGCAGCAAACTCCGCAGACACCTCATGACTCGAAGCAGCAGCAGCTACGCCTGCTGCTGCTGCTGCTGCTGCTGCTGCTGCATTTGCTGCTGCTGCTGTACTTGCTGCTGCTGCTGCTGCTGCTGCTGCTGGCAGTTGATAGATAGACAAGAAAGGCCTCCTTGTAAACGAGCCCTTAACCTGAGTTGGCTGCTGTTGCTGCTGCCGCTGCTACTGCAGTTGTTGCTACTGCTGCAGTTGCTGCTGCTGCTGCTGCAGTTGCTGCTGCTGTTGCAGTTGCTGCTGCTGCTACAGTTGCTGCTGCTGCTGCAGATGCTGCTGCTGCTGCAGATGCTGCTGCTGCTGCATTTGATTTTGGTCGGGCAGACTGGAAATTGGTGCTTCGCTCTGAGCAGCAGCAGCAGCTGCTGCTGCTGTTGCTGCTGCTGTTGCTGCTGCTGTTGCTGCTGCTGCTGCTGCTCCGTGAGCCCAGTGTGCCTCTGTCATGACAGCAGCAGCAGCAGCAGCAGCAGCAGATCTAGGCATCGATGCCAACACCCCCGCCTCTTCTTGACGCTCTAGCGGGGGGGAAACACCTTCAGCAACTGCTGCTGCTGCTGCTGCTGCTGCTGCAGCTGCTGCTGCTGCTGCTGCTGCAGCTGCTTCTTGTGGCTGCATACAACCGAAAAAGATAGAACATTTAAAAATAAA
>OY986956.1:1995154-2000154 GCA_963920595.1 Eimeria praecox
TGTTTATATCTTCTAATTACCTTGTTAAATAATTAAATAATTAAATAATTAAATAATTAAATAATTAATTTATTTATTACAATATATATATATATATATATATACAGTATATATTATACTATATAATATAGTATATTATTTTATACTAGAATAGAAAGAAGATATACACAGATATTCTCTAACACACTCGATCTGCCTGCTGCTAGCTAGCAGCAACAGTGCCGCTGCCCACAATAATTAATTAATTAATTAATTAATTAATTAATTAATTAATTAATTAATTAATGAGAGGAGAGACTCGAGAAAAGCAGAGACAGAGCAACATCTTCAACGAGCAACAGGAAGAAGTATGATAGATATTCGAGAGAATCAGAGAAGAGCACAAACTTAACAAAATAATAATTAATAAACATTAAATATTAATAAATAAATAAATAAATAAATAAATTAATAAATTAATATTTGCTGCTGGAGATAATAACACAATGTGCCTGATCAGCATTTTATAGCTATTTCCAACTTCTGTCTTTTTTAAAAAATATAACCAAATAGAAAAACCATACATAAAACATGCATTATATATATATATATATATATATATATATATATATATCTTTATTACTCGTATAATAATAATAATATTAGTTTTATTATTAATACGAAAGCCCCCCTCGTTTCAGCGTGGAAGTAATTAACAAGGTTTTTCAAGATTCATACAGATTTAATGTACAGCGGATTTGTGTCTCTGACAGAAACAAAACAAAGAAGAAAAGAAGTATTAGAGATAATATTAAGGAAGAGAAGGAGAGAAGGTTGAGGAAGGAAGAAGAGTGAGAGAGTGAGAGAGAGAGAGAGAGAGAGAGAGAGAGAGAGAGAGAGAGAGAGAGAAGGAGGAGGAGACGAGCAAGAAGAAGATTTATTATAATCTCCCTAAAACAAACAAACTAAACACCAAATAAGAATGAAGGAGGTAGTTGTAGGAAGATTGTTTGTTTGTATAATACTACAATGAGAAAGCAGAAAACAATCTAACAAGTAAGGAAGCAACATCATGGTCTACTTGACGTAACAGGCATAACCACAATAAAAAACAATTAAAAACATACTTCATGGCTCTACCAGAACATGTATACAAGTACAAATATATCTATATATATTTGTACTTGTATACATGTTCTCTCTCTCTCTCTCTCTCTCTCTCTCTCTCTCTCTATATATATATATATATATATATATATATATATATATATATATATATATATATATATATATATATATATATATATATATATATATATATATATATATATCTGAGAGATATTCGTTGGAGTGTACGTACTACTACGCTGTCTTGGCAGCTTAAACTGTATTACCATACTGTTTGAGATCTCAGTAAATATTATAGAATAAATATAAAAAAATATAAATATAAATATTATATATACTTCTTCGTCTCAACTTGTTTAGAGGAGGTGTCTATACACCCCATAAACCACCGCAACCCCAGCTCAATTCTCCTTCTATATTGAACTGAAATAAATTAATATTTATATTAATATATATTAAAAAATAATTAATTTTAATTATATTTAATTACAAATAAACAATAACACACTACATAGATCGAAGATAGCTAGTTGGATGGGGCTGCATGCATCGACAATCAAGTTTTATTTGTGATGTTTTGTTTCCTCAATATCTTTCTTCTTTTATGTTCAATTTCAATTATAATTTGTAAATTAATATTATTTTCTTGTTTTTAATTATATTCTACCAAATAATTAACACTGACATCCTACTAAGTCTGTTGTTATTCGAGTTGTTTCCCCCATCATTGCCGCGGCATCATCATCATTTTGAATTGTGTGTGTGTGTTTGTATGATATTTTCTATCGTTTTTTTCTTTAAATACATAAATAAATACATAAATAAATAAATAAATACATAAATAATATATTTATTTATTTATTTTTAAAATGTTCTTTCAAGGGATGATGAGAGAAGCCCCTCAAGAGTATATACCCCCCAAGTGGCGTGCTGCTCTTCGTATCGTAGGATTCGTTGCAAGTTGTTTACTTATTAATAAATATGGAGAGTTAGCAGATATGCCAGAAAACAGTAAATTAGGATAATATATATCGAATATACTTCAGTTAGACACACGAGATAACGAAGCTCCTGCTGCTGCAGCAGCAGCAGCAGCAGCAGCAGCAGCAGCAGGAGCAGCAGCAGCTGCAGCAGCAGCTGCAGCAGCAGCAGGAGGAGCAGCAGCAGGAGCAGCAGCAGCTGCTGCTGTAGCAGAGCCAGGGCCCGAGCCTGCAGCACTCTACAGCGACACCGCTAGCTATTGCGCGAGACCCCGCTGCAGCAGCAGCAGAAGCTGCAGCAGCAGCAGAAGCTGCAGCAGCAGCAGAAGCTGCAGCAGCAGCAGAAGCTGCAGCAGCAGCAGAAGCTGCAGCAGCAGCAGAAGCTGCAGCAGCAGCTGCAGCAGCAGCAGAAGCTGCAGCAGCAGCAGAAGCTGCAGCAGCAGCAGAAGCTGCAGCAGCAGCAGAAGCTGCAGCAGCAGCAGCAGACACAGCAGCAACAGCAGCAGCAGCAGAGGCAGTAGCAGCTGCAACAAGGGTGTGTGTACGTCAGCAGCAGCACGTAAGATCTAAACAGAAGCAGCAATTGCAGCTGATAAGGACTCTACTGCAGCGGCTGTAGCTGCTGCGAGAGTGTGGGGTTAGTACAAGTACACAAGCTAGATAGACAGAGCAAGCCGTAGCTTCTGCTACGGCGTAGCTGTCAGCAGCAGCAGCAGCAGCAGCAGCCTCAGGCTGCTGCTGCAGGCAGCAGCTGTAGCAGCAGCAGCAGCTGCTGCTGCTGTTGCTGCCGCTGCTGTTGCTGCTGCTGCTGTTGCTGCTGCTGCTGCAGCAGTGTGCGCTTTCTATTGAAGCAACTCCTTTAAAAAATTGAGGAAAATTTTGTATGAGTTTGTAACACAAGTAAAAATCGTAAGAATATATATATATATATATATATATATATATATATATATATATATATATATATATATATATATATATATATATATATATATATATATATATATATATATATATATATATATATATATATATATATATATATATATATATAGTAAAGCAAAATATATAACATCAGCCCTCTGCCGCAGCAGCAGCAGCAGCAGCAGCAGCTGCTGCTGCTGCTGCTGCAGCAGCAACAGCTCCCAGGTGCAGCAACTTCCTACATACACCTGTAGCAATTCCTTCTGCTGCGGTTGCTGCTGCTGCTGCTGTTGCAGCAGCAGCAACAGCAGCAGCAACAGCAGCAGCAGCAGCAACAACAGCAGCAGCAGCAACAACAGCAGCAGCAGCAAAACCCTTTATCTGCTGTCTTCCACTTCTTCAGGATTCTGGTTGCTGCTGCATGCATCGCCGTCGGGGCTTTGCTGCAGCTCAATTGTGGGGGTGAGAGCATCGCTGCTGCACGGAGAGGCAACACAAATGCTTTCTGCTGCTAGCTCTGTCTTATCTGCTTCGGATTCGCCTTCCTCTAGAGATACACTAAGCTCTGCTGCTGCTGCTGCTGCTGCTGCTGCTGCTGTTGTTGCTGCTGCTGGTCCTGCTAGGGAGAAACGGTCTGCTGCTACTGCTTCAGCTGCTGCTGCTTCAGCTGCTGCTGCTTCTGGTGCTGCTGCTTCAGCTGCTGCTGCTTCTAGTGCTGCTGCTTCAGCTGCTGCTGCTTCAGCTGCTGCTGCTTCAGCTGCTGCTGCTTCTAGTGCTGCTGCTTCTGGTGCTGCTGCTTCGGGTGCTGCTGCTTCGGGTGCTGCTGCTTCGGGTGCTGCTGCTTCTAGTGCTGCTGCTTCTGGTGCTGCTGCTTCAGCTGCTGCTGCTCCTGGTGCTGCTGCTTCAGCTGCTGCTGCTTCTAGTGCTGCTGCTCCGGGTGCTGCTGCTTCTGGTGCTGCTGCTTCAGCCGCTGCTGCTTCAGGTGCTGCTGCTGCTTCTAGTGCTGCTGCTTCTGGTGCTGCTGCTTCTGGTGCTGCTGCTTCTGGTGCCGCTGCTTCAGGTGCTGCTGCTTCTAGTGCTGCTGCTGCTTCAGCTGCTGCTGCTTCTAGTGCTGCTGCTGCTTCAGGTGCTGCTGCTTCGGCTGCTGCTGCTTCAGCTGCTGCTGCTTCTAGTGCTGCTGCTGCTTCAGCTGCTGCTGCTTGGACTGCTGCTGCTTCAGCTGCTGCTGCTTGGGCTGCTGCTGCTTCTAGTGCTGCCGCTTCAGCTGCTGCTGCTTCAGCTGCTGCTGCTTCGGCTGCTGCTGCTTCAGCCGCTGCTGCTTCAGCTGCTGCTGCTTCGGCTGCTGCTGCTTCAGGTGCTGCTGCTTCTAGTGTAGCTGCTTCAGCTGCTGCTGCTTCATCTGCTGCTGCTTCAGCTGCTGCTGCTTCTAGTGATGCTGCTTCATCTGCTGCTGCTTCATCTGCTGCTGCTTCATCTGCTGCTGCTGCTTCTAGTGCTGCTGCGTCTTCTACCTCCATGTCTTCTGCTGCTGCAGTTTCTGCTTCTGCTTCAAGTGCAGCAACAGCTGCCTCTTCTGACTGGAATTCAGCTGCTTCAGCTGCTGCTGCTGCTGCTGCTGCTGCTACATCTGCTGTTGCTGCTGCTGCTGCTACATCTGCTGTTCCTGCTGCTGCTGCTGCTACATCTGCTGTTCCTGCTGCTGCTGCTGCTACATCTGCTGTTCCTGCTGCTGCTGCTGCTACATCTGCTGCTGCTGCTGCTGCTGCTACATCTGCTGCTGCTGCTGCTGGCATATCTTGCCCTTGAGCAATATTTGAGGATTCAGCGAAGGGTGAAAGGTCTTCTGCAGCAGCAGCAGCAGCATCTGCTGCTGCTGCTGCTGCTGCAGCAGCAGCAACAGCAGCAGCTGTTGCAGCAGCAGTAATATCAGCAGCCGCTATTTCAGCAGCAGCAGGAACAGCAGGAGCAGCAGAATAAGGGCTGTCTGCT
>OY986956.1:2002654-2007654 GCA_963920595.1 Eimeria praecox
AATACAGAAATAAATAAACATAATAATAATATATTATAATATATATACATTATTAAATAATAATTAATAATAATAGATAATAATAATAATAATAATAATAATAATAATAATAAAATAAATAAACCCTAATTTAAAAAATATAATAAACACCAAACATACTAAACCCTAAACCCTAAACCCTAAACCCTAAAGACAGGCCACATCCACGCAGACACCCCCATAATACTGCTGTAGCTTAAGCTCAGAGCAGCAGCAACAAGACAGCAGCAACAAGACAGCAGCAGCAAGACAGCAGCAGCACGACAGCAGCAGCAAGATAGCAGCAGCAGCAGCAAGACAGCAGCAGCAAGACAGCAGCAGCACGACAGCAGCAGCAAGATAGCAGCAGCAGCAAGACAGCAGCACCAAGACAGCAGCAGCACGACAGCAGCAGCAAGATAGCAGCAGCAGCAAGACAGCAGCAGCAAGACAGCAGCAGCAGCAAGACAGCAGCAGCAGCAATACAGCAGCAGCAATACAATCTATCTATGTGTTGTCTGTCTCACCTCCATCAAGCAACGACTCTGTCCTGGGGCGTTCGTACACTCCACCCCCACTTGTTCGAGTCACAGGCTTCATGTTGCCGTTCCCGCTGCTGCTGCTGCTGCTGCTGTTGTTGTTGTTGTTGTTGCTGCTGCTGCTGCTATTGCTGCTGCTGCTGCTGCTGCTGCTGCTATACACACCCCCATTGCCGCGCTGGGGGGCCCCCTCCTCGGGGCCCCCGAAGCCTGAGCAGAGGCCGCTAGCTGCTGCCTCCGCTCCACGACCTAACACACACACACAGCAACATCATCAATCAACACTCCCTCACAAACCCTAAACCCTAAACCCTAAACCCTAAACACCTAAGAAACACCCTGCTGCTGCTGCTGCTGCTGCTGCTGCTGCAACTTACAGGAAAGAACGCGGCGTCTCTTCGATCGTTCAGAAAGTCCTCCAGAATGCTGCAAACATAAAAATAAAACTAAGAGCCCACATCAGCAGCAGCAACAGCAGCAGCAACAGCAGCAACAGCAGCAACAATAGCAGCAGCAGCAGCAGCAACAGCAGCAGCAGGAGAGCGTACTGAGCCTTCATCAGTTCGTGTGTCTGTGGCAGAGTCAACAGCTTCATCTTCTTCTGCTTCTCCTTGCTGCATATTTGGAGGAATATCTAAATACGATGTCTTTGGATGCCCTCCTGGGGAGAAGGCTCGAACAACCCCTTGCTGCTGCTGCTGCTGCTGCTGCTGCTGCTGTTGCTGCTGCTGCTGCTGCTGCTGTTTCCTGGCAGCAGCAGCTCTACTTCTCCTGCTGCCTGCAGCTGCAGCAGGAGAAGCTCCAGCAATGTGCCCCTTAGGTGTTGGTGCAGCAAACATATCATGGGAGGGGGGCCCCGGGGGCCCCCCCCCTGCTGCTTGTGCTTTGTCTGCTTCCTTACAATTCACAGCCATTTGGAAAGCTCGTTCGTGCCCGTATCTCTTTGAACTAAAAACTAAAAACAAAATAAAAATAAAAAATAATAAATAATAAATAAATAATAAATAATAAATAAAATATATAATAAATAAAAAATAAAATAAAAAATAAAATTAAAAATAAAATAAAAAATAAAATAAAAAAACAAAATTAAAAATAAAAAAATAAAAAATGTTAATAGAAAAATTAACACACACATTGAGCCTCCTACATGCTTTAATGCAACATGTTACTTAGCGTATATTCTCCCTCTCTCTCTCTCTCTCTCTCTCTCTCTCTATATATATATATATATATATATATATATATATATATATATATATATATATATATATATATTGCTACATATATGTATACCTATCTATATCTATCTATATCTATAAATACATATATCTATATCTATATATCTATATCTATATCTATATCTATATATCTATATCTATATCTATCTATCTATCTATACATATATATATATATATATATATATATACAGATAGATATACAGATATAGACATATGGGGCTGATGCTCATGCTGCTGCCGCCACAGTTGCTGTTGTTCGATCATCCTAGCAGCCACTGCTCGCCTAACGAGTAGCAACAGCAGCAGCAAGACAGCAGCAGCAGCAAGACAGCAGCAGCAAGACAGCAGCAGCAAAACAGCAGCAGCAAAACAGCAGCAGCAGCAGCAAAACAGCACTAGCAGCAGCAAAACAGCACTATCAGCAGCAAGACAGCAGCAGCAGCAAGACAGCAGCAGCAGCAAAACAGCAGCAGCAGCAGCAATAGCAGGAGGTACCGTGCAGCCTCTTTCCAACTCCAGAAACACACGCGAGCCAACAACCCGTCGATCGATTAAACCAAACTCCCCTCGGGACCTTCGAGGGTAGGGAGGAGTGAGGCCCCCCCCCAGGGTCTTCTGCTTCTGCTGTTTCTGCTGCTGCTGCTGCTGCTGCTGCAGCAGCAGCAGCAGCAGCAGGCAACGGGCCAGATGAAAGAGAAGACACAGACGGAGGAGACACTGCTGATGCTGTCTCTCCTTTTATCCTGCTGCTGTTGCTGTAATCTGCTGCTATAGGATCTGCTGCTTCTGCTGGATCGTGTGGGATCGGGGGACTGCTGCTGCTGCTGCTGCTGCTGCTGTTGCTGCTGCTGCTGCTGTTTAGAGGAAGCCCTTGCTGCTTTGTTGCTGCATCAGCGGCTGCCGGGACTCCCGGGGCCCCTATCCGTTGCTCCTCCTGCTGCTGTTCATTCTGCAGCAGCAGCAGCACTTGCTGCTGCTGCTGCTGCTGCTGCTGCTCCTTCCGACTGTCTGGAAGAGAGACAGCAGCAGCAGAACTAAGTGCTGCAGTAGCTTGTTCTTGAACAACCTGCTGCAGCAGCTCTTCCTGTTGAAGGTCTTGCTGCTGCTGCTGCTGCTGCTGCTGCTGCTGCTGCTGCTGCAGCTCCCGCTGTTCGTGAAGCTCTTGTCGCTGCAGCAGTTCGTGCTGCTGCAGCAGCCCTTGCTGCTGCAGCAGCTTCTGGTGTTGCAGCAGCTCCTGCTGCTTCAGTAGTTCCTGCTGCTGCAGCAGCTGCCTCGCTAGCTGTTCTTCTGCTTCCCTCTGGCTTTGCTGTTCTCGAAGGAGCTGTTGACTTATTATGTGTTGGAGCTGCTGCTGCTGGAGCTGCTGCTGCTGCTGCTGCTGCTGCAGCTGCTGCAGCTGCAAATGATGCTGGAGGACTTGGGGGTTAGTAGAATGCTGCAGCGGTGTATGCTGCTGCATCAACAGCTGCTGTCTGAGTTGCTGTTCATGTATATGCTGCTGCTGTGCTTGCTGCTGCTGCAGCAGCAGCAGCTGCTGCTGTCTGCGTTGTTTTAAAAACTCAAGATGCTGCAGCTCTGCTGCATGGTGCTGCTGTACTGCTGCAGCAGCATTAACTTGGGGGCCCCACGGAACAGCAGGCGTGAGGCAGTTTTGTGTTTCTGAATCAACTAACCAGAGTGTAGAGGAAGCAGCAGCAGGTGCTGCTGCTGCTGCTGCTGCTGCAACACCTAAGGCCAAGCCTGTATTGGCTGCTGCTGCTGCTGCTGCTGCTGCAGATGGAGAGGGAAACCCTTCTCCTAAGACACCAAAGCCAGCAGGGACACCGCCTGGGGCTACCTGGCGCTGCTGCTGCACTGTGTCTTCTTTCATGCTGCAACACGGCGTGTACGATATAATAACTCCTTCGAAACTCAACAAACATACTTACTAGCAGCCGCGAAGGCCGCTAGTTAATAAAACCCCCTCCAGATTATTACAGGAGGTAATAGATAGTATAAGGTAATAATTTATCTATAAAATAAACTAAACTGGAAGAGACGGATTCGAGTGGGGCCTCCTGTAGCTACTGCTGCTGCTGCTGCTGCTGTTGCTGCTGCTGCTGCTGCTGCTGCTGCGGGGCATATCTAGATGCTGCAGCAATAAAGGCACAAAGCAGCGTAAATGCCTTTCAAGAGAGTCAAAACTCAATTTAATTAAATTTAGATTAAAACAAAAGAGAAAAGATAGTACGATCATCAACAGGGGAGGGGCCTCATATCCATTGCTGCTGATATGATACAGGTCCGTAGTGCAGCAGCAGCTGCTGTTGCTGCTGCTGGTGTTTATAAATAAGGAGTAAATAATGTTTCTTAATCTTAAATACCATTAAAAGAATACATTTATTATAATAAAACACAAAAATATAAAGAAATAAAGAAAGAAACAATACAGAATGAAATAACAGCGTACTGCTGCGGGGTAAGAGCCAGCCCAAAACTCTGAGCGGTACCAAGTGTACGTACAGCCCAAGACCACGAGTAAGTTATATATATATATTTATCTGTTTCTCTCTATATTATTTATATTTATTTAAATTCTAATTTTAAATTCAAGATGATTCCATAATTAATGGTTTAAATATATAGATATTTACTATAATGGCCTCGCATACAGTTGTGTTGTCTGTACATATCATATATGTGCGTAGGTAGATTTTGTTTGTATAATGATATATTACTTATTTCTATTTGCATGCAGACAGAGTATATATTTCAAGTACGTATTTAAATACTCTCTTCCTTAGTAGGATAGAGGGGGATCGTATCTTTCTATTTCTAAGTAATGCCATTGACTACAATACCATCAAACACCAAATTAATAAAAAAAAACACAAGAGCAGCTGATACTAATTTCTTAACCCTCCCTCTAAATCCTAAGCACATAAAGGCCAAATGTCTATACACTAGGAGTTTCGTATCCTTTACTATTATATATATATATATACATATATATATATCCTTTACTATTATATATATATATATACATATATATATATATATATATATATATATATATATATATATATATATATATATATATATTAGATTATATATATATATATATATATATAATATACATATATATATATATATTAGATTATATATATATATATATATAATATACATATATATATATATATATATATATATATATATACATATA
>OY986956.1:2679511-2735867 GCA_963920595.1 Eimeria praecox
AGAGGGCAGGATTTTGCAGCTTTTGTGATACTTCTGTAAGGTGTTTGATGGCTTCTCTACTGATGCGCTCTTCGGCGTTTCCACCTGCACGTTGATAAATTCATGGGGTGCGGCCTGTCCTACGCGAAAGCTGTTGAGGGTGTTGGCTGACTTGGTTCGCTCTGCTTGTATCTGCATATTGTCAAAGGCACCGACGTTTAATTTTGCATTGTTTCTGAAACCGATAGCACGCTTGTAGTTTGTCCTCAGAAGGAATGCTTGGGCTTTCGTGATACAGCATTTGTAGGTGTGATACATGTCCCTGCCTCCTCTAAAGGGCGGAACTGTTCTATGCTTTCTAGCTTTCTAATATGTTGAGGTGCAAGATACCATATCTCCGTTTGCCTGGACATAAACGCCTACGTTTTGAGCAGTCTAATTCTATGCGAGTTTGTAGCTCGTATCCTCCTATGGATCACGCCTTCACCTAATTGTGGGTATTTTCGGCGAGTTCTGCAAGGATCGCTGTTGGCTCGTCTTGGGCAATGCTTGGCAGAGAGACGTTACGGAGACGAAGGGCATTATGATTGGGAAACGTTGCTTATACAGAAGCTGCACATATATGGCGCTGCCTGAATTGTGGTGGATGTGGTACTGCCCAGCCTGTGGCTGACTGGCCGTATCGCGCATGGCCGCCCACATCATGCGTCTTTTCTGCGGGTGCCATGCACTTACACATGAGCAGGATCTGTATCTATATGTTTATGCATATCTCTATATACATTTATATCAATGCCTATCTATCTATCCATCTCTCTCTCGCTCTATCCCTCTCTCCCTCCCTCCATATATACATCTATATTCATACATACATGCAGATATACAGGCATAGATATGCAGATATAGTTCTGTATTTATATCTATGGCTATATATCTGTATGCGTGCTTGTATGCGCATCTGTATATCTATATCTGTATACGCATAAGTATATATATATATATATATATATATATATATATATATATATATATATATGTATATAGATAACTAGATAGATAGGTGTAATATGTACAATATATATATGGGCATGGTTTTGATTCGATGCGCCTGGCCTCTAAATAGTGAGTAGATACCGGTCTGCGTGGCAGAGGCAATGAAAGCGTGCATGCTGCGTTGAAGGATATGCGGAGGTTGGCATTTGTGCTGGAAGCCGTTAGGATGGGTCGATCCACAGAGGTGCCTTAGCGCGTGCCAACAATCGTTTCGCCACATGGAGATGCGTCTATTGCTCCGTGCGTCTCATCGAGCAAGCAATTTCTCGAGTAAGACTGGCATGCCAAGTGTTACTATCGTTCTGCCGGATAGGTTTTGTTTGCTGCGGTTTAGCCTGTAGGTCGCAGAACACTTCAGCTTAACTGAATGGGGAGCAATGTGCTACTGAGCTTACCCAGCTCACTTGCGTGGGTTTAAGGGACGCCTCGAAGCAGCGCAATCCGCCGCAACACGTTATCTGTTTGCCCTGGTGACGGTGAGGTTAGTTCGCACATGCGTTGGAAGGGCCTTTTTTCGCATCGTCGCAGCGTCCATGAAGTGCCGCAGAGACACTCGCAGAGGGCAGGATTTTGCAGCTTTTGTGATACTTCTGTAAGGTGTTTGATGGCTTCTACTGATGCGCTCTTCGGCATTTCCACCTGCACGTTGATAAATTCATGGGGTGCGGCCTGTCCTACGCGAAAGCTGTTGAGGGTGTTGGCTGACTTGGTTCGCTCTGCTTGTATCTGCATATTGTCAAAGGCACCGACGTTTAATTTTGCATTGTTTCTGAAACCGATAGCACGCTTGTAGTTTGTCCTCAGAAGGAATGCTTGGGCTTTCGTGATACAGCATTTGTAGGTGTGATACATGTCCCTGCCTCCTCTAAAGGGCGGAACTGTTCTATGCTTTCTAGCTTTCTAATATGTTGAGGTGCCAGATACCATATCTCCGTTTGCCTGGACATAAACGCCTACGTTTTGAGCAGTCTAATTCTATGCGAGTTTGTAGCTCGTATCCTCCTATGGGTCACGCCTTCACCTAATTGTGGGTGCGGCCCAAGTGGATGTGACAAGAAAGGCGTCGGCAGAGCTTAGGGGTCCCTGGTTTGGCTTCGACTGCCAGCAACGTTTTGGCTTGCGCCAGTGAAGGCGGCACGTCGTATGAATACACGGGTGTTCCAGATCGGATGATTTGCTTCTATCGCATATCGTTGCATCCACCGCTTTATGCTTTCAAACCGCCATTTCATAGATTGCTATTTGCATCCTGTGCATGCTGTGCATCGGTTTGGCATGCGCGGCTGTGGAGAAGGCTGGATTCGTTCGCCAGGGTCTGGCAGTCAGTTGGGTTGGAGCTCACACATGATAATGGGCTGGTTTGGGTATCCCTGTGTTACCAACAGACTATGGCGAAACGGTCCGCGCTATCGCTGTCGTTGACAATCTCTGGTGTTCAGCGTGTTAAGGTCGCATTGTCTTTCTTTGACTGTGCATTGCAGAGGAACGCTGAGCAAGCAAAGACTAGTGCGGTTACGATGTGCCGGTTGGACAGGAGATCGACGCATTTCGCTGTGCCTGGATTGTTGTGGGCGTGGTGTTACGCAGCCTGTGGGTGACCAGCCACACTGTATGTCGTGTAGTGTGACTGTACCTTCGCAAGTGCAATGCGCTGCTCGGATGCAGCGCATTCCACTTGCGCTTTTGTATTTCTGGAGACACTGCCCTTTATCCTATGTGCTTGCCTTGCAAACAGTGTGCGGAGTGGAGTGCGGTGCGCGGTGCAGGGTTGGCGGTGGCGTAGATGCGAGTGATATGTGGAGCCAACAGATGCATTCCGTTGGTCGTTCTGTCGAGCCCGTTATAGGTTGCTGAGGAACATGTGCGCCTAGGTCGCTAACTGCCGTTTCGGAATAGTGTGCCGCTCGTATTTTGGCGTGTAACCTTTGGGACGAGATATTTGGCAAACAAGGTAAGGTATTGGGCCTCCCCTGCAAGTTGCTTATATAGCTTCTGCCGTGTTGAGAAGCAGTCAGTGAGCTTCAGGAGGCTTTGGCTGGTTTGGCAAAGGAACGGTGCATTTTGGTGTGGGCCTATGGTGGTGGCTCGTGCATGAGTTACAGCGTCGAGCACATACAAGAACGAAAAGGCGTAGGTGCTTGCCCTGGGCAATGGTAGTGTAGGTTCGACGGCGCTCTGGGTAAAGATTTTGAACTTTTCAGGGAGTATGCCTGATGCGGAGGACTCAGATGAGCAGAGAGGAAGAGGCGGAAGCTTTGGAGGTATTCTTGTGTGGCGTGACATGACAGGTAGCTTGTGTTTCGTGGTGTTTGTGCCTGCAAGCCGATAAATCCGTGGATAGCCGACTTGCCTTTGTGCATCCGTTAAGCAGCTAGGCTTGTAGCCTGTTCTGTTCTGTTTGTTATTCTCGTATTTTTTCTTGGCTGGCTGCGATGCTCGTTCGATGGTAGGGCATTTTGCTGTTCAATCCCAAGTTCGTAGCTCTTCCTCAGCGGAACGGCGTATGTTGTGCTAGGTTCGCATTCGTGATTGTAGGAGTGGGTCCTGCCTCTTTTTTTGAGTGGGAATTTATTTTCCTTCCTTCGCCCTGTCCTGCCGTTTCTCCAGTTGGGGATGCAGTCGTTTCGAGCCTGCTGAAGCTGAGGGTGCTGTTTTGGCAAAACAGGGGAGCATCTCTCGTTTTGCGTGGATGAGTGCAGCACATGGGAGTGATAGATGAATTGCCTTTTCGACTACTCAGTGCCTAATGCGGATCTTACCGCTTCGTTACCTAGATGTACCTGTAGTCATGCGTTGAAGAATTGTTCTTCTGTTTCTAGCCTGTGCGTTTCGAAGCATGGTTTGTGCCTGAGTGCAGTGCCTGCAACATCGCAAAAGGACGTCATGTTTGTGTCTGTAGCCACTCTTTGAAGAAATTGTTTTGGGGTGTTTTAGCCTGTGCGTCGCCTGTCTCATTTAGGCGTTGACAGCCACGGAAACAGAAGATTGCTGCATGCCAATGTCTGCGAGTCAGTTGTCTCGGCGTGGCCACGTCGTGGTGGACAAGTAGGTGTGCCCAGGTTTTACTAAAGAACTGTGTGGATATATGGCCAGTTTGGTTGTTAACGGGGCATTTTGTGATACTCGGCGAGTTCTGCGGGGATCGCTGTTGGCTCGTCTTGGGCAGTGCTTGGCAGAGAGACGTTACGGAGACGAAGGGCATTATGATTGGGAAACGTTGCTTATACAGAAGCTGCACATATATGGCGCTGCCTGAATTGTGGTGGATGTGGTGCTGCCCAGCCTGTGGGTGACTGGCCGTATCGCGCATGGCCGCCCACATCATGCGTCTTTTCTGCGGGTGCCATGCACTTACACATGAGCAGGATCTGTATCTATATGTTTATGCATATCTCTATATACATTTATATCAATGCCTATCTATCTATCCATCTCTCTCTCGCTCTATCCCTCTCTCCCTCCATATATACATCTATATTCATACATACATGCATATATACAGGCATAGATATGCAGATATAGTTCTGTATTTATATCTATGGCTATATATCTGTATGCGTGCTTGTATGCGCATCTGTATATCTATATCTGTATACGCATAAGTATATATATATATATATATATAGATAGATAGATAGATAACTAGATAGATAGGTGTAATATGTACAATATATATATGGGCATGGTTTTGATTCGATGCGCCTGGCCTCTAAATAGTGAGTAGATACCGGTCTGCGTGGCAGAGGCAATGAAAGCGTGCATGCTGCGTTGAAGGATATGCGGAGGTTGGCATTTGTGCTGGAAGCCGTTAGGATGGGTCGATCCACAGAGGTGCCTTAGCGCGTGCCAACAATCGTTTCGCCACATGGAGATGCGTCTATTGCTCCGTGCGTCTCATCGAGCAAGCAATTTCTCGAGTAAGACTGGCATGCCAAGTGTCACTATCGTTCTGCCGGATAGGTTTTGTTTGCTGCGGTTTAGCCTGTAGGTCGCAGAACACTTCAGCTTAACTGAATGGGGAGCAATGTGCTACTGAGCTTACCCAGCTCACTTGCGTGGGTTTAAGGGACGCCTCGAAGCAGCGCAATCCGCCGCAACACGTTATCTGTTTGCCCTGGTGACGGTGAGGTTAGTTCGCACATGCGTTGGAAGGGCCTTTTTTCGCATCGTCGCAGCGTCCATGAAGTGCCGCAGAGACACTCGCAGAGGGCAGGATTTTGCAGCTTTTGTGATACTTCTGTAAGGTGTTTGATGGCTTCTACTGATGCGCTCTTCGGCATTTCCACCTGCACGTTGATAAATTCATGGGGTGCGGCCTGTCCTACGCGAAAGCTGTTGAGGGTGTTGGCTGACTTGGTTCGCTCTGCTTGTATCTGCATATTGTCAAAGGCACCGACGTTTAATTTTGCATTGTTTCTGAAACCGATAGCACGCTTGTAGTTTGTCCTCAGAAGGAATGCTTGGGCTTTCGTGATACAGCATTTGTAGGTGTGATACATGTCCCTGCCTCCTCTAAAGGGCGGAACTGTTCTATGCTTTCTAGCTTTCTAATATGTTGAGGTGCCAGATACCATATCTCCGTTTGCCTGGACATAAACGCCTACGTTTTGAGCAGTCTAATTCTATGCGAGTTTGTAGCTCGTATCCTCCTATGGGTCACGCCTTCACCTAATTGTGGGTGCGGCCCAAGTGGATGTGACAAGAAAGGCGTCGGCAGAGCTTAGGGGTCCCTGGTTTGGCTTCGACTGCCAGCAACGTTTTGGCTTGCGCCAGTGAAGGCGGCACGTCGTATGAATACACGGGTGTTCCAGATCGGATGATTTGCTTCTATCGCATATCGTTGCATCCACCGCTTTATGCTTTCAAACCGCCATTTCATAGATTGCTATTTGCATCCTGTGCATGCTGTGCATCGGTTTGGCATGCGCGGCTGTGGAGAAGGCTGGATTCGTTCGCCAGGGTCTGGCAGTCAGTTGGGTTGGAGCTCACACATGATAATGGGCTGGTTTGGGTATCCCTGTGTTACCAACAGACTATGGCGAAACGGTCCGCGCTATCGCTGTCGTTGACAATCTCTGGTGTTCAGCGTGTTAAGGTCGCATTGTCTTTCTTTGACTGTGCATTGCAGAGGAACGCTGAGCAAGCAAAGACTAGTGCGGTTACGATGTGCCGGTTGGACAGGAGATCGACGCATTTCGCTGTGCCTGGATTGTTGTGGGCGTGGTGTTACGCAGCCTGTGGGTGACCAGCCACACTGTATGTCGTGTAGTGTGACTGTACCTTCGCAAGTGCAATGCGCTGCTCGGATGCAGCGCATTCCACTTGCGCTTTTGTATTTCTGGAGACACTGCCCTTTATCCTATGTGCTTGCCTTGCAAACAGTGTGCGGAGTGGAGTGCGGTGCGCGGTGCAGGGTTGGCGGTGGCGTAGATGCGAGTGATATGTGGAGCCAACAGATGCATTCCGTTGGTCGTTCTGTCGAGCCCGTTATAGGTTGCTGAGGAACATGTGCGCCTAGGTCGCTAACTGCCGTTTCGGAATAGTGTGCCGCTCGTATTTTGGCGTGTAACCTTTGGGACGAGATATTTGGCAAACAAGGTAAGGTATTGGGCCTCCCCTGCAAGTTGCTTATATAGCTTCTGCCGTGTTGAGAAGCAGTCAGTGAGCTTCAGGAGGCTTTGGCTGGTTTGGCAAAGGAACGGTGCATTTTGGTGTGGGCCTATGGTGGTGGCTCGTGCATGAGTTACAGCGTCGAGCACATACAAGAACGAAAAGGCGTAGGTGCTTGCCCTGGGCAATGGTAGTGTAGGTTCGACGGCGCTCTGGGTAAAGATTTTGAACTTTTCAGGGAGTATGCCTGATGCGGAGGACTCAGATGAGCAGAGAGGAAGAGGCGGAAGCTTTGGAGGTATTCTTGTGTGGCGTGACATGACAGGTAGCTTGTGTTTCGTGGTGTTTGTGCCTGCAAGCCGATAAATCCGTGGATAGCCGACTTGCCTTTGTGCATCCGTTAAGCAGCTAGGCTTGTAGCCTGTTCTGTTCTGTTTGTTATTCTCGTGTTTGCTTTTGGCTGGCTGTGATGCTCGTTCGATGGTAGGGCATTTTGCTGTTCAATCCCAAGTTCGTAGCTCTTCCTCAGCGGAACGGCGTATGTTGTGCTAGGTTCGCATTCGTGATTGTAGGAGTGGGTCCTGCCTCTTTTTTTGAGTGGGAATTTATTTTCCTTCCTTCGCCCTGTCCTGCCGTTTCTCCAGTTGGGGATGCAGTCGTTTCGAGCCTGCTGAAGCTGAGGGTGCTGTTTTGGCAAAACAGGGGAGCATCTCTCGTTTTGCGTGGATGAGTGCAGCACATGGGAGTGATAGATGAATTGCCTTTTCGACTACTCAGTGCCTAATGCGGATCTTACCGCTTCGTTACCTAGATGTACCTGTAGTCATGCGTTGAAGAATTGTTCTTCTGTTTCTAGCCTGTGCGTTTCGAAGAATGGTTTGTGCCTGAGTGCAGTGCCTGCAACATCGCAAAAGGACGTCATGTTTGTGTCTGTAGCCACTCTTTGAAGAAATTGTTTTGGGGTGTTTTAGCCTGTGCGTCGCCTGTCTCATTTAGGCGTTGACAGCCACGGAAACAGAAGATTGCTGCATGCCAATGTCTGCGAGTCAGTTGTCTCGGCGTGGCCACGTCGTGGTGGACAAGTAGGTGTGCCCAGGTTTTACTAAAGAGCTGTGTGGATATATGGCCAGTTTGGTTGTTAACGGGGCATTTTGTGATACTCGGCGAGTTCTGCGGGGATCGCTGTTGGCTCGTCTTGGGCAGTGCTTGGCAGAGAGACGTTACGGAGACGAAGGGCATTATGATTGGGAAACGTTGCTTATACAGAAGCTGCACATATATGGCGCTGCCTGAATTGTGGTGGATGTGGTGCTGCCCAGCCTGTGGCTGACTGGCCGTATCGCGCATGGCCGCCCACATCATGCGTCTTTTCTGCGGGTGCCATGCACTTACACATGAGCAGGATCTGTATCTATATGTTTATGCATATCTCTATATACATTTATATCAATGCCTATCTATCTATCCATCTCTCTCTCGCTCTATCCCTCTCTCCCTCCCTCCATATATACATCTATATTCATACATACATGCAGATATACAGGCATAGATATGCAGATATAGTTCTGTATTTATATCTATGGCTATATATCTGTATGCGTGCTTGTATGCGCATCTGTATATCTATATCTGTATACGCATAAGTATATATATATATATATATATATATATATATATATATATATATATATATAGATAACTAGATAGATAGGTGTAATATGTACAATATATATATGGGCATGGTTTTGATTCGATGTGCCTGGCCTCTAAATAGTGAGTAGATACCGGTCTACGTGGCAGAGGCAATGAAAGCGTGCATGCTGCGTTGAAGGATATGCGGAGGTTGGCATTTGTGCTGGAAGCCGTTAGGATGGGTCGATCCACAGAGGTGCCTTAGCGCGTGCCAACAATCGTTTCGCCACATGGAGATGCGTCTATTGCTCCGTGCGTCTCATCGAGCAAGCAATTTCTCGAGTAAGACTGGCATGCCAAGTGTCACTATCGTTCTGCCGGATAGGTTTTGTTTGCTGCGGTTTAGCCTGTAGGTCGCAGAACACTTCAGCTTAACTGAATGGGGAGCAATGTGCTACTGAGCTTACCCAGCTCACTTGCGTGGGTTTAAGGGACGCCTCGAAGCAGCGCAATCCGCCGCAACACGTTATCTGTTTGCCCTGGTGACGGTGAGGTTAGTTCGCACATGCGTTGGAAGGGCCTTTTTTCGCATCGTCGCAGCGTCCATGAAGTGCCGCAGAGACACTCGCAGAGGGCAGGATTTTGCAGCTTTTGTGATACTTCTGTAAGGTGTTTGATGGCTTCTCTACTGATGCGCTCTTCGGCGTTTCCACCTGCACGTTGATAAATTCATGGGGTGCGGCCTGTCCTACGCGAAAGCTGTTGAGGGTGTTGGCTGACTTGGTTCGCTCTGCTTGTATCTGCATATTGTCAAAGGCACCGACGTTTAATTTTGCATTGTTTCTGAAACCGATAGCACGCTTGTAGTTTGTCCTCAGAAGGAATGCTTGGGCTTTCGTGATACAGCATTTGTAGGGGTGATACATGTCCCTGCCTCCTCTAAAGGGCAGAACTGTTCTATGCTTTCTAGCTTTCTAATATGTTGAGGTGCAAGATACCATATCTCCGTTTGCCTGGACATAAACGCTTACCTTTTGAGCAGTCTAATTCTATGCGAGTTTGTAGCTCGTATCCTCCTATGGATCAGGCCTTCACCTAATTGTGGGTGCGGCCCAAGTGGATGTGACAAGAAAGGCGTCGGCAGAGCTTAGGGGTCCCTGGTTTGGCTTCGACTGCCAGCAACGTTTTGGCTTGCGCCAGTGAAGGCGGCACGTCGTATGAATACAGGGTGTTCCAGATCGGATGATTTGCTTCTATCGCATATCGTTGCATCCACCGCTTTATGCTTTCAAACCGCCATTTCATAGATTGCTATTTGCATCCTGTGCATGCTGTGCATCGGTTTGGCATGCGCGGCTGTGGAGAAGGCTGGATTCGTTCGCCAGGGTCTGGCAGTCAGTTGGGTTGGAGCTCACACATGATAATGGGCTGGTTTGGGTATCCCTGTGGTACCAACAGACTATGGCGAAACGGTCCGCGCTATCGCTGTCGTTGACAATCTCTGGTGTTCAGCGTGTTAAGGTCGCATTGTCTTTCTTTGACTGTGCATTGCAGAGGAACGCTGAGCAAGCAAAGACTAGTGCGGTTACGATGTGCCGGTTGGACAGGAGATCGACGCATTTCGCTGTGCCTGGATTGTTGTGGGCGTGGTGTTACGCAGCCTGTGGGTGACCAGCCACACTGTATGTCGTGTAGTGTGACTGTACCTTCGCAAGTGCAATGCGCTGCTCGGATGCAGCGCATTCCACTTGCGCTTTTGTATTTCTGGAGACACTGCCCTTTATCCTATGTGCTTGCCTTGCAAACAGTGTGCGGAGTGGAGTGCGGTGCGCGGTGCAGGGTTGGCGGTGGCGTAGATGCGAGTGATATGTGGAGCCAACAGATGCATTCCGTTGGTCGTTCTGTCGAGCCCGTTATAGGTTGCTGAGGAACATGTGCGCCTAGGTCGCTAACTGCCGTTTCGGAATAGTGTGCCGCTCGTATTTTGGCGTGTAACCTTTGGGACGAGATATTTGGCAAACAAGGTAAGGTATTGGGCCTCCCCTGCAAGTTGCTTATATAGCTTCTGCCGTGTTGAGAAGCAGTCAGTGAGCTTCAGGAGGCTTTGGCTGGTTTGGCAAAGGAACGGTGCATTTTGGTGTGGGCCTATGGTGGTGGCTCGTGCATGAGTTACAGCGTCGAGCACATACAAGAACGAAAAGGCGTAGGTGCTTGCCCTGGGCAATGGTAGTGTAGGTTCGACGGCGCTCTGGGTAAAGATTTTGAACTTTTCAGGGAGTATGCCTGATGCGGAGGACTCAGATGAGCAGAGAGGAAGAGGCGGAAGCTTTGGAGGTATTCTTGTGTGGCGTGACATGACAGGTAGCTTGTGTTTCGTGGTGTTTGTGCCTGCAAGCCGATAAATCCGTGGATAGCCGACTTGCCTTTGTGCATCCGTTAAGCAGCTAGGCTTGTAGCCTGTTCTGTTCTGTTTGTTATTCTCGTGTTTGCTTTTGGCTGGCTGTGATGCTCGTTCGATGGTAGGGCATTTTGCTGTTCAATCCCAAGTTCGTAGCTCTTCCTCAGCGGAACGGCGTATGTTGTGCTAGGTTCGCATTCGTGATTGTAGGAGTGGGTCCTGCCTCTTTTTTTGAGTGGGAATTTATTTTCCTTCCTTCGCCCTGTCCTGCCGTTTCTCCAGTTGGGGATGCAGTCGTTTCGAGCCTGCTGAAGCTGAGGGTGCTGTTTTGGCAAAACAGGGGAGCATCTCTCGTTTTGCGTGGATGAGTGCAGCACATGGGAGTGATAGATGAATTGCCTTTTCGACTACTCAGTGCCTAATGCGGATCTTACCGCTTCGTTACCTAGATGTACCTGTAGTCATGCGTTGAAGAATTGTTCTTCTGTTTCTAGCCTGTGCGTTTCGAAGCATGGTTTGTGCCCGAGTGCAGTGCCTGCAACATCGCAAAAGGACGTCATGTTTGTGTCTGTAGCCACTCTTTGAAGAAATTGTTTTGGGGTGTTTTAGCCTGTGCGTCGCCTGTCTCATTTAGGCGTTGACAGGCACGGAAACAGAAGATTGCTGCATGCCAATGTCTGCGAGTCAGTTGTCTCGGCGTGGCCACGTCGTGGTGGACAAGTAGGTGTGCCCAGGTTTTACTAAAGAGCTGTGTGGATATATGGCCAGTTTGGTTGTTAACGGGGCATTTTGTGATACTCGGCGAGTTCTGCGGGGATCGCTGTTGGCTCGTCTTGGGCAGTGCTTGGCAGAGAGACGTTACGGAGACGAAGGGCATTATGATTGGGAAACGTTGCTTATACAGAAGCTGCACATATATGGCGCTGCCTGAATTGTGGTGGATGTGGTGCTGCCCAGCCTGTGGGTGACTGGCCGTATCGCGCATGGCCGCCCACATCATGCGTCTTTTCTGCGGGTGCCATGCACTTACACATGAGCAGGATCTGTATCTATATGTTTATGCATATCTCTATATACATTTATATCAATGCCTATCTATCTATCCATCTCTCTCTCGCTCTATCCCTCTCTCCCTCCCTCCATATATACATCTATATTCATACATACATGCAGATATACAGGCATAGATATGCAGATATAGTTCTGTATTTATATCTATGGCTATATATCTGTATGCGTGCTTGTATGCGCATCTGTATATCTATATCTGTATACGCATAAGTATATATATATATATATATATATATATATATATATATATATATAGATAACTAGATAGATAGGTGTAATATGTACAATATATATATGGGCATGGTTTTGATTCGATGTGCCTGGCCTCTAAATAGTGAGTAGATACCGGTCTACGTGGCAGAGGCAATGAAAGCGTGCATGCTGCGTTGAAGGATATGCGGAGGTTGGCATTTGTGCTGGAAGCCGTTAGGATGGGTCGATCCACAGAGGTGCCTTAGCGCGTGCCAACAATCGTTTCGCCACATGGAGATGCGTCTATTGCTCCGTGCGTCTCATCGAGCAAGCAATTTCTCGAGTAAGACTGGCATGCCAAGTGTCACTATCGTTCTGCCGGATAGGTTTTGTTTGCTGCGGTTTAGCCTGTAGGTCGCAGAACACTTCAGCTTAACTGAATGGGGAGCAATGTGCTACTGAGCTTACCCAGCTCACTTGCGTGGGTTTAAGGGACGCCTCGAAGCAGCGCAATCCGCCGCAACACGTTATCTGTTTGCCCTGGTGACGGTGAGGTTAGTTCGCACATGCGTTGGAAGGGCCTTTTTTCGCATCGTCGCAGCGTCCATGAAGTGCCGCAGAGACACTCGCAGAGGGCAGGATTTTGCAGCTTTTGTGATACTTCTGTAAGGTGTTTGATGGCTTCTCTACTGATGCGCTCTTCGGCGTTTCCACCTGCACGTTGATAAATTCATGGGGTGCGGCCTGTCCTACGCGAAAGCTGTTGAGGGTGTTGGCTGACTTGGTTCGCTCTGCTTGTATCTGCATATTGTCAAAGGCACCGACGTTTAATTTTGCATTGTTTCTGAAACCGATAGCACGCTTGTAGTTTGTCCTCAGAAGGAATGCTTGGGCTTTCGTGATACAGCATTTGTAGGGGTGATACATGTCCCTGCCTCCTCTAAAGGGCAGAACTGTTCTATGCTTTCTAGCTTTCTAATATGTTGAGGTGCAAGATACCATATCTCCGTTTGCCTGGACATAAACGCTTACCTTTTGAGCAGTCTAATTCTATGCGAGTTTGTAGCTCGTATCCTCCTATGGATCAGGCCTTCACCTAATTGTGGGTGCGGCCCAAGTGGATGTGACAAGAAAGGCGTCGGCAGAGCTTAGGGGTCCCTGGTTTGGCTTCGACTGCCAGCAACGTTTTGGCTTGCGCCAGTGAAGGCGGCACGTCGTAGGGTGTTCCAGATCGGATGATTTGCTTCTATCGCATATCGTTGCATCCACCGCTTTATGCTTTCAAACCGCCATTTCATAGATTGCTATTTGCATCCTGTGCATGCTGTGCATCGGTTTGGCATGCGCGGCTGTGGAGAAGGCTGGATTCGTTCGCCAGGGTCTGGCAGTCAGTTGGGTTGGAGCTCACACATGATAATGGGCTGGTTTGGGTATCCCTGTGGTACCAACAGACTATGGCGAAACGGTCCGCGCTATCGCTGTCGTTGACAATCTCTGGTGTTCAGCGTGTTAAGGTCGCATTGTCTTTCTTTGACTGTGCATTGCAGAGGAACGCTGAGCAAGCAAAGACTAGTGCGGTTACGATGTGCCGGTTGGACAGGAGATCGACGCATTTCGCTGTGCCTGGATTGTTGTGGGCGTGGTGTTACGCAGCCTGTGGGTGACCAGCCACACTGTATGTCGTGTAGTGTGACTGTACCTTCGCAAGTGCAATGCGCTGCTCGGATGCAGCGCATTCCACTTGCGCTTTTGTATTTCTGGAGACACTGCCCTTTATCCTATGTGCTTGCCTTGCAAACAGTGTGCGGAGTGGAGTGCGGTGCGCGGTGCAGGGTTGGCGGTGGCGTAGATGCGAGTGATATGTGGAGCCAACAGATGCATTCCGTTGGTCGTTCTGTCGAGCCCGTTATAGGTTGCTGAGGAACATGTGCGCCTAGGTCGCTAACTGCCGTTTCGGAATAGTGTGCCGCTCGTATTTTGGCGTGTAACCTTTGGGACGAGATATTTGGCAAACAAGGTAAGGTATTGGGCCTCCCCTGCAAGTTGCTTATATAGCTTCTGCCGTGTTGAGAAGCAGTCAGTGAGCTTCAGGAGGCTTTGGCTGGTTTGGCAAAGGAACGGTGCATTTTGGTGTGGGCCTATGGTGGTGGCTCGTGCATGAGTTACAGCGTCGAGCACATACAAGAACGAAAAGGCGTAGGTGCTTGCCCTGGGCAATGGTAGTGTAGGTTCGACGGCGCTCTGGGTAAAGATTTTGAACTTTTCAGGGAGTATGCCTGATGCGGAGGACTCAGATGAGCAGAGAGGAAGAGGCGGAAGCTTTGGAGGTATTCTTGTGTGGCGTGACATGACAGGTAGCTTGTGTTTCGTGGTGTTTGTGCCTGCAAGCCGATAAATCCGTGGATAGCCGACTTGCCTTTGTGCATCCGTTAAGCAGCTAGGCTTGTAGCCTGTTCTGTTCTGTTTGTTATTCTCGTGTTTGCTTTTGGCTGGCTGTGATGCTCGTTCGATGGTAGGGCATTTTGCTGTTCAATCCCAAGTTCGTAGCTCTTCCTCAGCGGAACGGCGTATGTTGTGCTAGGTTCGCATTCGTGATTGTAGGAGTGGGTCCTGCCTCTTTTTTTGAGTGGGAATTTATTTTCCTTCCTTCGCCCTGTCCTGCCGTTTCTCCAGTTGGGGATGCAGTCGTTTCGAGCCTGCTGAAGCTGAGGGTGCTGTTTTGGCAAAACAGGGGAGCATCTCTCGTTTTGCGTGGATGAGTGCAGCACATGGGAGTGATAGATGAATTGCCTTTTCGACTACTCAGTGCCTAATGCGGATCTTACCGCTTCGTTACCTAGATGTACCTGTAGTCATGCGTTGAAGAATTGTTCTTCTGTTTCTAGCCTGTGCGTTTCGAAGCATGGTTTGTGCCCGAGTGCAGTGCCTGCAACATCGCAAAAGGACGTCATGTTTGTGTCTGTAGCCACTCTTTGAAGAAATTGTTTTGGGGTGTTTTAGCCTGTGCGTCGCCTGTCTCATTTAGGCGTTGACAGCCACGGAAACAGAAGATTGCTGCATGCCAATGTCTGCGAGTCAGTTGTCTCGGCGTGGCCACGTCGTGGTGGACAAGTAGGTGTGCCCAGGTTTTACTAAAGAGCTGTGTGGATATATGGCCAGTTTGGTTGTTAACGGGGCATTTTGTGATACTCGGCGAGTTCTGCGGGGATCGCTGTTGGCTCGTCTTGGGCAGTGCTTGGCAGAGAGACGTTACGGAGACGAAGGGCATTATGATTGGGAAACGTTGCTTATACAGAAGCTGCACATATATGGCGCTGCCTGAATTGTGGTGGATGTGGTGCTGCCCAGCCTGTGGGTGACTGGCCGTATCGCGCATGGCCGCCCACATCATGCGTCTTTTCTGCGGGTGCCATGCACTTACACATGAGCAGGATCTGTATCTATATGTTTATGCATATCTCTATATACATTTATATCAATGCCTATCTATCTATCCATCTCTCTCTCGCTCTATCCCTCTCTCCCTCCCTCCATATATACATCTATATTCATACATACATGCAGATATACAGGCATAGATATGCAGATATAGTTCTGTATTTATATCTATGGCTATATATCTGTATGCGTGCTTGTATGCGCATCTGTATATCTATATCTGTATACGCATAAGTATATATATATATATATATATATATATATATATATATATATATATATGATAACTAGATAGATAGGTGTAATATGTACAATATATATATGGGCATGGTTTTGATTCGATGTGCCTGGCCTCTAAATAGTGAGTAGATACCGGTCTACGTGGCAGAGGCAATGAAAGCGTGCATGCTGCGTTGAAGGATATGCGGAGGTTGGCATTTGTGCTGGAAGCCGTTAGGATGGGTCGATCCACAGAGGTGCCTTAGCGCGTGCCAACAATCGTTTCGCCACATGGAGATGCGTCTATTGCTCCGTGCGTCTCATCGAGCAAGCAATTTCTCGAGTAAGACTGGCATGCCAAGTGTCACTATCGTTCTGCCGGATAGGTTTTGTTTGCTGCGGTTTAGCCTGTAGGTCGCAGAACACTTCAGCTTAACTGAATGGGGAGCAATGTGCTACTGAGCTTACCCAGCTCACTTGCGTGGGTTTAAGGGACGCCTCGAAGCAGCGCAATCCGCCGCAACACGTTATCTGTTTGCCCTGGTGACGGTGAGGTTAGTTCGCACATGCGTTGGAAGGGCCTTTTTTCGCATCGTCGCAGCGTCCATGAAGTGCCGCAGAGACACTCGCAGAGGGCAGGATTTTGCAGCTTTTGTGATACTTCTGTAAGGTGTTTGATGGCTTCTCTACTGATGCGCTCTTCGGCGTTTCCACCTGCACGTTGATAAATTCATGGGGTGCGGCCTGTCCTACGCGAAAGCTGTTGAGGGTGTTGGCTGACTTGGTTCGCTCTGCTTGTATCTGCATATTGTCAAAGGCACCGACGTTTAATTTTGCATTGTTTCTGAAACCGATAGCACGCTTGTAGTTTGTCCTCAGAAGGAATGCTTGGGCTTTCGTGATACAGCATTTGTAGGGGTGATACATGTCCCTGCCTCCTCTAAAGGGCAGAACTGTTCTATGCTTTCTAGCTTTCTAATATGTTGAGGTGCAAGATACCATATCTCCGTTTGCCTGGACATAAACGCTTACCTTTTGAGCAGTCTAATTCTATGCGAGTTTGTAGCTCGTATCCTCCTATGGATCAGGCCTTCACCTAATTGTGGGTGCGGCCCAAGTGGATGTGACAAGAAAGGCGTCGGCAGAGCTTAGGGGTCCCTGGTTTGGCTTCGACTGCCAGCAACGTTTTGGCTTGCGCCAGTGAAGGCGGCACGTCGTAGGGTGTTCCAGATCGGATGATTTGCTTCTATCGCATATCGTTGCATCCACCGCTTTATGCTTTCAAACCGCCATTTCATAGATTGCTATTTGCATCCTGTGCATGCTGTGCATCGGTTTGGCATGCGCGGCTGTGGAGAAGGCTGGATTCGTTCGCCAGGGTCTGGCAGTCAGTTGGGTTGGAGCTCACACATGATAATGGGCTGGTTTGGGTATCCCTGTGGTACCAACAGACTATGGCGAAACGGTCCGCGCTATCGCTGTCGTTGACAATCTCTGGTGTTCAGCGTGTTAAGGTCGCATTGTCTTTCTTTGACTGTGCATTGCAGAGGAACGCTGAGCAAGCAAAGACTAGTGCGGTTACGATGTGCCGGTTGGACAGGAGATCGACGCATTTCGCTGTGCCTGGATTGTTGTGGGCGTGGTGTTACGCAGCCTGTGGGTGACCAGCCACACTGTATGTCGTGTAGTGTGACTGTACCTTCGCAAGTGCAATGCGCTGCTCGGATGCAGCGCATTCCACTTGCGCTTTTGTATTTCTGGAGACACTGCCCTTTATCCTATGTGCTTGCCTTGCAAACAGTGTGCGGAGTGGAGTGCGGTGCGCGGTGCAGGGTTGGCGGTGGCGTAGATGCGAGTGATATGTGGAGCCAACAGATGCATTCCGTTGGTCGTTCTGTCGAGCCCGTTATAGGTTGCTGAGGAACATGTGCGCCTAGGTCGCTAACTGCCGTTTCGGAATAGTGTGCCGCTCGTATTTTGGCGTGTAACCTTTGGGACGAGATATTTGGCAAACAAGGTAAGGTATTGGGCCTCCCCTGCAAGTTGCTTATATAGCTTCTGCCGTGTTGAGAAGCAGTCAGTGAGCTTCAGGAGGCTTTGGCTGGTTTGGCAAAGGAACGGTGCATTTTGGTGTGGGCCTATGGTGGTGGCTCGTGCATGAGTTACAGCGTCGAGCACATACAAGAACGAAAAGGCGTAGGTGCTTGCCCTGGGCAATGGTAGTGTAGGTTCGACGGCGCTCTGGGTAAAGATTTTGAACTTTTCAGGGAGTATGCCTGATGCGGAGGACTCAGATGAGCAGAGAGGAAGAGGCGGAAGCTTTGGAGGTATTCTTGTGTGGCGTGACATGACAGGTAGCTTGTGTTTCGTGGTGTTTGTGCCTGCAAGCCGATAAATCCGTGGATAGCCGACTTGCCTTTGTGCATCCGTTAAGCAGCTAGGCTTGTAGCCTGTTCTGTTCTGTTTGTTATTCTCGTGTTTGCTTTTGGCTGGCTGTGATGCTCGTTCGATGGTAGGGCATTTTGCTGTTCAATCCCAAGTTCGTAGCTCTTCCTCAGCGGAACGGCGTATGTTGTGCTAGGTTCGCATTCGTGATTGTAGGAGTGGGTCCTGCCTCTTTTTTTGAGTGGGAATTTATTTTCCTTCCTTCGCCCTGTCCTGCCGTTTCTCCAGTTGGGGATGCAGTCGTTTCGAGCCTGCTGAAGCTGAGGGTGCTGTTTTGGCAAAACAGGGGAGCATCTCTCGTTTTGCGTGGATGAGTGCAGCACATGGGAGTGATAGATGAATTGCCTTTTCGACTACTCAGTGCCTAATGCGGATCTTACCGCTTCGTTACCTAGATGTACCTGTAGTCATGCGTTGAAGAATTGTTCTTCTGTTTCTAGCCTGTGCGTTTCGAAGCATGGTTTGTGCCCGAGTGCAGTGCCTGCAACATCGCAAAAGGACGTCATGTTTGTGTCTGTAGCCACTCTTTGAAGAAATTGTTTTGGGGTGTTTTAGCCTGTGCGTCGCCTGTCTCATTTAGGCGTTGACAGCCACGGAAACAGAAGATTGCTGCATGCCAATGTCTGCGAGTCAGTTGTCTCGGCGTGGCCACGTCGTGGTGGACAAGTAGGTGTGCCCAGGTTTTACTAAAGAGCTGTGTGGATATATGGCCAGTTTGGTTGTTAACGGGGCATTTTGTGATACTCGGCGAGTTCTGCGGGGATCGCTGTTGGCTCGTCTTGGGCAGTGCTTGGCAGAGAGACGTTACGGAGACGAAGGGCATTATGATTGGGAAACGTTGCTTATACAGAAGCTGCACATATATGGCGCTGCCTGAATTGTGGTGGATGTGGTGCTGCCCAGCCTGTGGGTGACTGGCCGTATCGCGCATGGCCGCCCACATCATGCGTCTTTTCTGCGGGTGCCATGCACTTACACATGAGCAGGATCTGTATCTATATGTTTATGCATATCTCTATATACATTTATATCAATGCCTATCTATCTATCCATCTCTCTCTCGCTCTATCCCTCTCTCCCTCCCTCCATATATACATCTATATTCATACATACATGCAGATATACAGGCATAGATATGCAGATATAGTTCTGTATTTATATCTATGGCTATATATCTGTATGCGTGCTTGTATGCGCATCTGTATATCTATATCTGTATACGCATAAGTATATATATATATATATATATATATATATATATATATATATATATATAGATAGATAGATAACTAGATAGATAGGTGTAATATGTACAATATATATATGGGCATGGTTTTGATTCGATGTGCCTGGCCTCTAAATAGTGAGTAGATACCGGTCTACGTGGCAGAGGCAATGAAAGCGTGCATGCTGCGTTGAAGGATATGCGGAGGTTGGCATTTGTGCTGGAAGCCGTTAGGATGGGTCGATCCACAGAGGTGCCTTAGCGCGTGCCAACAATCGTTTCGCCACATGGAGATGCGTCTATTGCTCCGTGCGTCTCATCGAGCAAGCAATTTCTCGAGTAAGACTGGCATGCCAAGTGTCACTATCGTTCTGCCGGATAGGTTTTGTTTGCTGCGGTTTAGCCTGTAGGTCGCAGAACACTTCAGCTTAACTGAATGGGGAGCAATGTGCTACTGAGCTTACCCAGCTCACTTGCGTGGGTTTAAGGGACGCCTCGAAGCAGCGCAATCCGCCGCAGCACGTTATCTGTTTGCCCTGGTGACGGTGAGGTTAGTTCGCACATGCGTTGGAAGGGCCTTTTTTCGCATCGTCGCAGCGTCCATGAAGTGCCGCAGAGACACTCGCAGAGGGCAGGATTTTGCAGCTTTTGTGATACTTCTGTAAGGTGTTTGATGGCTTCTCTACTGATGCGCTCTTCGGCGTTTCCACCTGCACGTTGATAAATTCATGGGGTGCGGCCTGTCCTACGCGAAAGCTGTTGAGGGTGTTGGCTGACTTGGTTCGCTCTGCTTGTATCTGCATATTGTCAAATGCACCGACGTTTAATTTTGCATTGTTTCTGAAACCGATAGCACGCTTGTAGTTTGTCCTCAGAAGGAATGCTTGGGCTTTCGTGATACAGCATTTGTAGGGGTGATACATGTCCCTGCCTCCTCTAAAGGGCAGAACTGTTCTATGCTTTCTAGCTTTCTAATATGTTGAGGTGCAAGATACCATATCTCCGTTTGCCTGGACATAAACGCTTACCTTTTGAGCAGTCTAATTCTATGCGAGTTTGTAGCTCGTATCCTCCTATGGATCAGGCCTTCACCTAATTGTGGGTGCGGCCCAAGTGGATGTGACAAGAAAGGCGTCGGCAGAGCTTAGGGGTCCCTGGTTTGGCTTCGACTGCCAGCAACGTTTTGGCTTGCGCCAGTGAAGGCGGCACGTCGTATGAATACAGGGTGTTCCAGATCGGATGATTTGCTTCTATCGCATATCGTTGCATCCACCGCTTTATGCTTTCAAACCGCCATTTCATAGATTGCTATTTGCATCCTGTGCATGCTGTGCATCGGTTTGGCATGCGCGGCTGTGGAGAAGGCTGGATTCGTTCGCCAGGGTCTGGCAGTCAGTTGGGTTGGAGCTCACACATGATAATGGGCTGGTTTGGGTATCCCTGTGGTACCAACAGACTATGGCGAAACGGTCCGCGCTATCGCTGTCGTTGACAATCTCTGGTGTTCAGCGTGTTAAGGTCGCATTGTCTTTCTTTGACTGTGCATTGCAGAGGAACGCTGAGCAAGCAAAGACTAGTGCGGTTACGATGTGCCGGTTGGACAGGAGATCGACGCATTTCGCTGTGCCTGGATTGTTGTGGGCGTGGTGTTACGCAGCCTGTGGGTGACCAGCCACACTGTATGTCGTGTAGTGTGACTGTACCTTCGCAAGTGCAATGCGCTGCTCGGATGCAGCGCATTCCACTTGCGCTTTTGTATTTCTGGAGACACTGCCCTTTATCCTATGTGCTTGCCTTGCAAACAGTGTGCGGAGTGGAGTGCGGTGCGCGGTGCAGGGTTGGCGGTGGCGTAGATGCGAGTGATATGTGGAGCCAACAGATGCATTCCGTTGGTCGTTCTGTCGAGCCCGTTATAGGTTGCTGAGGAACATGTGCGCCTAGGTCGCTAACTGCCGTTTCGGAATAGTGTGCCGCTCGTATTTTGGCGTGTAACCTTTGGGACGAGATATTTGGCAAACAAGGTAAGGTATTGGGCCTCCCCTGCAAGTTGCTTATATAGCTTCTGCCGTGTTGAGAAGCAGTCAGTGAGCTTCAGGAGGCTTTGGCTGGTTTGGCAAAGGAACGGTGCATTTTGGTGTGGGCCTATGGTGGTGGCTCGTGCATGAGTTACAGCGTCGAGCACATACAAGAACGAAAAGGCGTAGGTGCTTGCCCTGGGCAATGGTAGTGTAGGTTCGACGGCGCTCTGGGTAAAGATTTTGAACTTTTCAGGGAGTATGCCTGATGCGGAGGACTCAGATGAGCAGAGAGGAAGAGGCGGAAGCTTTGGAGGTATTCTTGTGTGGCGTGACATGACAGGTAGCTTGTGTTTCGTGGTGTTTCTGCCTGCAAGCCGATAAATCCGTGGATAGCCGACTTGCCTTTGTGCATCCGTTAAGCAGCTAGGCTTGTAGCCTGTTCTGTTCTGTTTGTTATTCTCGTGTTTGCTTTTGGCTGGCTGTGATGCTCGTTCGATGGTAGGGCATTTTGCTGTTCAATCCCAAGTTCGTAGCTCTTCCTCAGCGGAACGGCGTATGTTGTGCTAGGTTCGCATTCGTGATTGTAGGAGTGGGTCCTGCCTCTTTTTTTGAGTGGGAATTTATTTTCCTTCCTTCGCCCTGTCCTGCCGTTTCTCCAGTTGGGGATGCAGTCGTTTCGAGCCTGCTGAAGCTGAGGGTGCTGTTTTGGCAAAACAGGGGAGCATCTCTCGTTTTGCGTGGATGAGTGCAGCACATGGGAGTGATAGATGAATTGCCTTTTCGACTACTCAGTGCCTAATGCGGATCTTACCGCTTCGTTACCTAGATGTACCTGTAGTCATGCGTTGAAGAATTGTTCTTCTGTTTCTAGCCTGTGCGTTTCGAAGCATGGTTTGTGCCTGAGTGCAGTGCCTGCAACATCGCAAAAGGACGTCATGTTTGTGTCTGTAGCCACTCTTTGAAGAAATTGTTTTGGGGTGTTTTAGCCTGTGCGTCGCCTGTCTCATTTAGGCGTTGACAGGCACGGAAACAGAAGATTGCTGCATGCCAATGTCTGCGAGTCAGTTGTCTCGGCGTGGCCACGTCGTGGCGGACAAGTAGGTGTGCCCAGGTTTTACTAAAGAACTGTGTGGATATATGGCCAGTTTGGTTGTTAACGGGGCATTTTGTGATACTCGGCGAGTTCTGCGGGGATCGCTGTTGGCTCGTCTTGGGCAGTGCTTGGCAGAGAGACGTTACGGAGACGAAGGGCATTATGATTGGGAAACGTTGCTTATACAGAAGCTGCACATATATGGCGCTGCCTGAATTGTGGTGGATGTGGTGCTGCCCAGCCTGTGGGTGACTGGCCGTATCGCGCATGGCCGCCCACATCATGCGTCTTTTCTGCGGGTGCCATGCACTTACACATGAGCAGGATCTGTATCTATATGTTTATGCATATCTCTATATACATTTATATCAATGCCTATCTATCTATCCATCTCTCTCTCGCTCTATCCCTCTCTCCCTCCCTCCATATATACATCTATATTCATACATACATGCAGATATACAGGCATAGATATGCAGATATAGTTCTGTATTTATATCTATGGCTATATATCTGTATGCGTGCTTGTATGCGCATCTGTATATCTATATCTGTATACGCATAAGTATATATATATATATATATATATATATATATATATATATATAGATAGATAGATAACTAGATAGATAGGTGTAATATGTACAATATATATATGGGCATGGTTTTGATTCGATGTGCCTGGCCTCTAAATAGTGAGTAGATACCGGTCTACGTGGCAGAGGCAATGAAAGCGTGCATGCTGCGTTGAAGGATATGCGGAGGTTGGCATTTGTGCTGGAAGCCGTTAGGATGGGTCGATCCACAGAGGTGCCTTAGCGCGTGCCAACAATCGTTTCGCCACATGGAGATGCGTCTATTGCTCCGTGCGTCTCATCGAGCAAGCAATTTCTCGAGTAAGACTGGCATGCCAAGTGTCACTATCGTTCTGCCGGATAGGTTTTGTTTGCTGCGGTTTAGCCTGTAGGTCGCAGAACACTTCAGCTTAACTGAATGGGGAGCAATGTGCTACTGAGCTTACCCAGCTCACTTGCGTGGGTTTAAGGGACGCCTCGAAGCAGCGCAATCCGCCGCAACACGTTATCTGTTTGCCCTGGTGACGGTGAGGTTAGTTCGCACATGCGTTGGAAGGGCCTTTTTTCGCATCGTCGCAGCGTCCATGAAGTGCCGCAGAGACACTCGCAGAGGGCAGGATTTTGCAGCTTTTGTGATACTTCTGTAAGGTGTTTGATGGCTTCTCTACTGATGCGCTCTTCGGCGTTTCCACCTGCACGTTGATAAATTCATGGGGTGCGGCCTGTCCTACGCGAAAGCTGTTGAGGGTGTTGGCTGACTTGGTTCGCTCTGCTTGTATCTGCATATTGTCAAATGCACCGACGTTTAATTTTGCATTGTTTCTGAAACCGATAGCACGCTTGTAGTTTGTCCTCAGAAGGAATGCTTGGGCTTTCGTGATACAGCATTTGTAGGGGTGATACATGTCCCTGCCTCCTCTAAAGGGCAGAACTGTTCTATGCTTTCTAGCTTTCTAATATGTTGAGGTGCAAGATACCATATCTCCGTTTGCCTGGACATAAACGCTTACCTTTTGAGCAGTCTAATTCTATGCGAGTTTGTAGCTCGTATCCTCCTATGGATCAGGCCTTCACCTAATTGTGGGTGCGGCCCAAGTGGATGTGACAAGAAAGGCGTCGGCAGAGCTTAGGGGTCCCTGGTTTGGCTTCGACTGCCAGCAACGTTTTGGCTTGCGCCAGTGAAGGCGGCACGTCGTATGAATACAGGGTGTTCCAGATCGGATGATTTGCTTCTATCGCATATCGTTGCATCCACCGCTTTATGCTTTCAAACCGCCATTTCATAGATTGCTATTTGCATCCTGTGCATGCTGTGCATCGGTTTGGCATGCGCGGCTGTGGAGAAGGCTGGATTCGTTCGCCAGGGTCTGGCAGTCAGTTGGGTTGGAGCTCACACATGATAATGGGCTGGTTTGGGTATCCCTGTGTTACCAACAGACTATGGCGAAACGGTCCGCGCTATCGCTGTCGTTGACAATCTCTGGTGTTCAGCGTGTTAAGGTCGCATTGTCTTTCTTTGACTGTGCATTGCAGAGGAACGCTGAGCAAGCAAAGACTAGTGCGGTTACGATGTGCCGGTTGGACAGGAGATCGACGCATTTCGCTGTGCCTGGATTGTTGTGGGCGTGGTGTTACGCAGCCTGTGGGTGACCAGCCACACTGTATGTCGTGTAGTGTGACTGTACCTTCGCAAGTGCAATGCGCTGCTCGGATGCAGCGCATTCCACTTGCGCTTTTGTATTTCTGGAGACACTGCCCTTTATCCTATGTGCTTGCCTTGCAAACAGTGTGCGGAGTGGAGTGCGGTGCGCGGTGCAGGGTTGGCGGTGGCGTAGATGCGAGTGATATGTGGAGCCAACAGATGCATTCCGTTGGTCGTTCTGTCGAGCCCGTTATAGGTTGCTGAGGAACATGTGCGCCTAGGTCGCTAACTGCCGTTTCGGAATAGTGTGCCGCTCGTATTTTGGCGTGTAACCTTTGGGACGAGATATTTGGCAAACAAGGTAAGGTATTGGGCCTCCCCTGCAAGTTGCTTATATAGCTTCTGCCGTGTTGAGAAGCAGTCAGTGAGCTTCAGGAGGCTTTGGCTGGTTTGGCAAAGGAACGGTGCATTTTGGTGTGGGCCTATGGTGGTGGCTCGTGCATGAGTTACAGCGTCGAGCACATACAAGAACGAAAAGGCGTAGGTGCTTGCCCTGGGCAATGGTAGTGTAGGTTCGACGGCGCTCTGGGTAAAGATTTTGAACTTTTCAGGGAGTATGCCTGATGCGGAGGACTCAGATGAGCAGAGAGGAAGAGGCGGAAGCTTTGGAGGTATTCTTGTGTGGCGTGACATGACAGGTAGCTTGTGTTTCGTGGTGTTTCTGCCTGCAAGCCGATAAATCCGTGGATAGCCGACTTGCCTTTGTGCATCCGTTAAGCAGCTAGGCTTGTAGCCTGTTCTGTTCTGTTTGTTATTCTCGTGTTTGCTTTTGGCTGGCTGTGATGCTCGTTCGATGGTAGGGCATTTTGCTGTTCAATCCCAAGTTCGTAGCTCTTCCTCAGTGGAACGGCATATGTTGTGCTAGGTTCGCATTCGTGGTTGTAGGAGTGGGCACTTCCTCTTGGCGGAGAAACGTAGGCGGTCTAAATCTCTGAGCACTCTTTTAGAGGTTTTTGTCTGTTCCACCGTGTGTAGCATGTGCATCGTATCTTGCGTGAACTGCGTACGTGGTTGGCGATACCTACTGGAAAGCAAAAAATGCTTGGATTGGATTTATGTGCTAATACTAGCGCTTTTAGCTGCCAGTCACCGAATGGAGCGTTCTAACAGATGCGAAGGGAAGTTCAGCTCTCTTCCATACTTGCCAAATGTGGCTGGGGTCGCCAACCATCACAGACATGTGAAAGTGGCAAAAGGCATGCGCCTTCGATCCTTGTGTATCTTTGGTCTTACTGTACAAAATATTTCGGGTTTGTCCAGATTGTGTGTCACCTACTCCAACTGCCACCTCAACCAGAGCAGCATTCTTGTTGTTACCAGCTAATGCCAGGTGATTGTCCTAATGTTTGCTTGTCAGCTATTCCCCCGCCCTTCGAAATGCTCCACGTTTGGGAATGATACGGATGTTTGCTGCGCGGCGCTTGCGCTCATGTTGGTTTGCTATGGAAAATTTCTTAAAGGCGTGGCTAGAGAGTGCTACGCCTTGTGCGCTGCCCCTTATCAGTGCAGGCATTTAGTTGGCATTGCCTTCAGCTTTGGGAGGTGATTCTGTGAGACCTTGCAGTGAACAGGCACATTAGGGCTCTTCACAGTAGCTTGCAAGACGTCTGTAGCCCTTCGCCGCGGAGGCACACAAGTATGCAAGCCCGCATATAACGACGACTTGTATGTGGTCTACGTACGTGGATTTCTGAGACCGTGCGTCGCGTTAACTGCCTGTGGGTGGCATATCCACACATGTGTGGGAAGCCTGTCGAACGCCACTCTTACAAGGAGCGTTTCCGGAAGCTTGTTTTTGCCAGATTCACGACATGGCGACTGCCACTGCCTTTATCGTGTAACGTTTGAAGCTAGGCGCCCTCCTAGAAAGCCTGTAGATTGCTGAGATCTGTTGGTTTGGGGGTGTTGCTGATAGGCTGTGAGGGCAGAACGACGCTTTTACCTTCGTCGGGGTATAACGTTCAACCAATCGCATTCGCGATCAAACCAAGCCACACGACGCCATGCAATTTTGATATGCGGATTTATCAGCTCGTCGCGTAGCTGAAAAATGGCGGTCAGCAAGGAGGCCATGCCTTGCAGCAAGTATGTTCCAGGAAAATGCGAGCTTTGAGAGAGAGTTTGTGGGATTGCTCCATTGCCTTATGAGTGCGCCGACAGTGATTTACAGGTGCTCGCGCACCAGAAATATACCACTGTCTCTTCATATGCGTTTCACGACCTGAACCAAGTGGTGCCCTGCCTGGGGAGGCCAGACGGTTTGCGTACCTTTTAACCATCTCCCACCACCCAGAAACTGAACCTAGCTGTTACTTAGGTTCAGCCACCGCATTCACGGTTAAGCTACCTTCATTTTTGATGTTTTTACAGGGCGCAAATTTGTAAATAGATGAGCAATGAAACGGATCAAACCAGTGTTGTTGGGCCTGCTGGGGATGGCCCTATGTGCAAAATCCGGCTACCAGATACGCCCGCTGCCCTTCTTCGCTTTCTGCCAAGCAAGCGGATTCTGACCTGTCCCCATGGACGCGACGAAGAATGTGCGTTTGCGGCCCTTATCCCCGGAAATGCTCAGTAGCAAGCCTCCAAGCTTCATGCCCAAATGGAAGGTTCATGTGTTTACGGTGCAGTGGCCTGAAGAGAGCCACCTGTTTGCCGTTTCGTTCAACTGAAGGGTGGCAGCCTTAGAGGAAGCAACATTTAGAACTTCTCAAAGATATTGCCCAAAAGGGCTTGGTGTCGGATTGACAGTCAATGTAATTTTCTTCCGTTTGCTGGCACTTACGCGAAGCCAACAATAAGCATGTTGCCTCCACAGCGCGAGTTGTTGAAGGGATCGTTGGGCCTCTTTTTCTAAAGCTAGTGCGGCTTTGCTTTGCGGGCGACGATGCTCTGCTGTCTACTATGCAGCAGAATGCCTCAAACATCGTAGGGGAAGCACGAGGGATATTTAGGCTATACTGCGCGCAGCAGGGCGGCCGTTGCGTGGCCCAGCAAGTGAGTATGACTGTTAGGAAGCATAGTGAGACAGCTCCGCAACAGGTTAGCATTGACAAAGCTGTGATGCCATTTTGGCGGGGGCTGCAGGTACATCAAAAAGGATCTCACAGCAAGAACTGATACAACCCAGGAAGTACGGTTCATGCGCGAGACCGCACTGACAACACATAGGTTGCTATGCAGCACGAAGGCAGGCCCATGCATACGCTTGCTGGAACAGCGAATTTGTATCGAGCTTTTTGTGCGCAATATTAGACACAGGGCTGCTTACTTTTGCACCTGTGCGACGTGCTTGTTGACAGGATTCGGCGGTTCCGTTAGCGTGCGCGATGCGGTAAAGGCCAGCACTCACGGCAGGCTTGCCAGCCTTTACAAGAGCATAATAAAAGTCCCTCTACAGCCACAGCGTCGGTAGGATGCGCGCATAGCCTTGCATGAACGTTCCTCTAGGGATGCGCGCAGTCTCATCTTAGTTGGTTCAATTTCCTGTGGCGTTTTAATCTTGGCGAGCCCCTGGAATCAGCTTAAAAGCAGATATTCACGAGGTCTTCAAGACGCAAATGGCAAAGACAGTGCGTATGATCTGCTAAGCACTATGCGCAGTTAAACAAAGCTTCAAATCTCAGCATTTGCCCAAGGCTTTCACCATTTTTCCGATGTCTTATAGTGCCATCATCTAAAGCCCAATGCTGAACCATTATCTAGGCATGTTGGGTTTATGCGACCTGTGGAATCCCCGCGTGTTTATTGCAGATGATATGAAGACAATAATGAGGCTGAGAACTTCCCCGGTGGGAAGCGGGGAGGGTGTGGCGGAATGACCCGAGTATGCAAATGCGCGAATTGTGGGGGCATTCCCTCAACCAGATTGTGCGGGTGAATTGTTGGCGTGCTCAGCTGTTTACATCGTAGATCGATAGACGAGAATTAAGTAACTATGGTGCAGCATATGGCAGGGGGTCACGTTTTACAAGCACTCTACTGTTCAGGAAATGCACAGTTTTGTCCTTAATGTTCGAAAGGCTCGCATAGTATGAACATGTGTGGCCGTTCGCAACCCAAGATGCACCACTGTGAAATATGCATACGAAGCTTTTAGACTTTTAGACTACGAAACCATGATACATGAGCCAGAAGGTGCGTCTGCAAGCAGCGCATCTAGGCATGAACCAACGAATCGTGGTACTAAGCGGTAGCGTCAGAGAAACCTTGGTACCCGATTTGCGCGGCTTAGAAGCAAAAGCCGATGTCTCATTCATATTGTCAGCTTATGAAGCCCTCCCCGTTTTCTGCGAAGTCCTCACCGATTTCGTTCTGCGTCGTGCATGAGGTCTAGGCGTTCAGAGCCGGTTGAAATGGCGTTGCCATGGGCTCTGCTTGAGCTACTCATGCGCAGAGCCACCGGAGACGCGCGATTGATACGAGGGGACAATAGATATTAGAGCGATAGGCTTGCTTCAAGCGCTTTGCTAAGTCAGTTTCATAATTTGCATGCCTCAGACTGTGTGTCGGCCAAGGCCTTCAGTAAAGGGAGCGCAAGTGATGTCTGCTCGGTAAACTAATTGAATGCTGCATACACGCTACTCGAAACAATCACGAGATACGCAACGCCCGTACTGGTGGTTGAATAACGCAGCCGCCCACCGTGCAGATGCATGGCGCTAAATTTGCTCCCCTCATACTGTGTTAATGTCTCTTGGGATTTTATCCTGTGAGATAGCTGGTGCGGATGAAGAACCCGCCTGAACTCAGCATTAGCAAAACGGAAGCAGGCGGCACCGACAACTCGCATACGGGGTCGCTCTGCCTCCTCTCATAGATATGGCGCGTGTGAGGAAACACGGTTTCCGGTTTGTTCAAAATTTATGCTTTAGACGAAGCAAAACATTTGCCTCGGCATTTTGCTTTTGGACTTGAAAAATGGGCAAGCACCACAGGACAGTCGTTCTCCGCCACAGATTTCACGGTCCACCTCTTACCTCAAACGTACCGAGTTGACTCCAGGGCCATACCATACTGGTAAGAAACATAATAATTCTATTTATTTCAAATAGTTGAGAGTAGCAGTCGCAGCGCTGCCACAGGCACTCGGCTGCAGCAGGCTCAGCAGGCTTGACTGGTCTCCCCATGGCGCACAACGGTTCAGGCTGACGCACTTTTCCCTGACCATTCCACCGGCTTGCCTCCTCCATATACTTTTGGGGAATGATTGCCCTTAGTTGTTGTTGACATACAACTCTGTTAAAGGCATATCCTTGCGACGGGCCGAAAAGCTTGGAGAAGAGCCGGTCGTGCAGCGGTGCCAGGATATTTCCTCGTATGACTGCAGAAACTAACCAGCATTTAAATATTACCTGCACATATGCTTTTCAGCTGCCTCGTTTTTTCCAGGGTGGCTGCCTACCAGGCATCAGGGACAAGTGAGAATGCAGTGAAATCAAGCATCAATCGACCATTAAGCACGCAAAGCAGTCCAGTGGCAGTAGCATGCGAGGCAACGACAAAGCAGTGGTGCAAGAGCTCTTAGCGTGAAGGTGTCGGCCCTGAATATAGTGAGGATGGGTACGCTTGACAGCACAGAAAGTGCGCGGGCTAGTTTACTCACTACTCGTGGAAATAAGCAGACGCAACCTCGTCGTTGGATTATACAACAAACCCCACTCAAACGCTCCATCGACCTCAAAGGCTTAAATGCTAGAGATGCAGCGTTTAGGGTATAGGGCTTGTCCATCGATCTCAAGGGCTTAAATGCTAGAGATGCAGCGCTTAGGGTGTAGGGCTTGCAGCTTATGGTTTAGTGCTGCTATGTTGTGCATCTTTGAATTCGAGTGTCCAGAAGAGTTGTGAGAGTCAGGCTAAGGTCTGAGCGAGGGCTTGAAAGACCCCTTCTTTTAAAAGAGTAGGTGAATATGGCCTCCTAAAGTACAACCCATCAACGTATGATTGCCTAACTCTTCGCGGGCAGTTTTTTGTCCGTGCGCATGCCTCCGCGAAGGCAAATAAGCAGTGGCGGGATGGTGAGTGCATGCAACAAGTGCTCCCTGCTGCGAGGACAAGGACAGGGCCCTCTGTAGCTACTAGGACCCCACAATCACGCCCGTCCGATATATAGTACTTTACACTTGATGCCAAACCGAATTTGACCGTAGATTTGGACTTCTCGACAGAACGAGTTTCCACTCAGCACTCATGAGCTTCACAGGGCAGGCAGCTCCACGTCAATCAGAGCCTTTGCGCTTTGACTGTTGTTGAAGTGAGGAACAGCGTGAGAACCTTCAGGTATAACTTGCTTGGGACACCATGTAGGTCCTTTACGGTTTTTGTGTTGGGCTGATGTTGTGAGTCCGTGAACACAACCAAGGGGATGGATGGAACCGGATGATGATGCCGGGGCGCAGAACCGTGGTGTGGCTGTTCCATAAGTAAAAACGGTATAATGACTGCTTCAGGCAGCTCGTCAGACGCCAGCAGCTAAGAGGAATGCACTGATGGATGCTTGGCTTGCGTTTCTTCAGTCTTGTAGCTTTGGCAGCATATATGCACCAGGATCGCACCTGGTGCATTATGGCGTGAACAGCCATTTTTTGGCAAGGAGTTGAATGCATGCCATCGAAGCGCTATCTAGCGCGACCTGTCCTCACGTAGAGGAACATTTTCTGAATCTTCGTACCCGGGTTGTTTGAACTCGCGCCCATTCAGTAGGTAGTTCGCTCAGAATTGTGCGTATGCGTGTGGTCCATGGTATGGTGATATATTTATTTTGATGGAGACAAGGCATTGCGCCGGCTGGCAGCCTGTGAGTGGCACCGCGTCTCGAACGATGCTTCTTCAGGTTCCAGTAAGCTACAGCCTTTGTTTATGCAGTTAGAGAAAAGCTAGGGTTGCGTCACGCCATAACTACTATAGCGGGGTGCAACTACGCCCGCTCTGTCCCCTAGACCGCCGAGGCACAGTAGAGTTTTTCGGTGCTGCCTGTTTGTCATATGCCTCACAATTCAAGCAAGCGAGGAGTTCATCGTCAGCCTTCAGAATGTGCAAAGAGGAGCGTAGCTTCCTTCGTGCTGTCAGCGCTACCTCTTAGAAATGCATAAATGCCAGTGTTAACTAACCATCTAGTTAATAGTGAGCATTTATGCATTTCTGCTTGCAGCTGAATGATCCATGTCTGCTTGAGAAAAAGTCCCCACTGTTTAGTTTGATGTAATCTGTAGAACGCGCGTAGCAAATAATGGATGCAGCATGATCAGAATGCGATTTAGGCCTCTACTCCGCTACCATGCGCTGCGGCAACAGAACAGTCAACCAGTCCCCACCCTCGCACGGCTGTGCACCCGCCATTCATTCCGTGTATCCGGTTTCCAGGGTGAGTTAGGCAGCAAATTATGCATGGCCGTGCAGGCCTTCACGACCACATTAACACGTTTGGACTTGGGTCGCTTCCACGCTCACTCGGCAACTTCCCATCACAAAAGCTCCTTCAGGAATTGCGTGACTAGCCTACTCAGTTATTCATGGGTGCAAATTGCTTGCTAGCGCTAGCGTGCTGAACTAGAAATGTATATCCATGTACTGAACTAAAACATGGCATACCATCTGGCTGCCAGGGAGACTTTGAAGCGAACCTCGTTGTTGAGGTTCCGAGTGCTTTTCAGTCTCAAAATTCAAAATCCCGGTATGGGATTATGATCGCTGCAGCTGCTGCTGCTTTGCTGATCCCCGTTATGCTGACAAGGCACAGCCCCTCCGTGCATGGCTCACAGCTGCAAAGGTTGACATTCTCCATGATAATGGCACAGCGGACTCTGAGATCCACTCAAGCCTTTGAGCACAGAAAATACAGAGGAACAGCTGAAAAGAGTGAACCAAATCCCTCCATAGATTAGCGCATCGAACGCTAGTTCTCTGTTTGTGTGCAGTTGTCTGAAGAATGTTGCCGCTTCGGCATCGCCTTTTGCTTGATTAGGCAGGATTACCTTCATCAGGTTCTTGAAATAGAACAGATGTTACAGAATGCGGTTTGCCAGCTCTTGGCGCTTAGCTGGCGGCGAAGCCTGGGAAGCAATCAGTTTAGTGTCTTTTGCGCTGGCCAGGCATGCACTGCACAAGAGAACGTAGCAAGTCCTAGAATCCATGCACACCAAAAGAATACTGGACGCTGTAACGGGACTACATACCTATCATGCACCCCTCCACACAGTTCCTCCCGGGCAGCACAGCACACCGTTGAGGCTTTGTATGCAACGCAGCCCATCAGACAGGCTGCCAAGGCGACCTAGTCCTCAGGGTGGCAGGTGTACTGCCATGCAAGGCTGATGCCAGGTTTCGCAGGTCCTGCATTTGCCCTTTAGCTGAGGAAGGACGCTGATGCTAGTGTGAAACTACGAACACCGTAATGCAAACTAGAGCACCGTTAACGTTCATTCCACTGGGTGAGCTGCTGTGAGCTAGCCGCTGAGTTGGCCGCTGTCTTGCCAGATGGTTCTACTCACGTGTCTCAATGGCTTTGCTTAAAATGCCATTCTTATTGCCTACTAGGTCTGCCATGACAACGTGGTGCAAGTCGTTGACAAAGGAATGTCTCTTGCTCACGTTAGCAGTTGCAGTTGTAGCGGTGGTTTAGCAGCATGCCGGCCATAACAGCTTCAGCTTGTCATCCCTAGAAGAGCAAGCCAAATGCTGCCTGGTATTCCTTGGTTTTTGCCCTAGGTCTAATGTAACACTGCATATATGCGCAGGTACCATATCTGGCATTTTTGATGCATCCCACCCACATTTTCTGCGGGACATGTGCACGCTTTCAGGCATTTGGATGGCTCTACAATCAGCAATATTTAATTCGCATGTGCCTCAAAACAACAATTGTAGAGGCCGGTTATGTTCTATTCAGCATTGCATACAGCGCAACAACTTACCCACCGTGCTATCTTGACACTCATTCGCCGTTGGCGTTTCTGGCAAAGGCAAAAACTCTGCGTTATTCCCCACATACACTGCACTTACCGGAGTGATCTTGCTATTTCGCAGATGTTGGCAACTCGCCAAGCTTTGTGATTCAGCTTATAGCACGGGTCGCACTGGCGTGTAGCCTCTTTTTCGCTGCCCCGACAGATGCCAAGTAATGCCGCGTGCGAAGACGTATTCTGCATATTTTTCTATGCTAGATTCCTGCTGTGCTGCTTGGATACCCTCAGTCTGTGCGTGCCAGTGCAGCGCTGGTCCTGCATGCTCGAAGTAGTCCAGCTGCGGTTAGCTTGAAACTTGCTTGTGCATCTGGCGCTAGCCGGATGCCAAGCGGTGCCCCGTGAGGAGGCGCATTCTGAGTCTATCGCTTTGCTAGAGTGTTGCAGTGTTGCTTGGATATGCAGTCTGTGGGTGCCAGTGCAGTGCTGGCCTTGCATGCCAGAACTAGTCCCACTGCCAGTGTCTTGGTACTAGCTAGAGCATCTGATTAAGGCTTCGAACTGGCTTGCAGATGCACTTGGATTATCAGGCCAGTCTAGCTGTGAAACGCGTTACGCCCTTGACTAGCTGCTTTGCTGGATGCAACTGGCCGCTGCGGACGAGCTCTAGCGTCTGCAAGCCTAAAGGGGTAGGCATGATTGAGCGTTGATTTGGGCTGTTTGGGAAGAGGTGAGATGGGAAATGGCACCCGTTTAAGGCTTAGCGAATCGCAAAGTGGTTAGTAGCGATCCATATGGCGTGTTCGCGGAAGGTTGTATCATCGATTTCAAAGCATTGTAGTGCGAGGCAGTAACCTCTTTCGGCCTTTCTTTACGCAATCGGTTCGTGTCACTGTGCCGGTGCGCAGTCGGTAAATGATTATAGAATGCAGAGTTTGCAATTAGCAAGCATTAAATCTTGCTATACGATTTTAGCCTGTGTTGCTTCTGGCTACGACTTCTTTTGCGTCTGCATGTTATTAGGCGCTATTCGTAAGGTCTAGCGTTTGTAGGGGAAGGCATCCGGATTTTGTGGGCACATAGAAAAGCGATGCGCAGCGAAGCTTCCTTTGTTACTGGACGGAGGCGTTGATAGCTTCCAGGTACTGCAGTTTTGCAGAGTACCACTCGCGCGCATGGTTCCTGCGCGGGACTTGTTTTGGTTTGCTAACGCGCAGCCTGTAAGTGGTTGAAGGATGCGCACTTTGAATTTTGGAATTTTTGCAGTTCGTTGTGGCGTTTCATCGCAGTCGGATTGAATCACGTCTTAATTGCAGCTTGATCAGGCACAGGCACTAGCTTTGCTAACGGAGTCCGGTTATTTGTCACGCCCCCTCAAGCAAACGGATTTGGCCCAGCAGGAAAAGGCGCTGCTCATAAAGTCTAGCTTTAGCAGGCGAAAGCGTTGAGGCGTTTCAGAGCACTAGCTATTTTACCAGCGGCAGACGTTGCAGGGTAGTGCGCTCACGAGTGGTCGTTTTCCACTTATGCATCGGTAAGGGTTTCGGGTCGTTGACAAAGCCAAGCTTCTCTAATCCGCCGATACGCGGTGCCTTGAAGCAAAATAGGCTCTACGCCTAGCTGTCGCCAGTTTCGGTGTGGTGCTGTGGCGCAGACTGTACGTGCCAGTAGGATGCTTGCATTGTCTTTGAAAGTAGTACAGCTATGAAGGGCGTACTAGTTGTAGATGCTTTGCAACACGGCGTGACGTCAACATGTGCATTCACCAGCTTCCCCAGCGTGATTCATGTATTAAAAACTTCAGTTCTGTGTGGGTGTTGGGTGCGCTGAGTGTGGTTGATCATTGCGCGCAAGGTGCATCAGTTGTACACCAATGCATTCACGTACGTCTGAGCACCAGTTTCGGCAGTTCTTCCCAGAGTGCAAAAGCATTCTCTTTACGGTTTGACGTTTTGAAAGGCAATATGGTGCAAGACTCCCCCTATGCTGCGGGAGAGACGCTTCGCTAACTGCAAGGGGGAAGACGATGCTGTGAAGTATAATTTTTATGTTTCCTTTCTTTGGATTCTGTCCATTATCTAGTGCCCAGCCGTTCACTGTCCATTTGGCGCTTGCATAGTGTTTTGGGAGTGCAGGAAGCTGTTGCGTTTGTTATGCTTTGCCACTATGATTCCGATTAAGCCTTGCCATGCACTGCGTTTGACAGCTGAGTGTATATGTGTAGGACGGCAGGGCTCCTTGACTGTTCCGCCGAGTGCGACTCGGCACGTCTCGCCGCTTTTCGCATTTGCAGGAGAAGGCTGTAGATGAGTGTCGAGCACCAGTGTGCCGTAAAACGGGGTCTTCTGAAAGCCCCAGGCGTTGCACAATGGGTTGCAGCCAGCTCGTCAGTTTGTTGGCGGATATGTGCTTCGACAGACGCCGAGTACTGATGCTGGAGAAGGCGCACTCTGGGTTTTTTTCTATACTAGAGTGTTGCTGTGTTGCTTGGATATGCAGTCTGTGGGTGCCAGTGCAGTGCTGGCCTTGCATGCCAGAACTAGTCCCACTGCCAGTGTCTTGGTACTAGCTAGAGCATCTGATTAAGGCTTCGAACTGGCTTGCAGATGCACTTGGATTATCAGGCCAGTCTAGCTGTGAAACGCGTTACGCCCTTGACTAGCTGCTTTGCTGGATGCAACTGGCCGCTGCGGACGAGCTCTAGCGTCTGCAAGCCTAAAGGGGTAGGCATGATTGAGCGTTGATTTGGGCTGTTTGGGAAGAGGTGAGATGGGAAATGGCACCCGTTTAAGGCTTAGCGAATCGCAAAGTGGTTAGTAGCGATCCATATGGCGTGTTCGCGGAAGGTTGTATCATCGATTTCAAAGCATTGTAGTGCGAGGCAGTAACCTCTTTCGGCCTTTCTTTACGCAATCGGTTCGTGTCACTGTGCCGGTGCGCAGTCGGTAAATGATTATAGAATGCAGAGTTTGCAATTAGCAAGCATTAAATCTTGCTATACGATTTTAGCCTGTGTTGCTTCTGGCTACGACTTCTTTTGTGTCTGCATGTTATCAGGCGTTATTCGCAAGGTCTCGGGTTTGTAGGGGAAGGCATCCGGATTTTGTGGGCACATAGAAAAGCGATGCGCAGCGAAGCTTCCTTTGTTACTGGACGGAGGCGTTGATAGCTTCCAGGTACTGCAGTTTTGCAGAGTACCACTCGCGCGCATGGTTCCTGCGCGGGACTTGTTTTGGTTTGCTAACGCGCAGCCTGTAAGTGGTTGAAGGATGCGCACTTTGAATTTTGGAATTTTTGCAGTTCGTTGTGGCGTTTCATCGCAGTCGGATTGAATCACGTCTTAATTGCAGCTTGATCAGGCACAGGCACTAGCTTTGCTAACGGAGTCCGGTTATTTGTCACGCCCCCTCAAGCAAACGGATTTGGCCCAGCAGGAAAAGGCGCTGCTCATAAAGTCTAGCTTTAGCAGGCGAAAGCGTTGAGGCGTTTCAGAGCACTAGCTATTTTACCAGCGGCAGACGTTGCAGGGTAGTGCGCTCACGAGTGGTCGTTTTCCACTTATGCATCGGTAAGGGTTTCGGGTCGTTGACAAAGCCAAGCTTCTCTAATCCGCCGATACGCGGTGCCTTGAAGCAAAATAGGCTCTACGCCTAGCTGTCGCCAGTTTCGGTGTGGTGTGCTGTGGCGCAGACTGTACGTGCCAGTAGGATGCTTGCATTGTCTTTGAAAGTAGTACAGCTATGAAGGGCGTACTAGTTGTAGATGCTTTGCAACACGGCGTGACGTCAACATGTGCATTCACCAGCTTCCCCAGCGTGATTCATGTATTAAAAACTTCAGTTCTGTGTGGGTGTTGGGTGCGCTGAGTGTGGTTGATCATTGCGCGCAAGGTGCATCAGTTGTACACCAATGCATTCACGTACGTCTGAGCACCAGTTTCGGCAGTTCTTCCCAGAGTGCAAAAGCATTCTCTTTACGGTTTGACGTTTTGAAAGGCAATATGGTGCAAGACTCCCCCTATGCTGCGGGAGAGACGCTTCGCTAACTGCAAGGGGGAAGACGATGCTGTGAAGTATAATTTTTATGTTTCCTTTCTTTGGATTCTGTCCATTATCTAGTGCCCAGCCGTTCACTGTCCATTTGGCGCTTGCATAGTGTTTTGGGAGTGCAGGAAGCTGTTGCGTTTGTTATGCTTTGCCACTATGATTCCGATTAAGCCTTGCCATGCACTGCGTTTGACAGCTGAGTGTATATGTGTAGGACGGCAGGGCTCCTTGACTGTTCCGCCGAGTGCGACTCGGCACGTCTCGCCGCTTTTCGCATTTGCAGGAGAAGGCTGTAGATGAGTGTCGAGCACCAGTGTGCCGTAAAACGGGGTCTTCTGAAAGCCCCAGGCGTTGCACAATGGGTTGCAGCCAGCTCGTCAGTTTGTTGGCGGATATGTGCTTCGACAGACGCCGAGTACTGATGCTGGAGAAGGCGCACTCTGGGTTTTTTTCTATACTAGAGTGTTGCTGTGTTGCTTGGATATGCAGTCTGTGGGTGCCAGTGCAGTGCTGGCCTTGCATGCCAGAACTAGTCCCACTGCCAGTGTCTTGGTACTAGCTAGAGCATCTGATTAAGGCTTCGAACTGGCTTGCAGATGCACTTGGATTATCAGGCCAGTCTAGCTGTGAAACGCGTTACGCCCTTGACTAGCTGCTTTGCTGGATGCAACTGGCCGCTGCGGACGAGCTCTAGCGTCTGCAAGCCTAAAGGGGTAGGCATGATTGAGCGTTGATTTGGGCTGTTTGGGAAGAGGTGAGATGGGAAATGGCACCCGTTTAAGGCTTAGCGAATCGCAAAGTGGTTAGTAGCGATCCATATGGCGTGTTCGCGGAAGGTTGTATCATCGATTTCAAAGCATTGTAGTGCGAGGCAGTAACCTCTTTCGGCCTTTCTTTACGCAATCGGTTCGTGTCACTGTGCCGGTGCGCAGTCGGTAAATGATTATAGAATGCAGAGTTTGCAATTAGCAAGCATTAAATCTTGCTATACGATTTTAGCCTGTGTTGCTTCTGGCTACGACTTCTTTTGTGTCTGCATGTTATCAGGCGTTATTCGCAAGGTCTCGGGTTTGTAGGGGAAGGCATCCGGATTTTGTGGGCACATAGAAAAGCGATGCGCAGCGAAGCTTCCTTTGTTACTGGACGGAGGCGTTGATAGCTTCCAGGTACTGCAGTTTTGCAGAGTACCACTCGCGCGCATGGTTCCTGCGCGGGACTTGTTTTGGTTTGCTAACGCGCAGCCTGTAAGTGGTTGAAGGATGCGCACTTTGAATTTTGGAATTTTTGCAGTTCGTTGTGGCGTTTCATCGCAGTCGGATTGAATCACGTCTTAATTGCAGCTTGATCAGGCACAGGCACTAGCTTTGCTAACGGAGTCCGGTTATTTGTCACGCCCCCTCAAGCAAACGGATTTGGCCCAGCAGGAAAAGGCGCTGCTCATAAAGTCTAGCTTTAGCAGGCGAAAGCGTTGAGGCGTTTCAGAGCACTAGCTATTTTACCAGCGGCAGACGTTGCAGGGTAGTGCGCTCACGAGTGGTCGTTTTCCACTTATGCATCGGTAAGGGTTTCGGGTCGTTGACAAAGCCAAGCTTCTCTAATCCGCCGATACGCGGTGCCTTGAAGCAAAATAGGCTCTACGCCTAGCTGTCGCCAGTTTCGGTGTGGTGTGCTGTGGCGCAGACTGTACGTGCCAGTAGGATGCTTGCATTGTCTTTGAAAGTAGTACAGCTATGAAGGGCGTACTAGTTGTAGATGCTTTGCAACACGGCGTGACGTCAACATGTGCATTCACCAGCTTCCCCAGCGTGATTCATGTATTAAAAACTTCAGTTCTGTGTGGGTGTTGGGTGCGCTGAGTGTGGTTGATCATTGCGCGCAAGGTGCATCAGTTGTACACCAATGCATTCACGTACGTCTGAGCACCAGTTTCGGCAGTTCTTCCCAGAGTGCAAAAGCATTCTCTTTACGGTTTGACGTTTTGAAAGGCAATATGGTGCAAGGCTCCCCCTATGCTGCGGGAGAGACGCTTCGCTAACTGCAAGGGGGAAGACGATGCTGTGAAGTATAATTTTTATGTTTCCTTTCTTTGGATTCTGTCCATTATCTAGTGCCCAGCCGTTCACTGTCCATTTGGCGCTTGCATAGTGTTTTGGGAGTGCAGGAAGCTGTTGCGTTTGTTATGCTTTGCCACTATGATTCCGATTAAGCCTTGCCATGCACTGCGTTTGACAGCTGAGTGTATATGTGTAGGACGGCAGGGCTCCTTGACTGTTCCGCCGAGTGCGACTCGGCACGTCTCGCCGCTTTTCGCATTTGCAGGAGAAGGCTGTAGATGAGTGTCGAGCACCAGTGTGCCGTAAAACGGGGTCTTCTGAAAGCCCCAGGCGTTGCACAATGGGTTGCAGCCAGCTCGTCAGTTTGTTGGCGGATATGTGCTTCGACAGACGCCGAGTACTGATGCTGGAGAAGGCGCACTCTGGGTTTTTTTCTATACTAGAGTGTTGCTGTGTTGCTTGGATATGCAGTCTGTGGGTGCCAGTGCAGTGCTGGCCTTGCATGCCAGAACTAGTCCCACTGCCAGTGTCTTGGTACTAGCTAGAGCATCTGATTAAGGCTTCGAACTGGCTTGCAGATGCACTTGGATTATCAGGCCAGTCTAGCTGTGAAACGCGTTACGCCCTTGACTAGCTGCTTTGCTGGATGCAACTGGCCGCTGCGGACGAGCTCTAGCGTCTGCAAGCCTAAAGGGGTAGGCATGATTGAGCGTTGATTTGGGCTGTTTGGGAAGAGGTGAGATGGGAAATGGCACCCGTTTAAGGCTTAGCGAATCGCAAAGTGGTTAGTAGCGATCCATAAGGCGTGTTCGCGGAAGGTTGTATCATCGATTTCAAAGCATTGTAGTGCGAGGCAGTAACCTCTTTCGGCCTTTCTTTACGCAATCGGTTCGTGTCACTGTGCCGGTGCGCAGTCGGTAAATGATTATAGAATGCAGAGTTTGCAATTAGCAAGCATTAAATCTTGCTATACGATTTTAGCCTGTGTTGCTTCTGGCTACGACTTCTTTTGCGTCTGCATGTTATTAGGCGCTATTCGTAAGGTCTAGCGTTTGTAGGGGAAGGCATCCGGATTTTGTGGGCACATAGAAAAGCGATGCGCAGCGAAGCTTCCTTTGTTACTGGACGGAGGCGTTGATAGCTTCCAGGTACTGCAGTTTTGCAGAGTACCACTCGCGCGCATGGTTCCTGCGCGGGACTTGTTTTGGTTTGCTAACGCGCAGCCTGTAAGTGGTTGAAGGATGCGCACTTTGAATTTTGGAATTTTTGCAGTTCGTTGTGGCGTTTCATCGCAGTCGGATTGAATCACGTCTTAATTGCAGCTTGATCAGGCACAGGCACTAGCTTTGCTAACGGAGTCCGGTTATTTGTCACGCCCCCTCAAGCAAACGGATTTGGCCCAGCAGGAAAAGGCGCTGCTCATAAAGTCTAGCTTTAGCAGGCGAAAGCGTTGAGGCGTTTCAGAGCACTAGCTATTTTACCAGCGGCAGACGTTGCAGGGTAGTGCGCTCACGAGTGGTCGTTTTCCACTTATGCATCGGTAAGGGTTTCGGGTCGTTGACAAAGCCAAGCTTCTCTAATCCGCCGATACGCGGTGCCTTGAAGCAAAATAGGCTCTACGCCTAGCTGTCGCCAGTTTCGGTGTGGTGTGCTGTGGCGCAGACTGTACGTGCCAGTAGGATGCTTGCATTGTCTTTGAAAGTAGTACAGCTATGAAGGGCGTACTAGTTGTAGATGCTTTGCAACACGGCGTGACGTCAACATGTGCATTCACCAGCTTCCCCAGCGTGATTCATGTATTAAAAACTTCAGTTCTGTGTGGGTGTTGGGTGCGCTGAGTGTGGTTGATCATTGCGCGCAAGGTGCATCAGTTGTACACCAATGCATTCACGTACGTCTGAGCACCAGTTTCGGCAGTTCTTCCCAGAGTGCAAAAGCATTCTCTTTACGGTTTGACGTTTTGAAAGGCAATATGGTGCAAGACTCCCCCTATGCTGCGGGAGAGACGCTTCGCTAACTGCAAGGGGGAAGACGATGCTGTGAAGTATAATTTTTATGTTTCCTTTCTTTGGATTCTGTCCATTATCTAGTGCCCAGCCGTTCACTGTCCATTTGGCGCTTGCATAGTGTTTTGGGAGTGCAGGAAGCTGTTGCGTTTGTTATGCTTTGCCACTATGATTCCGATTAAGCCTTGCCATGCACTGCGTTTGACAGCTGAGTGTATATGTGTAGGACGGCAGGGCTCCTTGACTGTTCCGCCGAGTGCGACTCGGCACGTCTCGCCGCTTTTCGCATTTGCAGGAGAAGGCTGTAGATGAGTGTCGAGCACCAGTGTGCCGTAAAACGGGGTCTTCTGAAAGCCCCAGGCGTTGCACAATGGGTTGCAGCCAGCTCGTCAGTTTGTTGGCGGATATGTGCTTCGACAGACGCCGAGTACTGATGCTGGAGAAGGCGCACTCTGGGTTTTTTTCTATACTAGAGTGTTGCTGTGTTGCTTGGATATGCAGTCTGTGGGTGCCAGTGCAGTGCTGGCCTTGCATGCCAGAACTAGTCCCACTGCCAGTGTCTTGGTACTAGCTAGAGCATCTGATTAAGGCTTCGAACTGGCTTGCAGATGCACTTGGATTATCAGGCCAGTCTAGCTGTGAAACGCGTTACGCCCTTGACTAGCTGCTTTGCTGGATGCAACTGGCCGCTGCGGACGAGCTCTAGCGTCTGCAAGCCTAAAGGGGTAGGCATGATTGAGCGTTGATTTGGGCTGTTTGGGAAGAGGTGAGATGGGAAATGGCACCCGTTTAAGGCTTAGCGAATCGCAAAGTGGTTAGTAGCGATCCATATGGCGTGTTCGCGGAAGGTTGTATCATCGATTTCAAAGCATTGTAGTGCGAGGCAGTAACCTCTTTCGGCCTTTCTTTACGCAATCGGTTCGTGTCACTGTGCCGGTGCGCAGTCGGTAAATGATTATAGAATGCAGAGTTTGCAATTAGCAAGCATTAAATCTTGCTATACGATTTTAGCCTGTGTTGCTTCTGGCTACGACTTCTTTTGTGTCTGCATGTTATCAGGCGTTATTCGCAAGGTCTCGGGTTTGTAGGGGAAGGCATCCGGATTTTGTGGGCACATAGAAAAGCGATGCGCAGCGAAGCTTCCTTTGTTACTGGACGGAGGCGTTGATAGCTTCCAGGTACTGCAGTTTTGCAGAGTACCACTCGCGCGCATGGTTCCTGCGCGGGACTTGTTTTGGTTTGCTAACGCGCAGCCTGTAAGTGGTTGAAGGATGCGCACTTTGAATTTTGGAATTTTTGCAGTTCGTTGTGGCGTTTCATCGCAGTCGGATTGAATCACGTCTTAATTGCAGCTTGATCAGGCACAGGCACTAGCTTTGCTAACGGAGTCCGGTTATTTGTCACGCCCCCTCAAGCAAACGGATTTGGCCCAGCAGGAAAAGGCGCTGCTCATAAAGTCTAGCTTTAGCAGGCGAAAGCGTTGAGGCGTTTCAGAGCACTAGCTATTTTACCAGCGGCAGACGTTGCAGGGTAGTGCGCTCACGAGTGGTCGTTTTCCACTTATGCATCGGTAAGGGTTTCGGGTCGTTGACAAAGCCAAGCTTCTCTAATCCGCCGATACGCGGTGCCTTGAAGCAAAATAGGCTCTACGCCTAGCTGTCGCCAGTTTCGGTGTGGTGTGCTGTGGCGCAGACTGTACGTGCCAGTAGGATGCTTGCATTGTCTTTGAAAGTAGTACAGCTATGAAGGGCGTACTAGTTGTAGATGCTTTGCAACACGGCGTGACGTCAACATGTGCATTCACCAGCTTCCCCAGCGTGATTCATGTATTAAAAACTTCAGTTCTGTGTGGGTGTTGGGTGCGCTGAGTGTGGTTGATCATTGCGCGCAAGGTGCATCAGTTGTACACCAATGCATTCACGTACGTCTGAGCACCAGTTTCGGCAGTTCTTCCCAGAGTGCAAAAGCATTCTCTTTACGGTTTGACGTTTTGAAAGGCAATATGGTGCAAGGCTCCCCCTATGCTGCGGGAGAGACGCTTCGCTAACTGCAAGGGGGAAGACGATGCTGTGAAGTATAATTTTTATGTTTCCTTTCTTTGGATTCTGTCCATTATCTAGTGCCCAGCCGTTCACTGTCCATTTGGCGCTTGCATAGTGTTTTGGGAGTGCAGGAAGCTGTTGCGTTTGTTATGCTTTGCCACTATGATTCCGATTAAGCCTTGCCATGCACTGCGTTTGACAGCTGAGTGTATATGTGTAGGACGGCAGGGCTCCTTGACTGTTCCGCCGAGTGCGACTCGGCACGTCTCGCCGCTTTTCGCATTTGCAGGAGAAGGCTGTAGATGAGTGTCGAGCACCAGTGTGCCGTAAAACGGGGTCTTCTGAAAGCCCCAGGCGTTGCACAATGGGTTGCAGCCAGCTCGTCAGTTTGTTGGCGGATATGTGCTTCGACAGACGCCGAGTACTGATGCTGGAGAAGGCGCACTCTGGGTTTTTTTCTATACTAGAGTGTTGCTGTGTTGCTTGGATATGCAGTCTGTGGGTGCCAGTGCAGTGCTGGCCTTGCATGCCAGAACTAGTCCCACTGCCAGTGTCTTGGTACTAGCTAGAGCATCTGATTAAGGCTTCGAACTGGCTTGCAGATGCACTTGGATTATCAGGCCAGTCTAGCTGTGAAACGCGTTACGCCCTTGACTAGCTGCTTTGCTGGATGCAACTGGCCGCTGCGGACGAGCTCTAGCGTCTGCAAGCCTAAAGGGGTAGGCATGATTGAGCGTTGATTTGGGCTGTTTGGGAAGAGGTGAGATGGGAAATGGCACCCGTTTAAGGCTTAGCGAATCGCAAAGTGGTTAGTAGCGATCCATATGGCGTGTTCGCGGAAGGTTGTATCATCGATTTCAAAGCATTGTAGTGCGAGGCAGTAACCTCTTTCGGCCTTTCTTTACGCAATCGGTTCGTGTCACTGTGCCGGTGCGCAGTCGGTAAATGATTATAGAATGCAGAGTTTGCAATTAGCAAGCATTAAATCTTGCTATACGATTTTAGCCTGTGTTGCTTCTGGCTACGACTTCTTTTGCGTCTGCATGTTATTAGGCGCTATTCGTAAGGTCTAGCGTTTGTAGGGGAAGGCATCCGGATTTTGTGGGCACATAGAAAAGCGATGCGCAGCGAAGCTTCCTTTGTTACTGGACGGAGGCGTTGATAGCTTCCAGGTACTGCAGTTTTGCAGAGTACCACTCGCGCGCATGGTTCCTGCGCGGGACTTGTTTTGGTTTGCTAACGCGCAGCCTGTAAGTGGTTGAAGGATGCGCACTTTGAATTTTGGAATTTTTGCAGTTCGTTGTGGCGTTTCATCGCAGTCGGATTGAATCACGTCTTAATTGCAGCTTGATCAGGCACAGGCACTAGCTTTGCTAACGGAGTCCGGTTATTTGTCACGCCCCCTCAAGCAAACGGATTTGGCCCAGCAGGAAAAGGCGCTGCTCATAAAGTCTAGCTTTAGGCGGTTAATTCATTGACAGCTAGTACGTAGCGGGATGCTTTAGGCTCCCAACGAAACGTTGACTAAGATCGCAGCGCGCATTTAGAAGGTGGGGAAAGGCTGCCGTTGACGGTGTTATATGCCAGATGGGAGTGTCCCTTGAAACCTTATAAATTTGTAGCAGACGTTGTTCTCCGATTCGTCATGATTGGTGTTTCATGAAATAGACGCGAAATCATTCAGCTTGGGGTGGCAGGGCTTCACGTAGCTGTATGGATCAACGCGTTGAATTCATTGCCGAATCTCAATGTGAGTGCTTTGAGTGTCTTGGAAATGGTGGCAAGCCATGTGCAGTAGGGAGGTTCGGGGGTGCGGCTCTACATGAGGGCCTGCTTTGTATCGCTGGAGACTGTCGATGCATATCGCGAAGCTTGCGAGCTTCTCGGACTGTGCGTGAATGGATGCGTAGCATGAACACATTAGGACATAATGTGGCTTCGAACATTCTTCGGAGTCCAGACCGAGATGGGTGTCCCCGTAGACGTGGCGGCACACGCCAGCAAGTGTGGCGCTTCCGTAGTTTGTGCATCAGCACTGCACAACTCCAGAGGACGAGGTCACAAGCTGGCTATTTGTAGGCACGATATGTCCAAAAGCACTTTGTGCGTTTCTGAAGAAGAATAAGAAACATAGTGAAGACGTTCAGGGGATCGCGCACCAGGTTTCTGGAGCCCGTGCAGCAAGTGCAGTAGCGAAGAACATTTAGGTAGGTTGCATGCAATGTGATGCTGCTTCTTATCCATCAGGAAGTGCGTTGAAGGGTTCCAGAGATGTTAAGTATCTCAGTGACCATTTGGTATTTATACCTTCTGGCCGTCGTATCGTGTAGCCAGCGGTTGCTCATGATGCATCCAGACGAAACTTGCAAACAGCACAGGATGTAGGTGTCCTCCAGTCAGTGCCATGGCTGTTTGCAGGCTGAAGATTAGCTGAGCTGGACAGCGTGAAGTGAGCAGTATATGGCAGCTTCCGGCGTTGCGTTTTGCCCAATCGTTTGATTACCGATTGGAGCAATGTACCACATACGGATGGGCTCTTGGCGGTTTTTAACCAAGCCAGAGCAATGCAACCCTTACCTTTTACTGCAGTGCTCTTCGCCAAGTGTAGAGGCACGTCAACCAAATTCGCCACGCGATACGTGGTGGTGCATGGGGCCGTACAACGGCTTGTCGCAGCTATGCATCAGCTGCCTTACAACGCTCAGTGTCTTTTGCCTGCAATTGCATGTGGGGCTTTTCCCCTGCTTTGTGTGGCAATCAGTTGCTCTTCCAAAAGCGGCAACAGGGCCTGGGAGAGTTGCTGGCCAGCATCCAGTGCGCGCATGCTCCAGAAAGTTCGTGAACTCGTGCATGACAAGTGATCCAGTCCTTGCTAACAAATCGAATTTTTTCAGTTTGGGTGGGGCGCGATGAGAAGCTGCAATGGTAGCGCAGTGGTTTTGACGCTTGCAAATTAGCAGGGGCCTGCCTAGGAACCCCGAAGGCTACACATTAGCATTTAACATTCAACTAAATGCTGTGCATTGCTCTTAGTCCCATAGAGCCGACCTCGTCGAGGCGGGAGAAGTTTGCTTACGAAGTACACAGTTGGCCTGCACGTATACAAGTGTGCTCGTCAATACAGATAGTGCGTATGAAAAGCAGGCTTTCGACTTTGCTATTGCTAGGCGCTGATGCGCCAGCTATTGGTAATGTGCAAATGACCGAGAGGTCGCCCGGAAGTGCGAGATTGATGATATGTGTGTGCGACTGCTCATATCCGCTTGCGACAGTCATAGGAAGCAACATGGGCCGCCTGACTGCAGCCTATGGTGCAGTGCTTATATGTTCGCATTGATAGGTATTCAATGGCCAGGTTAAGGAAGGGTTTCCCATGTGGAGCCAAGTAGAAGCGTAGTGTATGGCAGAACGTGGGTCTTAATGCGCTTTTCCCGACTGGGGAGGGAAGGTGAAGAATGTGCTTATGCTTATTTGGAGGCAAATGTAAGGGCTCAAAAGCTTGCATTTACGCGGGGGGTAGTGCCGAAAATGCATTCCGCATGCAATTAAAGCCGGTTTGCCCGTTCATTTCCCAGAATATCAGCACTAAACCCATGCACAAAGCTAATATTCCTATCTGTGGAGGGCTGCTTTCAATTTGTGGAGGCGTGAGGGCCCAGCAGGCTGTTAAGGGGCCGGCTGTGGAACAGAGGTCGGAATACTGCTTGTGCATCGGACGAACAGCAAACTTTACAGCATGCGGGTTTGGGATGCAAGTGCTCTGCTCATGCAGAGGCAGTTCGACAGTCGTTCGAAGAATTCATCCAGGCATAGGGGACTTGCTGAATGGCATCCAGCGTGCCTTTTAATTAGGAAGTGTGTCTGCGAATGCGTTACTGGTCCACGAGTCCTTCCCTAGTCGAAGTCGAGTAAATGTGCATACTATGCTTGTAAAATGGAGTTAAATGATATCCTCATTTCTGGATGAGACGCGGTAAGCATCGTTTGGGACAACCCGTTAGTTGCTTTATGCCCTGACAATTATCGCACTCTAAAACGGAGTTAGCTAGCATCCTAAAATACTGGACGCCAGCATTTTAAGTCAACTATCTGCTTTGCATTACACTCAGTCTAATAGAGTCTACCTCGTCGAGGCCAGAATAGGCCTGCATATTATAGAAAGGTGCATTTTGGCGCAGCTAGTGAGCATAAAGAGGAGGTGGCCGGCTGTGCTATTGGCAGTCCTTGATGCGCCGAACATTGATGTAAAAGTTCGTTCAGGAGCGCTGGGTTACCAATGTGTGGGGTTGTCTATGCTGTCTCTTGATCTCATCAGCCTGAATGAGAGTTGAGAAGAATGCCTTAGCTGTAGCCAAGGCAAAATACGAACCACCCAACCTTGGTAGGCAGGCACTTACCACAAGGCAAGCAAACATGGGCATAACGCAGCAAGTAAGTCTCAATGCAGCTCAAAAACCAAGCAGACTGTCTCAAGAACCTTGAGAGCTCCCTTGCGTACCGTCTGTTAAAGCCTCTTAATTGCAGTATTCGGGGAAAAGCGGCAATGCGCCGTTCGCCGATTGCCAAGCACCAGTATGCTGCACGCTGTGCTCTTCTATGCTTCGTTGGTGTAAAAGCGGTGCAATCTTTGTATGCGTATGCATCGGTACCTATAGGAGATATTTTTAGACATTTGAAACGGTACAGCTAATTCATGCTTAAAAGGCATGTATGCTCATCAGCAAGGGCACGAAAAGACAGAACGGCCTGCGATTTGCCTTTTGAAGGACTACGCATGACATCTGTGTCTTGCAGAGCTTTCTGAAAAATACGAATGTACTCGCATTCGTCGCTGCACTGGTTGAATGCACTTCAATTTCATCTGCATGCGGAAGGCTCAGCGTGCGCCTTTGTGTTGCATGAGATGCTTTCGTTCTGCGTCTTACAGAAGGTGAGCACGCATTGTTGGGCAAGTAATTGTGATACTCCGCAGAACCAGCGGCAGTCAACCTGGGCTATATGCATTTGCTGCTCGTGAGTTGCGCGCTCAAGATTCATCGGCATCGCTGCCTGCGCTGCGTGAGGTAGAGTAAAACTGCTCAGAGATCTGTCAGCTTTCCGACGGTATAGAGAGTACGCGAGCTTCTGCAAGGCGCTGCTTATATCAAGAGCTAAGCGTGCTTCCATTCCGATATTGTGGGTGCGGCAGGCGTCTCCGGATGTATACAAAAAGTCAACCGCAACCTTTCGGAGCATGGCGCTGGAATGCCAGAGCAGGGTGGGCTATACAGGCATGATGCGAGCAATACCACATTTTTTTGAACTCGAGTGCTGCGCTTTGTCAATGTGGGTAACAGTCTTCACAAGGCCATGCTAAGTGACTCCGGGTTTGCATGTAATTTTGATCGCAGTCACATTTAGGGCCATTACTCGTTTTCATATGATGCCGAGCAAGCAGTTCTAATGTATGGCCGTTTTATTTGTTATATCCTATAAGCTCACGTTCCCCACACGTTGGCAACTGCGAAAAGTGGTGGCTCGAATCAATAGCAAATCGTAAGATCATTATTCTATGCGTATACGTGAATTGCATTCCCATAAGCGAATGCTGTTGCATGGTGCAAAATCTGTCTGCTATCAATTGCAACAAGGAGCAAAACGTTTGAGTTTTGAGCCCTGCTTGGCGATCCTATCCAGGGAGTACGCCTGCATATAGGGAAGTTGCACAATGCACTCGATTTAAGAGGCCATCTAGCACTATGACTAACAGAAGGCGGGGGTTAAGCACATCCTTGGTGGACCTCTTCGCTAACAGTATACGTTAGCATTACGGGCGGATTGCTATACCATTTCTCCATTACTGCTTGTGGACGGGAAATTCTGTTTACGACAACAAAGACTAGCTTAGAGAGTATATGAAAGCCATGAGAGGAGTCAGATATGCATGCATTGAAGAAGATGTTGCGCAGTGACCTTTCCGTAGCATGCGAATTATTTGAAATGAGTTTGCACTTCGTAAGCTGACACATTTGCGTCTTCGCAATTTTGAAAAAGCTCGCTCGCTCTCTCTCACACACACACAGAGGGAGATAGGCAGAGAGGGAGAGGCAGAGAATGGTTGCGGGAGAGATGGAGGGCGAGAGGAAGACAGGCGCGTATATCCACAGAGAACAGCTTCAGGATGCATTTAACTAGTTACAGTTGCTTAGTGCGTTGTGACTTTGGGTGATTCATTGGCAACATCTAGGTAGCAGTGCGTCTACGATGGCAACAAAAGGATTCTGGAGCATATATGTAGCTCCAGCCATTGCATCAGATTCACTTACGTTGGTGGGAATCAGCATGTAAGTCGACAAGGAAACGCATTTCGTGTGCTCGCAATGCTTTGCACCTTGTAGGATTCCCTGCGTCGTTCTGCATGCTCCTGGCGAGTGTCAGCCATTGGCTCTGCTTAGGTCCTAATGTGTGCTCCTGCGATTCTGTTTTCTAATTCGGTGCTGGCCAAAACATGGCTTGGTTGTTACATATATTTCACAGAGGAAAAGTGGGGCGCAGCCACCTTGCCTCAAGTGGGGTGCTTATCATCCATTACATCTATTAAGGCAAGGCTATTGGGCACCAAATAATCTCGCTGTTGCTAACCCCGCTTGCGCGTTATTAACTCTCCAAAATAGGCATCTTTTAAATCTTTTTAGCTTGTGGGTCTCGTGTGTCCCGTTAGCCGCACTATATCTCACCTTTGGAATTATCGGATCTGCCTCTAACACCGGGAGTGTCCTTGCCAGCGGTCTTCATTTGTGAATCTTGAGGCGCAAGCAGCTGGCGTGTGGGCTAAGTGTCCCAGCGGATCGTTTTCCTGTACGGCTATCCAACCATTCAGTAACCAGGGGCATCAACGCTGTCTTTTTGTAGTGTGCCTTCACAAAATCTATATAACAGCTTCATGCGACCATGAATCTGATGGCTAAGAGGAATATCGCGCTTACAGACTACCGAAAGACCAAAGCTTTCAACTGGAAAGTGCAGACTAAACGATACCTGCGGCAGGTAGCCCCGGGCACTGAATGTTAAGCTAAAGTTGCAAGTTGAGCTGCACTGATAGCAGCGGCTCAGCCACATGGAACCTGCTCGCTTTTTCTCACGCGCTTTGTCTTAACTGCAACAGTCTCTGATTACACTCTTTAAAACGTGCAGGACACAGACACACAAATAATCAAGGGGCGAGAGCTAGCACGTTGGATATCTGTGCACAGCCACTCCGGCACAATAAAGCAAGTGCTGGCCCGGTTGAAAGTTGCAACCTGCGAGTAATAAGGCGCATTAAGGTTGATAATCCCGTCGAGCATAATGCACTCCGCGCATTAGATGATCCTGAAGAGTGTTGAGCCGGTTTGGTGAATATGGCATTTGTGCAGCCAGTGCGTAGCGACTACTGCCTGACCCCACCACACTCGAAGGCAGGCGGGACTCACAAGCGTTCGAAGGTATGGTACTTCCTCTGTGGAGAAAAGGCGTCATGGACTGTTTTTGGCAGCTTAAACAGCGAACTACGAACGTCGCAAATGGGCGCTGCCAGCAGTTCGTTTCCCCCCGATATCGGCGCTTTCCTCTTCGCTTTCTATTTTGGCGAGCATGGACTCGCCTTTGTAAATCCTTAGGTAGCCCCGTATGATCAGATGCCAGCAGGTGGTCAATCTGCAACGGCGAATACTGTGTAGACATCTGCCTTGCTCAAGCCACCTTACAGGCCTACACTGCCTTTAGCTGCATCTGTTGAACGGCTGCACTGACTCAGCAGTGTATTATTCGCCAGATAGCCTTTCTGAAAAGTCTCGAGGGCGCCGTCACTCATCAGGTTTCTTCATTCGTTAGCCGGTGGCATTTGCGTTGCACCTGAAAGTATCATCATCGGTAAGCGGCGTTCGATTAGTTGATTCAATGATTTAATTGGAATCTCAGGCAGCTCAACGCACATGTCAGGGTTTGCGCTAGATTTGCATTACCTCCTTTCATCTCTGCTTGCACCTTTTGGGCCTGTTTTCCTCTTTATTAAAGGCGTGGTAAATCTCACCCTCTGCTGCCGCTGGCTTAGGCTTTTGGCGCCGGGTATTGACTAGCTACTCTTCATTTGCTGTCGTATGCTGAATATGCACGACTGTGCAGACACTGGAAAGCAGTTGCTGATCCTGTTGACCCTGGTCTCCATTCACTTGCCGTGCAAACAGCGGAGGGTGCGGAGGTATTTAATGCGATCACCATTGTGCAGCATATATATGTTATAAACGCTTATAGTGGACGGCAGAAGGGTTGGGAAGGCGATTGTCGTGTTGCCTAGCCTTTGGCAAAGCGTAGCACCGGCATCGTGATGCTGGGTGTTGGTTCTGCGTAGCGTGGCTTTTCGGCAATTAAGGTGGCAGTATCGGGACGATAGGCTGACCCACTGAAGGGAGACAAAGTATCATTCTTGCCGCTATGCTGTGCGATGCGGCGATACTTACGATTTTGACCGCACATATAGGAGCGCTTCACACCACATTGTTAACAGACAAAGCTGTGCATGGTAGTGTTGCGTGAGTGCTGGAGCATTCTAATCCGTGCTGAACTAGCCCTTTCCTCGCTCTACGTTCACATGCATGCTGCCCAGAAAAGGCACACCATGGTTGGCCCAGCAAGTAGGTAGCATGCTGAATATTAGTTCGAGCGAAGCCTGCGCGAGGGCTTGTAGGTGTTTGAAACGCCGCCCCGTTGTTCTTTGGGCCGTTCCGAGTGCTAGGAAATAGTGTCGTTAGTATCTACACTGATATACCGTGTACGGATAACTTGCGAAAGACTTAACATTCTGTAATGGACGACCGCCCCTCACTGAAAGAAGGGGGAGTAGCAGGTATCACCATTTATCTAGGGCTCATGGTACGTGCTATGCAGGCAGTAGGGGAATCTTAGGATCAATATGTGGTAATAGCCACTGCTAAAGCTGTAATGCTTCCAACAAATAGCTGAACTCTTCGCGTGCCACTGCATCATAGGTAGTTGCGTTTATATGCGCAGGGCACCAGTAAAGCTATCCCATCCGCAAGCTTGTTTAGCGACGATATGCATATAGAAAGGCACTTTTAAGCCCTGTTTCTGGCCACGTTGGCCAGTACTGGTAGGCACCATCGGGGAGCCTGATGCATTGCCAACCTGGAAGGGATGGGGACGGGATAACTGGCATTAAAAAGTACTTCAAGCCCCTTCAGCTGTACCACAATCATAGTCATACACTTAATTATATTGGTAGTTCGCCGAACATATTTAACCTGACATAGCTGGTGAGGAAAACTGGGCTTACAAGTATTTTGGCTTCAGCGTCTATTAGCCCGCCCCATCCCTGCTTTTATTGTGCAGCACGTCTGTAAGTACACAAGACACAGCAAGTGCGCGTTCATGCATTTGGCGTGCTTGAGGAGCTTCTGATGTTGCCGATATGAAGGGTACCGGAAACACATTGCACAGTGACTGTGCAATGGCACGCTACACCTCCTCCATACTAGTTGTGAAATAGCACTAGCCCGCAGGAGGATTCTTTCTGTGCGAGCGGCCGAGCACCGCAAAGCTCAGATTGGTCTTCATAACTTGGAAGAGCACAAAAAGTTTGCTAAGCAGCATATACGCTGCTTAGTCGCATGCTGAAGTACCGAGAGGTGTTTTGGCGAGCTACCACTGACTTTGCAGTGTGAAGGCGTTGCACCGTTAGGCTGGTGGTTGCCGCCCTGCGCATGAACACCTCCAACTGGAAGCGCTGGTGGTGAGCGCACAGATATCTGAGGTTTCATGTTTTGCGCAATGCGGCCTTCTCAGTAATTTTCCTTTTTTTCGCTGTAAAGGGGCATCCATAAAGGTGTATTGTGCAATACAGCGGTAGCTGGCGTATGGCACGGCCTGAGACTAGCATACTAGCTGCTCTCCTCGTTACCTTGGCAGCGGCAGCTGTGGCTTGCAAGAAGTATCGCCCCTGGTGCAATCGTTTACGAATCAGCCATATGTCAGGAGGGCCAGTAAAAAGGTTCCTGTTACATAGGGTGCTGGTGAGCCTCTCCGAGCAGCAAGTGCGGGATGAGCTTTTAACCAGGCTAGAGCTCCTAAACGGATCTGCCGGGCATCTGGCCCATACCCATCGGGCGGCGTTTCCTGCTGACTGTGAACAGTGCAGTCGCATCTTACTCGAACGTGAGTGTGCGTCGCCGCACTGCATTCATCCCCATACGTCAGAGAGTATGCGACCGTTAACTGATAGCAAGATTTCAATAAACTTTACTCTTGCATCTTGGTGCATAGGAGAATATCTGCATGGCATGTCGGCGCAATGTAGAATGGTTTAACCATATACAAGGGTGCCGTGCCCCTGGTAAGCTCGCAGTTGAGCCCCCACTAGAGTAGTATTGTGCGGAAAGAGTCCCACAGCATTGCTTGTGCTTCAGCATCGGACTGGCGTGTGCGTTTTCCAGACTTTCAAGCGCCTAAGCACTACTTCCGTTCGCCAACGGTCTTGCCTAGCGTGGAACAGTTTGATCGCTTCATTCTTACCGGGTTTACAGATCTATTACTTTCACCTTGTAGCGGCCTATCTTAGCATGTGTTTCGCCGCGGCGTTGGCAATGATAGTTGTTACGAAGTGAGGAACCTGCTTGCTGGGCTGCTGTCGAGCTGGCAGTGCGACCTCATACCGGAAGCAACGAGTTATGTAGCGTGTCGAAGCATCATTCGCTACACAAAGGTTTTTCATGTTGGCCATTTGGTGAGTGGAGGCAATTTGAACCACTTTGAAACGGTAAGGCTTTGATTTCGGCTTATGAAATTAGGCGAGATAAAAGAGCTGCATGCCTTGGATCACGCTGCATGGCGCATACAAAGGCAACAGACCACAAACCTTCTCTCTTGTGTGGGATTCACGATTTTGTTTGTGCAGAGAGTGCGGACTGAGGTTGGGAAGTAGTGTTCCTTAGACGCATTGAGTCAACACTTCATAGCTGGGTTCCACACAAGGTAACAGTGCTATTGACGCCTGCGTCTGCCGTGTTGCAGTCGTATCGCTTACAGCTGACGCTAGCATTTTTAAGCGCCACAGAACTAGGCTGTTCACCTGTGCAGTGCTATCGCTCCATAATACAGCGTGTGCGTCTCTTTCTGCTACTAAGCTAAGGCTTGTATCTGTGGGGGCCCGCAGTGTGCTTAAACGTTAATGGTCATAATACGTTTGGAATAGGGTTGCATGTGCTTTCTGGCATGCGCCCTGGATCAGCAAGGCACGTTCATTTAGCGGCATATCCATTGTTCTTCGGGTACTGCCCAGTCGCTTTATGCTAGGCCCAACAAGACATGAAATATTCATGCGTTCAGGATTGAAGTTGGGCAGAGGAATACGCTGACTAGGCAGCACTACAGAAGAATTCGGGGGCGATATGTCGGAGTTTCAAGCATTATGTGGTTATTTTTCGCAGGCAATCCCTTGCAGGTTCCGTAAGAATGGGCTAAAGAATGTGCACGCGTCACATTGTCGGCTGGCGTTGACCAGCGTGCTCTGCATACCGCATGCTCCTGACAGGCAGTACGCCACAACGACTGACATGTGTACGGCTGCTGTTCTAAAAGGTTTTACTGCGTTGGTAGGCGGGGCATGGCGACCGAGATGCTGCTATACTAACGAAATGTGCTTGGCCACTGGGACTGTGTGCATTTCCTAGTCTCGTGAAGAAGCAGTTAGTCTCATTTCTCACGCGACCAGGCTCTGGCGCTGAGGCCTCTAGGCCTTTACAGGAAATCTTCATGGTTCATATGGCATTTTGTAAGCTGATAGATCCAGAGTTTAGTGCCTTTTGCCCGCAAAGTCTGCTGGCATTGAGCGCAGGCGTAAGGACCCAGTAAGGTTGACTTCAGCATTGTCCCTGCCCAGATGGTGCGGCGAGCACTTAAACCACTCCACAGTGCTTTGCAAGTCTGCTTCAATTTACCCTTGCAGTGCACGCGAATGCAAGAGGAAAATACGTCTGCGACAGGCTCCCTGGTGACCCACCAATGCTGCTGGAAAGGCGCATATGAGGTTCTGAATCAGGGGCTTTTGCAGCGTCGCTTCCGGCTGCTGCTGTAGCTCTGGTGCAGTTCTGAGCAGACCTGCGTTGTATGGGACGGGCGCGACTGAGTTATGAGCGCAGTGCTGTGCGGGTGTACTCGCAAATTGTAGTATCCGTTTAGACACATTGCAGCGTAAGGGCATGTTCTAGGTCAAGCACCACTGATAGATCTTACCGTATCAGCTTAGGCTTATTCGATGCCGGCAGCAAAATATTGAAGGTGACAAGCCGCAATATCATAAGAAGCCAGCCACGGCAAAAAAAACCTCCAGGCGGAAAACGCGCAATATGGCATGTTCTGCCACCGCAACAACGTGAGAGCACGGAGTGTGTTACTGCGTAAGCATTGACGCCTCCTTGGTAAAATAAAGGCTACCGTGAATGAGGGAGGAAGCAACCTTTGCGGGAACGCACACTTCCTGTTTTTCCGAGGCGCGAAATTGCTATTGGCCTTTGACTGGGTAGCCACCAGGCCGTTAGCGTTCGGAAACGGGTCCAGAATACAGGCACCCGGCGCTTTGCTCTTTTTGATTCTGGGTTGGCGCAGGGTTCAGCACTGTACCTTAGTG